>OY756210.1:37495136-37822068 GCA_963576795.1 Metopia argyrocephala
TTAGGTTCATATTATGTCTAAATTGGTGTTGAAAATTTGTTGTTGTCTAAAATTATATAAATTTCATTCTTAATTTTAAAAAAAATAAAAAATTTACACAAAAAAATAAATTTACTATTAAAATTGTTTATGTTTAAACAAGTTATGTTTAAATTTACTAAATAATGTTTAATATTAAGCGCATATGCTTAAAATCAGTAAAAAAAATTGTAAAATTAAGCACTTTTGCCTAAAAATAGTAATAAATGTGTATTATTAAGAACATTTAAGTAAAAAAGTTGGTAAAAAAGCGACGAAAAATAGAAGAAGCATTTATTTGCAATAAAAACTTCAAAAGAGTCGCGTCGTATTCCGAAATTTTTTTAAAAATTAAATTTGCAGTGACTGCAGCATTTATATATTAAAAAAAGTGTTTTGTATTCAGCTGGTGATGTTTATTTTAATTTATAACTAGTTTATAAAATATATTAAAATGTATATTAATTATTTTCAAAAAAATGTTTGTTGCAAAATTTACAGAAAAAAAAGTTTAAAAGTTTATCATCTATATTTCGTCGTAAGAATTAAAGAACGCTGTAACTGACAAAACATGTTTATATATATGTGTATTTTATATCTATTTATAAGTATATATGGATAGTTTTTAATATATATAATTTATAATAAATTAAATAATTTTATTGAAAATATGTATTTTAGGCATTTTTATTTAAGGAGTGTTGAAAATAAATATATCATAGGGGGGATAATTAGACACAAATTGCCTAAAATATTTGAAAATTTTTTGTTTAATTTTAGACATATTTTGCTTAAAAACTAACCAAATGTCTAAAAAAACTAGATGTTTAATTTTAGGTCGAAAACAGTCTGTAAAGTGTTGCCTACTATTATCGACCTAATTTTCAGCAAAAGTGGTTTAGAGTGTATGTTATGAGTTTGGATTAAGAGTAACAAACGATCCCAAAAGTTTCAGCACCCTCTTTAACATACCCAGCTAAGTCTGGTGAAGATGTATGAGGAACCAGTTCGAACTATAGCTTACTGATTTCGGCAATTGCAATAGAGGCTGTGAGAACTTATACATTGTCTTGTGTAAACCATTACTTTCATTTTTGTCACATACAGCCTATTTTCTTAATTTGAATTTATTCAGTTAAATACTGCAAAAGGTTTGATTGTTTCTCTCTTTAAAAAATAATCAAAAAAAAAAAAATAAAAATATTACACAAAACAGGCAGAGTCTTTCTCTAATACCATTCCATTAGAGTTGGTCGGTAACAGTGCCGCTCATACATTCACACATACATAATTGACTATAACAACCCTACTTCAGGGTTACGGCCTAGCTTCTCGCTGCATCCATTGTGTGTGTTAATTTCCTTTCATGAGTACTGGGACCTACAGTTTAATGTCGACTTTGAACAACAGACTTAAGAAGCTTGTTTATGTTCAAACAGTTACTCTCTCAGCTTTTGTCAGAAGACTGCTAAGAAGTAGTTGCCAAAAGAAATAATTTTTTGTTTAATGTCAGGGCTGCCATGTGAGCCCAGAATTCTCGTCTTAGTAAGCCTATACACAAATCACTTGACTACGGTGACTACACTCATACATGAGCTTCAATTAGCATAACACGACGCTGTTTTTAAAAATATCACAGCACTCGTAACCACGGTCAGAATTTGTCTCATATCCAGATCGTCTGATTTATGTATCTGATAATGTCTCGCGTAGTATAGTAGTAAGAGCGCTCGCACAAAAACTCAAAAGGACCAGATTCGAATCCCAGCATACGAGTAGGTGAAAAATTAAAAAGTTAGTTTGCGTTTTTTTTCACAAATTTGAATTTAAAAATAAGAGGTCCCCCCCTCTCTCCACGAAGTTCATCTACAAAGTAACCGCTCCCTGAAATTCCACTCTATTCTACCTTAACCTTTGAAAACGAAAAATAAATGATCAGGAGAAAAGCGCCACCTATTGGGAAGTAGCAAATAACAGCTAAACCTACTTAGCAAAGACTTTCACCACACAATCAACATGCAACGATGAGGCAATTGCTGTTGATCATTCAAGGGTGAAGGTATAACACTGGACTTTGCATGATCAATTAACAGCAACTTGTCTCATTCCTAAGGCGCTTAATAATATAAGAAAAACAAAATGTATTTAATGTCCTTTCCACAAAAATTCCAATAGGATGCATAGCATTTAGTAAGGATTTATTTCTGAGTATATGGGCTTAATAAAAATAAATTATCTCTACGATACATTTTATTAAACCAAACCGGGAACATCATGGTGTCATCTAAGGGAGGCTGAGAAATTTCAAAGGAAGAGCTTTGATTGTTTTTTTATCTCCCATGTGAGACCGTGGACCATTCTTGGTTACGAATCTACTCAAAAATTTAATTTTATTACTGTTAGATCAAATACTCAGTTAGAACATTTTCACTACGCTGTATGTGTTGTATTGTGCGTAAAAGGGAACCTCTTATTTTTTTAAATTATAATTTTGAAAAAACCGCAAACTAACTTTTTCATTTCTCACCTCTTCTGGGATTTGAACCTGGGTCCTTTAAGTTTTTGTGCGAGCGCTCTAACCACTATACCACGCACCCCTCCCCCCTATTTCCTATTTCCTTAGCCCCAACGCAAAGCCTGAATCTGATTAAACTAGCGATTAATTATTTTCTTTTTGAAAGTTTATTTCAACCTCTAGATTGAAAAGCGTGTTAAGTAAAGTTACTGTTTTCTGACCACTTGAAATCTATTTAAAAAGTATTGAACGTATGAGTATTATTAACACTTTTTATGAAACCCTTTAAAAATATTTTTCTTTTTTTCTTAGCTCTTTGTTTTATTGCCAATTAAAGCAACAATTTTCTAAACAAATATTTCTTTAAAACAATGCGTACAATAATGTGTGTAGTTAAGGAAATGAATAAAATATTTATTCGTACGACGGTTTTTATTCTTTTGCCATGTAATTTTGCCATTTTTAGTTGGACTCTGACATCTGGTAACGAGCGACAAAAATTGGAGCAATGCTGTTCAAATGTAAATGTTTATGTTGTTACTGTTGTTAAACATGTAATAATGGTTTAATTTATATGTTAAAACAAAAAAAAAAAAAAAAAACTACAATATTATCATGAGAATTGTGGTCCTACAAATACAAAAAAAAACAACCAAAAACTTATCAGTAATGAGTGGGACGTTACGACAGAAAATTGGTGTCTGAAGACAAAAATTCAACACCAGCTTAAAACAAAAAAAAAACTATTTAAAGCTTTTATAAATATCTTTACAGCTTTTTTTTTTTTTTTTTTTTTTTTTTATTTTTAAGGCCAGCACTCAGGGGACGGCCCCTACTCATGCAATACATTGTGCTGGTCTAGGAAAATATGTTGTGGGAAGGGGGAAAGAGGGAGTAGTGTTTGTGGACATTTGATTTAAACCTACTGATATCGTAATTGGCAGGAAAAACTTTCGCCGGAAGATTGTTCCACAAACGAGCGGTGCGACTAAAGAACGAATTCTCTCTATAATGCATTGTGCGATTCGCTGAACAATCAACCACAAATGGGTGCGCTCTGAGAGAGGTACGTGTAGTCCGCAGGAATATGCGACCACCCGGAATCAGTTCCCCTATCTCATCAGAGCACCTCCTATGGTAGTATCGATAGAACAATGAAACGCACGCCACATTGCGCCGATGCTCCAACGAATCGATAGAGTTGGATACCCTACCGTCGCCGATAAGCACCTTCGCCCTTTCCTGTACGCGGTCGAGAAGCCCCAAAATAGATTTGGAAGCACCGGCCCATACATGAGAGTTGTATTCCATCCTAGGCCGGATGAAGGTTTTGTAAATATTAAGAAGGTCAGATGGAGTGAAGTATTTCCTGCACCGTTTTAGAAAACCGAGGCACTTGAATGCTTCTTTCGACACTCGAAATATGTGATCATTCCAACGGACATCACAACTAATTCTCATGCCCAGAACATCAAGAGCGTCAGCCTCCTCAATATTTACATTACCCATAGTCACAGATGGCAGGATTAAATCATCACAACGCCTATGCGTCATAAAACAACATTGGGTCTTGCGCGCATTAAATTCGACCCTGTTCGCGAGACCCCACTCGGAGATTCTTTGTAGGTCATTTGAGAGTGTGTCATTCATATTCTGCCTTTTCGCCCCGATCTCCAAAAGGCTCGGCCTACGGTCAAATGAATATGAGTGACAAATGTTACTGTCATCTGCGAAGGAGTAAATGGGATTAGAGGTTAGGAGGAGAAGGTCATTAAGGAAAATTAAAAATAGGGTGGGAGATAGAACAGAGCCTTGCGGTACTCCCGAATTCAGCCTGAACTCGCTGGAAGAGACACCGTCTATAACCACTCTTATAGAACGGTCTCTGAGAAAGCTCGTTATGAAACGACAGAAATGGTTACCGACGCCAAAAGCAGCTAGTTTAGAAATAAGAGCATCGTGCCAGACTCTATCAAACGCTTTTGAGATATCCAGAGCAACAACTTTGCTTTCACCAAAACGGTGAATAGATCCACTCCATCGCTCAGACAGTAATGCCAGTAGATCACCAGTGGAGCGACCTCTACGAAAACCATACTGACGGTCGCTCAGCAAGTTATTGGACTCCAAATACCTCATAAGGTGATGATTTATCATACTCTCCATAACTTTGGAGAGTGTTGAACACACTGCTATTGGGCGGTAATTTTCGGGATTGGTAGCCTCACCCTTTTTGGGGATTGGCGTTATATTAGCAACTTTCCAGTTAGATGGAAATACTCCGGCACGATAAGCCGCACTGAAAAGTTTAGCTAATGGACGCGAAAGCGTCGAAGAGCACTGCTTCAGGACCAGTGCTGGTATACCATCCGGCCCAGAAGATTTATGGATGTTGAGGTCTGAAAGAACCCTTTTGACAGCACGGGCTCGAAAGAATATATTAGGCATAGTCACCGATACTCTTTCAAGCTCGGGCAGCGGTTGAACGCTCTCCGGCAAACATGAGTTTTTTGCAAACAATTCAGCTAAAAGGTTCGCTTTTTCAACCGGGTTTGTGAATGCTTGGTCATTCTGTATAAGAGTTGGAATCGAACTAGCGTTATTTCTTATCCTCTTAACGAATGACCAAAAGCTCTTACTTCCCCGGGGGAAAGAAAGAACTTTAGCACGAAGACGCTGCTCGTGTAAAGCTTTTTCGCGTCTTAGTACTGCGGCACACGAAGATCTCGCCTTTTTGCGTAGCGTATCAGTATGTGCGCACTTATTATTACGCCAATTTCTGAACGCTTCCTCTCTGGATCTGACTGCCGATCTGCACGTCTGATTAAACCATAATTTGTCTCTTGGTTTAATCGAAATATTTTTAGATGGAATATAGGTATCCATCCCCAATTTTATTATATTCACAACCATTTCTTGCTGTTGCTGTTGAACTGCAGCATATCAAAAAGTGTGACCAATTAACTAATTAATTTTGTTGTTGTTTATTTTTAAATGTTGCTGGCATTGTTGTCATATAGGAGTATAGAAAAGTTGGTAGCTCAAGCTCTGTAGTCTGTCTACTGAATTTCAATTTTTATTTCTTTATCGAACAACTATTTAATGTTTTGTTTTAAGAAAATAGATTTTTTATTTGTTTTATGTTTTAACGAAAAATGTAAGAAAACTAAAATGTGTTATAACATTAACTGTGATATCTGTCTATCTGGCTATTTATCTGTCTGTCATTTTCTGTTGTTTTTTTTTTAATTTTCTAATTTTATTATTAAAAGTTTTTCGGCTTTTCAGGTGTTAATCTGTGTATGGACATTAATAATGCTACTGTGTATTGTCGTTATTATGGACTAGTGTTTTAGTTAAATATGTTTTCTTATATGGTTGTTTGGTATTTGTTGTTTTCGTTTTTTTATATTTTTTAATAAAATTATCATAAATTCATTTATCTTTTTAGGTATGGAGAGAAATAAATATCTTGTCAAAAAACTGATAACCAGCATTGAAATGAAGTCATCAATTCTTAAAAAATTGTTACTGTTTTCGTGCTTTAAATTATTTATAAGTAATATGACAATGAGATATTAAATTTAAGTAATTTTGCCATAGTCTAGTGGTTAGTGTGTTGGCTTATTAGACAATAGCTCAAACCCCAGTTATAACATTAAAAAAAAATATTTCTTTCGGCTATTACTTCTTAGCAGTTGTCTGGTTGGATACTCTAAGTGTAACTGATTGACATAAATTGTGGGGGGGATGTGGTTAGAGTATAGTATAGTATAGTATAGTATAGTATAGTATAGTATAGTATAGTATAGTATAGTATAGTATAGTATAGTATAGTATAGTATAGTATAGTATAGTATAGTATAGTATAGTATAGTATAGTATAGTATAGTATAGTATAGTATAGTATAGTATAGTATAGTATAGTATAGTATAGTATAGTATAGTATAGTATAGTATAGTATAGTATAGTATAGTATAGTATAGTATAGTATAGTATAGTATAGTATAGTATAGTATAGTATAGTATAGTATAGTATAGTATAGTATAGTATAGTATAGTATAGTATAGTATAGTATAGTATAGTATAGTATAGTATAGTATAGTATAGTATAGTATAGTATAGTATAGTATAGTATAGTATAGTATAGTATAGTATAGTATAGTATAGTATAGTATAGTATAGTATAGTATAGTATAGTATAGTATAGTATAGTATAGTATAGTATAGTATAGTATAGTATAGTATAGTATAGTATAGTATAGTATAGTATAGTATAGTATAGTATAGTATAGTATAGTATAGTATAGTATAGTATAGTATAGTATAGTATAGTATAGTATAGTATAGTATAGTATAGTATAGTATAGTATAGTATAGTATAGTATAGTATAGTATAGTATAGTATAGTATAGTATAGTCGATATTAATTATTATTATTCTATTCCACAAATTTACTGTTGTATTTATAAGAAATATTATATAATTTATTTGACAAATGTTCCATAGAAGTTTGTCAAATGAGCCCTTCATAAACCTATTGTATAAATATTTTTTTATGAATACGGGCATAAATACATATATACAGGGTGTCACAGAACTCAACGTTAAGCCGAAACGGAGTGACAGGATTGATTGTAACCATCATGTCTGAAAAGTCAGAAAAAAATCTATCTCATGCAGTTTCAAAGTTATGGGCATTCAAGAAAAACATAAAAATTTGGTCAAATTTTTACCGTTTTTCGGAATTGGCAAGTGGGCATGGTCCCACCCATACAAGTTAAATATTAATTTCCTTATATCTTGAGGAGTGTTAAAGCTAAAGTTTCTTAATTTGGTGTTGGAGGGTGTGTGGTATAGTGGCCCAGGCTTAAATCCCAGAAAAGGTGAAAAATAAAAAAGTTAATTCGCGGTTTTTTTCAAAATTATAATTTAAAATAAGAGGTTCCCCCCTCCAACAAGACCATCTACAAAGAAACCGCTATCCGACATTCCACTCTATTCCATCTTAAGTAATGTCCAAAAAAAAAAACGAATGATCAGGAGAAAAGCGCCACCTACTGGGAAGTACCAGATAACAGCTTAACCTACTTAGCGAAGGCACTCACCACACAATCAACATGCTACTATGACGCAATTGCTATTGATCATTCAATGGTGAAGGTATAACACTGGCCTTTGAATGATCAATTCACAACAATTTGTCTCATTCCTAAGGCACTTAATAATAATATAAGAAGAAATATATGTACTGTCCCCCCTTAGTCTTGGTCTCAAATAAAAAAAAAATATTTCGTAGTCATTAAATTTAATCAGTCGAAAAATTTCCACAAATGCTAGTGGTAGGTGTAACGAAGCAAGCCGGGTTTCAGCAAGTATTTAAATATATTTTTGTTGACTTTTGAAAACAGCATCAAATAGCAATCTGACAAAATCATTATAGTTTTTTTTAATTATTTTGGTTGCATTATTACCTCTATTAAGTTGTAAAAGACGAGAAAAAAATATTTTTGGTCGTTATATGTTTTCCACATAAAATTGGTTTTTTCTATAATATATCGTTTGCTTACTTAACCTTACTTATGGTTTTTAACTTGTAATTACTTTCGCCTATATACTCGTATACATACATTATTAAATACTAGCCGATTGCAAACTTTAGTAGGTTTCATCTATGAAAAGTTATCAAAGATTTTCATAAAACTGTGTATCTGCTGTGCTTTTAGAACTCGTTGGTACAACGTTATTTAAAATAAATAAAAATAAAATTAAAACTAAAACTAAAACTAAAGTTGGCAATATAAGTAGAATAGAATTTGCATGAATCATAGAAAAATATGTGGCAGTTAAAAACACACACGCACATACACAGAATATATGTATAAAATCAATAACAATAAAGTCAATATTTAAAGTTTAATCAAGAAAATGTAAAAAAAAAGCCAGACAACAACAAACAAAGAGGCAGCAAATAAACAAAAAATTGCGGTCATTGTATACAATTATTACATATTTTGTTGTTATTTCGTATTAATAGTGCAGTTGCTGTTTCAATTTCGTTTAAAAATGTAGAGAAAAAGATTAATTCGTTATGGTGAACATATGCAAATGCTTTGAAATTTTAAATCGTTTGCAAAGTATTCAAACAAAAGACTTAAGCTATGAGCTTGATTTGAAAAAAAAAAACATCAAATGTTGTTTTTTCCCTTATATCGCATAGTACATTAGGTTTTATATTTTTAAGAGATTTTCTTTACGAAATATATGTAAAACAATAAAAAATATTTCTTCTGTAGATTTACATATTTATGCTAAGATGTACATATACGAGTAGTCTACTTATATATAAAAAGGAAAATATTGAAAATTTGCCAAAAAATAAAAAGACTTGAGCAATGTGTGTGGCTTGAATCTTACTCGTAAGCCATGAGCTCTTATAAAAATGTTTTTTCTTTGTAAATTTGTTTGCCTTCCTCTTCTTTAAAGTTTCAATAAATAAAGTCTATTATTAATTTGATGACATACATAATGGCTTAAACTATTTCCCTTAGGACATAGTAAATTAGTGTGTTAACTGCTTAAAGATAATTTTATAATATCATTAATTAAGTTATTATAGCTGATTTAAAATGATTATCAAAAGTATTAATAATAAGAAAATTAGCTTACAACTTAATTTCATCATATTTATTAGGCCATTAAGCCAATTTAAAAAGAAAGGTGTAAATGCCGTTTTGTTATTTTGCCATTTTCTGTAATTCCAATTTATGAACTTTAAAAGCAAACCCTGCATCTATATGGTTACATATGAAACTGAACTATAGCTAGATTTTTCAAAAATTTTCTCTGGTAAATAGTAAACTTAAATTAGACTTAGCATTGAGATCAGAAATAGACCTTTTTGGAAATTCCCAAGTCAATTGCTCTAAATGGGAAAGTTAATCAGTTACAACTCTGTTTCACAGTTACGGTCTAGTTTCTCGCAGCACCCTGCAGTTTAATGTCGACTCTGAATGACAGACTTGAGAACAAGCTCATGGCAATTAGTTTCTCTCAGAGCTTTTCAGTCTTCTAGCTGCTAAGAGGTAGTTGCCGTAAAAAATTTTTTACATATTTCCTTTTTTAAGATGTTAAAACTCGCATTTGAACCTGAAGCCTTTGTCTAGTAAGCCAACACACTAACCACTAGACTACGGAGGCAACAACATTAACTGCCGTATTCAGAGTAAAACAAGCTAGAAACTTTGTTTTTTACTGATTGAAATCGTGTTGACAGGTCGTTTTTATTTGGATGTTTTTGTCATCTGTGACTTTGGATAGGTAGTGCAAACAAAGAGGAGGCGGATGTTCTTGACGTTTTTGACATGCAAAGTGATTGCGATGTCCGTGGGAATGATCACATATTTCGAGTGTCAAAAGAAACATTCAAGTTTCTTGCCTTTTTAAAACGTTGCAAGAAAGACTTCACTCATATTTACAACACTCCGCTCCTTTTATTGACTCCAGGTATGCAACGCAGCTGGTCTGTATTTTTAAACGTTAGTTTTTGCCGTGGCAGTATTTGACAAGTTTACAAATCACACCAAGACCGTAAGTTATGATGATCAGGATCTAAGATTTGAAAAATCTTAATGATACTCCCAGTGAAATTGATAAGTGTTGGTTGGCTGGTTTTGCGAAAAGCAGCACCGACATTGTTGTTCTATTCAGGGCCCCTAAAGATCACATTTCTGGGACGGCACTTTCACTCTGAGTCTTTTGCCAAAGCACAGCTTTAAAGGCATCGCACCTAAGATCAAAATGATGTATGATGTATGTATGACCAAATTTTTTGACATATTCAGCTTTCGTTTATAAATTATTTAACAGGACAAGAAATATAAGTTTTACTACAGTGGAGCTTTTCAATATTTTCAAATTTTTTGTTTTTCGGACTACTACAGAGTAGAATTGAAAGTTATGAGACAGAATTTCAAAATTTAGTTTAAAACTTTTTTACATTTCACTATAAACAATGATTAAAAATTAAATATTAATGCCCGTAGTCATAAAAAATATTTTAGGTTTATTGAGGGTTTATTTGACAAGTATTGCATAGAAATTTGTCAAATAAGTCCTCAATAAATCTAAAATAGTTTTTATAAATACGGACATAAACATGGCCTATGGTAGGGTATTTCAAAACGCCAAGCTTGTGTTTGGTTTTTGTAAATCATTTTAATATCTTTGCAGAATCCATATAGACAAACTGCCTCCAAACCTGTCTGTGTAACAAACAATTTAACTTTTCGTATATGACATACTGCTTGTGTGGCATAAATACGAAATTGTCATCCATTAAATAGAAAAATACAGAATATTTCGTTTCACTTGTCTACCATAATTCTCTACCAAATAATTCACGCCTCTTTAACGCATAACATTTGAGTATTTTATTATATTTTTTGTTTCTATTTTTTTTCGCATATGCAGGAAAAGTTTTATTTTTGTTAGACAATTTGTATGAGTTTTTTAGTTTTTCAGTTTTTTTTTTTCTGTAATATGCGCCAGACATCCGCAGTGATATTTGAATACCTGGAAAAATTATGAATGACAACGTCGTTTAGCGAGCGAGACTGTATGAATATCTTGAAAAAAAAAAGTTGTTATGGGCTTTTCACAAAACTAGGAAATGTCTTTGAAGTGTAACAAAATTTAAGAGATGATAGAAAAAAAATCAAAACGTCGTACATGCAAGAATACATTACACTTTACACTTTAAATACGTTGTTATCCACTGCTTTACCTTGAAGTCTTAACAGCGGCTAAGCTCTATTGGGAACAAAATTTGGCACAATGGCTTTGGCAAAATTGTTTTTAAATACTCGTACCTATTTAAAATTGAATATTTGCATGACTTTAAGAATTGATTAATTTTTAATTTTTAAACAAGAAAGTTTCTACGCTATAGCCTAAGAAATTTTTTTAAACCCAAGGAATTTTGGTTATACGATAGAATATCATTTCACAAACACCAGGACTAACAGAGCATACCATGCCGCACTACAAACAATGTTGAAGGTTATAAAAATGCAAAAATAAATAAAACAAATTTATGTAAAACTGTGTCTTAAATTGTTGGTTTTTTATTTTCGTTTTTTTTTTTTTTGATGACAGTGATACTTGCAACACATACTTGATGAAATGATTTGTGTTGTCTTATATTTACTTGACACATTTATAATTTTATTCTTATTCTTAGACAAGTTTTCCATGCTACTTTCTAAACCAAATCATAAAAAATATTGCGGTTAGAATTTATTAAGAAAAAAAAAAAAAAAATAATGCAAAAACGTAAGACGATTGGAATTTCAAAATTTAAAATTTGAATATATTTTTTGTAATGTATTGCTCAATAGTTGGATTTCACTTTGCTAAAAGTTTAAAATATTTTAAAAGATTGGACACAGTTAAATGAAAGCTGTGCTTAGCTTGATTTGTTAAATAATTTTTTTTAAAGATAAGATTATATAAAAATGGAATTTGAGATTTCCTCTAATAATGCATTACAATTGACAATTAAATAGTCAAGTTTTTTAAAAGGTTTTCCTGCTTTATCTATTTTTTTTAAATTTTTGTTAAAAAACAATTCGAACCAGAATTTAATGAAATCGAAAGTTTACGCATTCAGCTCTACAAGGACCAAAATCAATGAGGGAGAAGAGTGGTATAGTGGGTAGAGCACACGCACAAAAACTCAAACCCTTTTCAAAACTCCAACAACAAAGAAACCGCTCCCCGACATTCCACCTTAACCATTGACAACAAAGACGAATGATCAGAAGAAAAGCGCCACCTATTGGAAAAAGCAGAAGACAGTAAACCTACTTAGCGAAGGAAGTCACCACACAAGCAACATGCAAAGATCAACTGCTGTTGTTCAAAATATATGTTCTGTTATAAATTTCAATAAAATTCACAGTAATTAGTAGAGTTTACCTCTGAGTATTGGTCTCAATAAAAAAAAAGAAAAAATAATAATAAAAATTTAACAGGAAGATAGGAGTATTGCACATTTTTCTCAAGGTGTAATGTCAACTTATTAGATTTTAATATTAAGAAATGTAAACACATGCCATTATATGGTTCACTGAAACTTGATACCTCAGATGATTTTAAGGATAAAATCCTGGACAAGATGTTAATCATTAATGATCTTGGGATCTTGTTAGGGCATAGACTTAAGTTTTGAGAACATATTTCAATGATAGTGAACAAAGCAAATGGAGTATTACGATTTATAAAGCGTTGGTCAAAATAATTTACTGATCACCACGTAACAAAACAATACACGTAATACACTTCCTTGGTACGCCCTATTCTTGAGTACGGATCTATTATATGAGGACCATACTTTCTTACCTACGTTTACTTAATTGTACCTGTACAAAAACAAATTTTTTAATTCGCTTAAGAGGACTGGGATCGTGAGAGCACACTCGCTCTTACAAAACTACCTATGGTGAAAAATCGAAAAACACTGCTAAGTGTCTCTTTTCTTTTATGATTAATACGTGGTTAAGTCTGTTCTAAGTACTTGTTATGTACAGTTCCTTCCCCTTTACGGCCAAGATGTTAAAACTTTAATAATCTTTATCTTGAGTTGGTCTTTCTGAGAGTGGTCAAACTGACAGCAACTTGTCTCATCAACAAAAAAAAAAAAAATAAGGTTAATAATATATACTTCTCTATGAAAAAAAAAACTCCATCTATCTTTAAGTTCCAATACAATGCACTGCATGAGTAGAGGTTTACCCCTGAGTATTGGTCTTAAAAAAAATAAAATTAAAATAAATATATTGTTTGTAATTTCTACTTTAGTTTCTAAGAAACTATTATCCATAGCAGAGTTGGGTTTATCAATTTGCATTGAATTTATAATGCATTACCGTTTCCACTACCACTGAACAACTTAGTATTAATGCAGAAATATTGCAGCCAAAACTAAATGTAGAAGGAAATAATTAACCACTAAATAAAACCATTTTAGTGGTAGTGGGAATTTAGTGCATTAACTCTGAATGATTATTGGTTGATATTATTAAAGGTTCGAGCCATAAAAATGTGATCGATAGTGAATTGAATAACTTATTACATTTGAAAGTCCTAAAATTTTTATTAAAACAGCAGCAATAAGTACACAGTGCAGCACTAAAATCTTGAACCAAATGAGACCCCCAAAATCTGAAAGCATATCGTCGATGGAATTAAAGAACGCTGTAACTGACAAAACCTTAAATGTTTACCAGAGCCAAAAAACTTTCATAAATGTAGAACAAATACACTGGTATTTTTCATTTCGCAGACGGCGTAAGTGAACTTATTTTCATCGTAGAAATCTGGGACCTGGACCAATCGACGCTTATTTTTTTCTGATAGAGATGATGCAAAAAACGTATTTTCGATTTTTTGTCAGTTACAGCGTTATTTAATTCCATCGACGATATGATGGTAGAAGAAAAACTCTAGCTGTGTTTTGAATTATTAGCTAAAGTTTCTTTTTTTTAATTCATGTTTGAAGTTTTCGACTGGGAGTAGATTTTGGTACAATTTTCAAAAAACATGTACTGTTTCTTAAGTTTATATCTCGCGAGCTATTCGAAATATTGCTTTTCATAAGATTTTATATAAGTGAAATATTGTTGCCACCGCTACATATTAAGTTGGGCATAACAAAAATGTTTATAGAGACGGTAACGAAAAATAAGGACAGCGTATCGTATTTCACGGCCTTAAGAAAATTTTTCCAAGATTTAGTGGTTAAAAAAATGAAGCCGATAATGTATGTACTTCTTAACTAAACTCTTTAAATTTTTATTTATTTTTGTTAATTTTGTTTTTATTTTATTTTAAAAAGTTAAGATTTCAAGATGGTTTTGCACAGAAACGACTTACTGCACTCCACTACAGTGCGAATGGATTCTTGCAAACTACAACTAATTGATCAGAATTAGTGCACTGAATTTCCACTACCACTAAATATTAGAAGCGATAAAACACTATTTTTTCCATTACCACTAAATATAGTGGCAAATTAAATCTAATGCAATAAACCAAACTCTGATCCATAGATATAAAACAAAAAAAATAATTTTAAATTGTACCAATAATTCAGTTCAAAATAACAATTGTCTTAGCCTTTAAACAAAATATCAATTAACTATTTAATTGTTTCCACAACTTTCGTTAATCAGAGCAATTTTAACAAAAAGTAATTGAATGTATTGTTTTCGTAACTGCTAATCAGTGTTTCAGTTTTTTCTGTGTTGTAGGTATGGATCTATTTAATCCCTATTTTTTTTTAATTCTTTAAGAAGTATTTTGTCATAAAAATTATTTTGCAAATTAAATTAAATTTTAGTTTTATTATAACTAAAGCTTTCATTATATTAATCATAAAATTTGTTAATTAATACATGCGATTAAGTTATAAATTTAATTCCATTTGCCTCATGCTGTTTGATCGACTTTAAGCGCAGTGCTAATAAATAAGGAAATCAAACACTATGTGAGAATATAAAAATCAACTTTTAATACCAAAGAAATTGCATATTTTGTAATAAAATAAAAAAAAAAAAGAATACAAATTGAAAAAAAAAATATGAAATAAAATTGTAATCAATTTTAATTGAACGATGTTTGTTTGGCCATTTGGTTTGGCTGTTTAAATTTTATTTTTTAACAAATTGTTTTTGCCAATTTTATGGTTTTGCTATTATTTCTAAATGCTTTCACTCGTAACCATTTAATAACTCAATTAAACAACGAAATGGTAATGCATTATAAGCAATTGCTTTTCAAATGTTTAAATAAAAAACAAAAAAAAAAAAAAAAACAAAAAATAAATGTAAAACACGGGGTATGAGGGTGTTGTAAAACCATTTTCAATTGCACTCATAAAGCGCATTTAAACTTGTTTTTTAAGCAAATTAAAACGGAAATAAGTTGAAGAATATATTTTTAATTTTGTTAATGGTTTTTCAGAAAACATTTTTTCATATAATTATATCAATTACCAAGGAAACGCTTAAATTATATCTTCAACACTTAAAAAATAGTTACTTATGTAAATACTTGCAAATAAATGTGTGAAAAACAAAAAACAAAATTAGAAAATTAACAAAAAATACCAATGATGTGCTATGCCATCAATTCCAAACAACCGGTTAAAAAGAAAAACCTTTTCTTTTTTCTTCAAAAATTTAAATAAGGAATTTATAAAAGTAAAATAGAACCTCTATATGCCGTACAGTTAGTCAGACAGCATAGCATGTCTTTAGTTTTTACACAACGATGGTTGGATAATATTTTTTATTTTTTTGCTTTAAATTATTAATTTTTACCATATAAAGTAAAAATCTTTTCACAATAACTCAGTTGATATAAGTATTCCAGGACCCTCTAATTTTATGGGTTGCCGTAAATGTTTCGCAAAATAATCTGTCAGAAATTTATTCATATAAGTACATACTCGTACATACATGATTTTCCATTACAATCCTTTTTCAGGGTTACGGATTAGCTGCTCGCAGCACCCAAGTCGTGTGTTAATTTTTATTCCTGAGAACCGAGACCTACAGTTAAAAGACGACACCGAACGACAGACTTGAGATGCTTTTTGGTGGCAACCAGAGATTTTGCCAGAAGGCCGCTAAGAGATAGTCGCCGAAAGAAATATTTTTTATTTCTGTTTTGTTTCGTCAGAAACGCTTTCATTAGATCAAAGATAACTGCAATGAATATTTTTTGGTAATTAAAGCAGAAATGATGTCCGTGAAGGAATGGTACACTAGCCAAACTGAATAATTGTTTTCGACTGCAGCTACGGTAGTCTCATCAGAGTTCTTTGTGTCCCGTGTATATTCCAGACCAAACATCAACTAAGTATTTAACTCATACTTTTCAAGAAATCACATACTGAAATTATTTTTTTTTGTGGGGTGTCATAAAGTCATATATCGTTAAATCCCATTCCATTGAGACCTAAGGGCATATGCCAAAAAGTCTCAATATAATAGGACGTAACGTCATAAATTTTTTTCCGAAAATGAGATATAAAGCCATATTTTTGATAACCCTATTCATGATAACTCTATTTCATGTAAAAAATTCATTTGTCTGTCAAAATATTGTTGGTAATCAATCAAATTCCGACATTGCAGGTGATCCACGTGTTTATAGATTTAACTGATATGGAAAATTCGGAAGATATTTTTGAATATAATATAATATCCGGATTTTGGAAAAATAGCAAGCTGGTAGACGTAGAATAAGAACAGAAAATTTATAAATATAAATACAAAACTAATAATGCTGATTATTGTTATTGTTATGAAAAGAACTGTAATATGGCACTTGTAATTGAGTTCAACAGTGCGTTATATTGTCGTAAAATTGGTAAGCAGGACAATGAACATAATCATAGGCCGCAAAATAATCTTTTTGAGAAATTCAGAGTAATAAATTTAATTAAAAGCGATGTTAAAACTGCAAGTTTGAAGTGATCAAGTGATAACTGTTAAAACCATAAAGCAGGGGGGATGTTAATTGATATTGGAAAAATTCGTAGTAATTTGCTGCGAATCAAACAAGAAAAATTACATAAAGCATCTAAGAATTTTGAAGAAATTATTGAACTTTTAAAAATCAAAAATTAGTAAAGAATTTGGAATGTCTAGATTGAAGCTGGAAAACAATTTTATATAGACACAATAATTGAATTAAATTTTGCTTACACATTATTTATTATATAATCTAAAAGCTTAAATATATTGCTCTTTATATTTTATTTTACAGAAGAAAACTTTCTCGAAAAGGGAAAATTATAGTTTGAAAACTATGAATTTTTTCTTTTACAAAATATTGTAATGGAGGAGTAAACATTCTCGAAAAGGGAAAATTATAGCGGAAAACTATTAATTTCTACTTTTACAAAATATTTGCAGCTTTAATTCCTGGAGCCTGCAAATTTTTAATTTTTTTAAATCATTAATTTCATAGATAAATAGGCCTATTAAGTGAAATAAAGCATTTATAACGCAAAACATCAAATGGGATATAAAATCATAATGGCTTTATGTCGCATTCCACTAAAATTGATATGAGACTTAAGGCCAGATCAAAATTGTGGCTTTATGTCCGTTTGAATTAAGACATAAAGCCATTATGGCTTTATCTGGCAAACCATATAGAAAGAGAGCTGTTGGTAGTTACGACTTACTGGCGCTCTCAGGGAGTTACTACTGGGTGCGGCCTTTAGGGTAGTAGTTGTGGTAGTGCTGGATAGTAGTTCTCTCCTTTCAAGCAAGGAGGTGTTTTACTACCCAGGTAATGATAGTGCCAAGATTGCTAATCCATTGAAATAGGGCTTTCAATGTGAGCGGTGTAGCATGATGATTGAGAAGTTGGTCTGATGCGTAGTATATCAGTCCTACCCCGGGCAGCGTGTGGTTGTGTCTACAGACGGTAACACACGTTCAGCCTGACTTTGAATGCTTTATATGTATACTTATCTCAAGCGAAAATCTCATCCACGTTTGATTAACTATTTTAAAAATAAAGTTTTTATCTTTTTCTCTGTGCTATCGGTTTAGAGTCATTTGACTTCAAAATCGTATGAACACAACAAGCCGTAGTGTTTGTTCATTAACCTTTAAATGCATTGTGATGTAGATCTACATCGTATTTTGAATCGCTCGTATTTTGTAATGAAGAAACTTTTATAAAGTGTTTTTGGTTTTTTTTTTAATAATAAAAAAGGGGATTTATCGTTGTTAAACATATCTAGGGCCTGTGGCAGCTAGTTTTATTATTATCGACAAAAATCTTCATTGACACTTTAGTTGAGAAATAAAAATTCATGCATTTAAGGGTTAAATGCTAAAATATGAATTTTTCTACTTTTCTATTAAAATATAAATATTTAATTAATCATTAGATTTCTATTAATTAAGATTCAAAAAAAAAATTTGCAACAATTCAGTGAAGAATACATGAATTATTAATTAAATTAATTAAATCAAAAAGATTGTCATTTGCAAAGCCTGTCAGAAATATATTGATGGACATAAACCGCTTAATATCGGTCTGTAATAGAACAAGAACAGTCGTTATGGTGCATTGCAAGATGTGCTGAAAACACAAAATTTCAAAGAAGTAACAATTAAAGACACGACTTTTTGTCAAACCTTATTTGTATTACGCTTAACTAGTGGGCCTCTTAATGATATGTACGAATATCTCTACTCAAACGCTGTTTTGTGTTTTTCTATAGTACCAAATGATGAAACATTTACAAACAATTATAAATATCAGCGGCCACAGACACCAAATTTGTATCACACCTATTTACTGGTGATACTTTGCTTAAATATATCTGATATCAGTCAGAAAAAAAGAGAGGTCCTTCTTTAAAAATGCGAACCGCAAGGAAATCGGTTGCTGTTTATTGATTATTCAATGGCCAGTGTTATATCTTCACCACTGAATAATCCAACAGCAATCAACCTCAAGAAGCCTGCACAGTAAAGTTTTTAATTAAGGGACGAATAAAATATCATAATGATATTGGAGATTATGTTGTTGGTGTTGTTCTCCCTGATCCAGCCTCCGGGGTAATTCTTACTAACTGCTACAGCAACCACCTCTACACCACGACAAGGTGAGTGGATGCACTAAATGTACTTTGGGGTTTCATTATCAGAACCAGAAAAGATGTAAACAATTGATATGACAACTGATGTATTGTAGTTGTGTTCCTACGAAATATCTACTATTCTGCTGATGGTTGTATTTTTATTATATTCAACTCTCTCTCTTTAAAAGACAGACAGCTCTAACAATTGTTTGTCAAACAAACAAACACCCTCTCAATGTGTAGTATATATGGAAAGAGTGTTCCCTACTAATTAGCTTATAATATTAATTAATTAGCCATATCTTTGCCCAGTTATTGTCACAAAAGACTGTGTTACAATCTCACCGTTTTTTGTAAGCCTATGTTATCAAGAAATATATCTTTTCTTATTACTTGAAAATTTTTCTGCAATAAACTACAGAGCAACACAATTTAATATGTAATTTGTATAAATTCCTTGGGGTTATACAATTTAAACAATCCATCATTTAATTTAATAGCCCATTCATATGGCCAATATATCATTTCTTTTTTGGTGTTATATTTACAACTAAATTATACAAATACGTTACAAATGATATGACAAAACGAATATAACCTCCGGCTTTTTTTAAGTGTTTTGCAAAACGTAACAAAACACATACAAAAAATAAATCACAACAGAGTATTAAATATTTAAAAAATATGCAAAACTAATGCTGAGAAAGAAAAAAAAAATAATAATAAACTGTCAACTAAAGTCGCGTGTACTCAAATGCAACAAACGCCATTAGAGACATACTCGTACCATTATAATATAGTCTTCTTAAAGAGAAAAAAAAGCGTTTCTTGAAAAAATTACAAACTATTATGGCAAATTTTGACTTACAATATAATTTTGTTTTAGTTAATATTTTCCCATAAAAAGTTTAATTTTAAACATTTAGTTGAGAGTTTTGCATAAAAAAGTAATTAAACGAAACGGCTGATTTATGGGCAACTTTAAAAAGTTAACGTATTAACACTTAATTTTAAAGCGAAAAAAACGAGAGAGTTACAAAAGTTACAGTAAATGAAACAGAACAACAACAGTACAAAACTAAATGTAATTCTTTTTTAACGCCATTATTATTGTTGTACTTTTGAGGTTGATGTGACTTTTTTTTAATTACAAATAAAGAAATAAAAACAAAGCAAGTTTCTGTCTTAAATCTTTCGTTTTGTTTTAAGACATTTTTCCATCCATTTACTAACAAATGCTTCAATTTTTTTCTTTATAAAATCACATAATTTATAGCGTTAATTTCTATTTAAAAAATAATAATTACTCTCTAACAAATTAATTTAATTTTAAAACCTCTTGAGAACAATAACTCAATATTATTGATTTTACAATGTACTGGTCTGGTCGCTCAATGCAAGCCACTTGACATTTCACAGTAATTAAACACAAGAAAACTTTTTTTGTAAATCATGTTTTTTTTCTTTCTGATGGACTTTTTTTCTTTTTCTGTATGATAAACTAAAATTAAATATTATTTAATTTCTGTTTAACTTCTAATGTGAAATGGTTTTTGCTGCAAATGAGCGATATATGGTTTCTAATATACTCGTACTCGTAAGAGTTGTTTAATAAATTAAAAATTTGTTGTGGTTTTTAACTGTAGTCTGTTAAAGAAAATGTCACAGCTTTTCAGTTTAAATGCAACTACAATACTGTTCATAGAAATCAAAAATATTTAAATGACTCAGAATTCGTAATATTTTTATTTTATTATTTTTTTTTTTTGCAAAATGATAAATTGCCATCAGATAATAAATGATTGATATTGCTAAATGTCCAGTACGTTTTTAATTTAGTAATCAGAAGAATAATGAGGTTTTAATTCGTTTTGAATACAAGTTTTCTTATGAAATAAATTAAGAGACACATATACTTACACAGTTTATTAGAAATCAAGCACAATAGATTGAAGGTAACAGTATCGGCATCAAAAAAGGACAACACTAACACTATGTGTCTTAATTACATACATACATACATACATAACTGGCCTTTACAACCCTATGTCAGGATTATGGCCTAGCTTCTCGCAGCACTTATGTTGTGTGTGTCAATTTTTATCCATGAGTACCGGGACCTACAGTTTAATGTCGACTACGAACGGCAGACTTGAAAACCTTGTTCATGGCAATTAATTATTCTCAGAGCTTTTGCCAGAAGACTGCTGAGAGGTACTCGCCGAAAGAAATATTTTTTTCATATTTCTTTTTTTTTTGAAGATGTTAGAGCCTGGAGTCGAACCCAGGACCCATGTCTTAGTAAGCCAACACACTAACCACTAGATCACACGTCTTAATTGCTATTAGTAATTTATTTATTTATTTATTTTATTTATTTATTTATTTATCTATTTTCTTAATAAAGTCTACAAACTAATTTTACACAGACTGTACGAAATTTTAAATTAATTTAAAAATGGTATTGCAATTAAATATAAAGAAAATTTATCTGTTGAGAAAAACTATTATATTGCGTTTGATAGAATTTAAATTTAAGGAGAAATCAATGAATTGATAAAGTTCGTTAAAGTTTAAACATATTCTTCTTAATGGATCAGCATTGGCATAATTGGTACGAAAGTATTTAATAGCTAGTGGATGAAAGTATCGTGTTGGCCTAATTGGTACATTAAAATATATATTACTCAAAAGGAATTCAGAGTAGACTTCACCATTAATAATATTAATCAAAAAGGAAACGTTTAACATGGTTCTTCTGCTTTTAAGTGTAGGTAGCTTTATAAGAGCTAATCTATGATGATAAGATGGTAAATTTAATATAGGATTCCAACGTAGATTTCGCAGACAGAATAGAAGCAACTGTTTCTGTATAGATTCGATGTGGTCGATGTGAATATTGTAAACAGGATCCCAGACAACAGAACCATATTCAAGTATAGGCCTTACAAGCGAAGTGTATAGGATTTTAGTAACGTATGGATCTGTAAATTCTTTACTCCATCTCTTAACGAAGGCAAGAACTCCTCTGGCTTTATTAACAATCAGATTTATATGTGGAATAAAACAAAGTTTGGCGTCAAGCATGATTCCCAGATCGTGGAAAGAGTTGACTAATTCCAAGGGTTGTCCATTCCTACGAAATGTATTTGGGATATAGGTGTTTCGATAAAATCTCATATGCTTGCATTTGCCTGAATTTAGTTCCATTAGATTAACGGTGCACCACGCGTAGAAATTGTTGATATCCTGTTGTAGATGTAAGTGATGGTAGGTATTATTGTATGTATAAAAAAGTTTAACATCATCAGCAAACATTAAAATACTGCAATGTTCCAAGTCAGATGGTAAATCATATATAAATAAGGAAAAGAGGATCGGTCCGAGATGACTCCCTTGTGGAAATCCAGAAAGAACTTTAATGGGTTTGGAAATGCAGTTTTGAAAAAGAACATTTTGTTTTCTATCCAACAGATAAGAGTGAATCCAATTTAAGCTGTTTGGAGAAAAACCCAGCATATACAACTTATGACAAAGTAGGTTATGGTTGACTTTATCAAAAGCCTTACTAAAATCTGTATATATAGCATCAGTTTGTTGGTTATTTACAAATCCATTATTAATTAGGGTGGTCAAATGTAATAAATTAGTAATGGTTGAGCGTCCTTTTCTGAAACCATGTTGGTGACGTGATAATAAATGTGATAAGTTATGGCTTAGAAACTTTGTAATAAGCTTTTCCAAAACCATGGGAAAGGAGTTTAGTTTCGCAATCCCCCTGTAGTTTTTAACATCGGACTTTGAACCAGATTTGAAAAACGGAATGATAAAAGAGGACTTCCACTGACTTGGAAAATATCCACGTCCTATTGATAAATTAAATATTCGAGATAATGGTTTGGATAAGCTTAACGCACAGTGCTTTAAAATACAGTTTGGAATACCATCAGGTCCGTGATTGGTGGTTGGCTTTAGTTTCCTTAATTCAGAAGCCATTTCGGCGTGATTGATTGACGGAAAGTTAATTACTGAGTTTGAATTGATATTATAGGGATGGGGTGTATTGCAATATTAAGAATCTGAGTAAGTTGTAGAGAAATACTCTGCAAACATATTGGCTATTAGAGTATAGTCGTCAGATTCATAATCATTAAATTTCATGACAGGTGGAAAATTACGTGATTTTCTTTTAGAGTTTACAAAACTAAAAGATGATTTCGGATTGTTCTTAAAGTTGGATTTCATTTTATTAATATAATTGGTATATAGTATTGTGTTTAATCGATTGTAATTAGCTCGGCAAATAGAGTAGTTTGCATAGTTGGTTGTTGTATTGAACTTTTTATATTTTTTAAAAAGTTTATTTTTCTTATTTTTTAATACAGAGAGTTGTTTAGTGTTACAAGGGGGGCCCGAGGACTTATAAACAAAACGTTTCGGTACACATATATCCATTACATAAAAAATTTGATTATAAAAAGTATCAAGCATCAGTTCAATATTTGCGGGACTGCCATCATCTATAGATAATATTTTGTTCCAGTCAACTCTATTGAAATGCAAATTCATCATATCGTAATTGGCGCGTTTAAAGTCGTAAGTTTTCCCATTAATGGAAGCACAACGCGAAGCAGGAAGAAAATAAGAGCAATTTATTTCAAGAGTAGGATGATATGAATCTTCAGGTTCAGTAACTGGATAAGATCTCTTTGTAGAACATTCAGAAGGCTCGTTCACGAATATTAAATCTAGAAGTTTATTGTTAATATTATACACCATATTTATTTGAAAGAGACATAAATCCATAATTTTGTTTATGAAATCATTAGAGTTTAATGGGACCAAAAATGGAGAATCAGGTGATAAATTCCATGAAACAGCAGGTAGATTAAAATCTCCAAAAACAAAAATACATCAGGGTTGGCAGATTGTGTCATATGATTAATAGATTGAAAATGATTTTCATATATAGCATTGTCAGAGCCAGGTGGAATATAGGAACAACTGACATATAAATTTGTCTTTAAAAGTTTGATTTTAATTGCAATTAGCTCAATATCGTCTCCAGAAAAAAGTAATTCAGAAGGCAAATGATTTGCTACTGCAATAAGCACGCCACCACCTATGCGATTATTACCTCTATCTCTCCTGTATATATTAAATTCGTTACACAGAATTTCCGGGTTAAAAACATTTTCTCTTAGCCAAGTTTCAGTGAAAATAAGAAGATGGTAGTTAAAACTAAAACTTTTCGTAAATAAGTCTGTTATCTTTGTATTTAAGCCCCGAACATTTTGATAAATAATGTTAAGGCTGATATCAGAAGACAAATTTAGTTTTTTGGAAAGGAACTATCTTTAGGTGGGAGACGAACGACATTGGATGAGCCTGGGCTGTTCTTTGTAATGAACTCTCGAACAAACGTATTGGGAGGCCAGAATGAGGGATCGAGAATCCTGTCATAAATATCGAAAGGAACAGTCAACTTGAATGATGTTACGTTTCTAGGCTCAGTGTAAGTAAATTTTTTTATGTAGATATCTGAGATATTTTTAATTTTAGAATTAATATATTTATGGATATCATCATTAGTTGTATCGAATGCAAATCGAGATATAAATATTGACTTGCGAGGTGGTATTATTTTAAGATGATGTTGAAAAGATGGGTTATTTTCAGTAGATATTTCTGGCGTTGAAAAAAGGTGCATTTTGTAAGTTAGGGGTAGAATTAATCGAAGAGTTATTAGCGGTGTTTGGATTTACAGAACTAGCAGGAATCGTTAGTAATTTATTATTTTTTTTTTCTTCTTTTTTGGGGAGATGTTGTCTTCAGCATTTATAAAATTATCCAAGCTTGAGAACTTGAAGAATAATTCTCCGAACTTGGCCAATTTACCGTGTAAAGAAGAAAATTCTTTGCTAAGATCATCAAAATCCTCTTTATAGCTCTTAAAGACTAATAATGTTGCACAATTGGGTTAAGCAAAAAAAAAAAGAAGTGAAATTGGAGGCATTTTCATTGACAACAGATTGGATTGAGTTTTGACTATTACAATACGTTCATATCATATAGTTTTTAGAGTGAATTTTGCACTTCGGAGATTGTATTGATTGTGGGAATATTTCTACCGGATTGCTATGGCTCTGTGTCTTCCAATTCTTTAACACGACTTGGAACTTAGTGTTGGGTTTTTTAGCTCTTTTGAGTGAGCGCTCTTTTTAGTTGAGCTCACTTTAATGAACTAGGTCGCTCATTTAGTTCAATAGCTCATTTAGTTCAATATTTTCATTTGAATCAAAATAAACTTTTTTTTTCCACTGGTACTGCTCATGTTGTTGGCATCAATTGTATACATAGCAATAAGTCGGAGGGCATGTCATGCCAAAAATATTTGGTGATGGAAATCGATTATGTTTTACAGTAATCGGTTATCCATTTTCATACTCTAGTGAAATTCAGGTATGGAAATTAATTTTAGCCTTACAGAAAAATTTAAAGAATTTTATAATTAATATACAATTTTATTTTCGACCTCAAAAATTACTCATGTATGTACATGCATGCACGAAATTATTATTATTATTATTATAATTGCAAATTTGGTTATTATCAAATTATTTAAAATATTTCATTAAGAATTCTAATTTTTATTCAAATTCGACAGTAAAAAAGAAATACAATTCCCTTTTATATTGCTTCTACAATTATCATAAAAATCGTTAAATTTCCAAAAACGTAACGTCCTACAAAGTTTCTGGCAGCTACGTATATTATTTGCAGCTGGCATTACCAATTAATATGTACCTTCAACATGAAATGTCAAAGAATAAAAAAGATTCAAGAAAGAAAGAGAACAAACTAATAAGAAAGATGAGCGAAAAGAAACGTGGATTCACAAGAAAGAAAGAAATAAACATGAACTACAGAGCTAAAAGAGCATATTGTAATGAACGGCTCTTTTAGCTCACTTGAGTGAATAGTTCAGTTGAACTAGTTTGTTCACGAGCTACACAACTTACTGATTTAATACCGTGTTGCCATATTATTGTAATTTAAATGTAAAGAAACTAGAGTGGTAACCACGGCATCAATATGCACCAATAATTTGTTCGAAATATTCATCAGAAGGGTTAAATCTACTTAGCAGTAGCTGAACTTATTTAAAAATATGGTTTTATTAAGGGCTAAATCAAACTCGGCTATCTTTTTAATTCTGTTTACGGAAAGAGTTTTATATTCAGGTACTTATAAAGGGTGTTTTTATATAGAGGTATAGGTCTTTGAAATGAAATAAAACAAAGATGATTTTTTTTTTTAATTTTACTCTATGCAAAAGTTAATCTTCTGGCATTATAATTTGAACACATATAAATAGGTCATAACACCACACTATTACATCACCACTACTGCTGACTCGGACGCAGTCTAATGTGAAAATAGAATTTCCTTTTCGTTGGTTTTTTTTATCATTTGCGGCCCTATATCTAAATAATTATTGAATAAATCGAATAAATTTTGTTTGCTTCTTGTCTTTACGTAGATTGCTTACACTAGCGTGTCCTGTTCTCGATGGATTGACTGACGTGGTCACCCCAGACATTGGTTCAATTGCCAAATTCATTTGGCTCTCTGCCACTTCCTCCCTATCCTATCCTATCCTATCCTATCCTATCCTATCCTATCCTATCCTATCCTATCCTATCCTATCCTATCCTATCCTATCCTATCCTATCCTATCCTATCCTATCCTATCCTATCCTATCCTATCCTATCCTATCCTATCCTATCCTATCCTATCCTATCCTATCCTATCCTATCCTATCTTATTCTATCCTATCCTATCCTATCCTATCCTATCCTATCCTATCCTATCCTATCCTATCCTATCCTATCCTATCCTATCCTATCCTATCCTATCCTATCCTATCCTATCCTATCCTATCCTATCCTATCCTATCCTATCCTATCCTATCCTATCCTATCCTATCCTATCCTATCCTATCCTATCCTATCCTATCCTATCCTATCCTATCCTATCCTATCCTATCCTATCCTATCCTATCCTATCCTATCCTATCCTATCCTATCCTATCCTATCCTATCCTATCCTATCCTATCCTATCCTATCCTATCCTATCCTATCCTATCCTATCCTATCCTATCCTATCCTATCCTATCCTATCCTATCCTATCCTATCCTATCCTATCCTATCCTATCCTATCCTATCCTATCCTATCCTATCCTATCCTATCCTATCCTATCCTATCCTATCCTATCCTATCCTATCCTATCCTATCCTATCCTATCCTATCCTATCCTATCCTATCCTATCCTATCCTATCCTATCCTATCCTTTCCTATCCTATCGTATCTTTATGTATGTTCCATTGGTATGTTGTATGCTTGACAGTACTTTTTGATGTCCATATTGTTAATTTACTTTTTCGCCTTTTAGCAAGTTGTGTTTTAAATCAAAGAATTTGAAAAATATTTTATTTAAGAATAATTTAAGAGAAAATAAGACTAAAATGGTTTTTAAACATTTTTATTATTATAGGTTACTACGCTTTTTAATGGAAAATAACATTTTTTAGGAATGCCTTACGAGTAAAAACAAATGCAGCTGCTTTGTATTGTAACGACTGCCATCGATTCTCATGCACACACTTATAATATAAAATATATTTATTTTAGTCAAAAGCTTTAGGATATATTTTTTTAATTTTATTTTCATTTTAAATTTGGTTGATATTGTTGTGTACGAGTATAACCCACATTAAAGGAGTTGTTGTTAGTTTTCTATTTCGTTTAACTCTTACGTATTTCTATCAAATATCGTAACAAGCTTTATTTTGGTTAAATTTAAACTTTGAACTCTATTTGCAATCAATGCAATGCAACATTGCAAAAAAATAAAAAAACAAAACTAAAAATAAAAAAATTTAACACACTTCCAAGCATACATACAATAAAACCCACTAAAGCCACTTTTATTCAACTACTGAGTTTAGTTATGGTACCCTATAGCAAGTCAAGTGTTTAAAATCACAAAATAAAATCAAAAAAAAATTTTCCAGTTGAAACAAAATCTTTAAGGACTGACATTTGAGCAATTTTTTTTATATTTAAATAATATTTTAATATTCAAAGAGACACAAATACCATAGAATTACCAAAAATATCTAATTGAATACTTTAGATATTTTAAAATATGAATGAATAAGTAGTTCTTATTATCGACCCTTATCCACTTAATATTGTACTTTTTCAACATATTTTTTTTTTATTTCTTTTTGCATTTAAAAATTTAAGGTGATCGTGTTTGTAACTTCTATAGCGCGGGAGTTGTAATATGAGGCAAATGTCTTCGTAGAGTAAAACTAGTAATACACCATGAAAATGACTAAAACAGCCATAAAAAAAATTTAAAAAAAATAGAAAAAATCACCATAAAGAAATAAAATAAAAGCATTAGAGAATTAAAAAAAAATTAAAAAAAAAAATAAATGAATTTTTCTTACAACTTTGGCAATTGTAACTTAATGCGGTTCACTGTGCCTGGCCAACAACGCTACTGCATCACTAATATCCATGAAACGAAAAAACATTATATTACACAACTTTTACTTTCGTTATTAGATTTTTCCTTAGGAAAATCGTTGCTTTTCTCTGTACGTTTTCATGCTTCTCTTTATGCTGTTAATGTTAGAAAAGGTATAATTTTTCTTTTGTCAATATTGAATTTTGATCAGTGATATGTTGCACAAAAATAACAAGTGGCCGATAACTAGTGTAAGACACTGACTGTAACTGATGTCATTTTCAGTGAAATTTCTTTGTAAATATAAAATATTTGTTACAAATCTATGCCTCCGGGAGACAACAGAGTAGTGGGAATTATTGGAAAAATATATGGAAAAAGCAAACAATTCTATATTATGCCTACTAATGGCAACTCAAATACCTTTTTTTTTCTTAGAGGGTACATACTATAGCTGTGTTTGATCTAGCCTAAAGAAGGCTGTAAGAGCTCTTTTTAACGTATTGTTGCAGGTAGATGAGGTCACTTAGATATTTTCTATAATAGGAGAATCTTTAAGTAATCTGTGACATTCATTTGTACATATCCCAGGCTAATGGTCACTACATGTATCATTCATATGTTTTTCATAGAGGACATAAAGTAATCTTTTCGGCAAACGAAGAGCGAGGTCTAAAATCTAGGTGATTAGAGAATGACACACAAAACTAATATAATCTAAAACGCTTCAAAGGTTGGAGGAAAAATAGTGAGATTTAGAGCACTCAGATCAATAACCACGAATACGACCAACACGATTTTCTAGGAGAAATTTTACGCAATACTGTAGGTCTTAGCAAAGCTTTAAATTTTAAGGAATAAAATTCTCTGGAACAGACAATTACTTCAATAACATTATCGAAAAATCATAACGCACTTGTCCTTGTCTCGGTACCAGGAAATTAAGGGCATTGAAGGTGGCTAAACATTTATTTTCATTGTACCCACTCCATCTTTTGGCTACAAGTGCAGTACGACGACAGCGAACTCAAAACTGGCCGGCCGAAACCTCTCGAAGATGACAGTAGTTTGAAAAAAACTGAGTTTAGTAAATACTGGCGACCTTTCAAAACATATATATTTTTTTTCTGGATAAATTACACAGTGAATGTGTTAGCATGAGAAAATCATGGTCATCCCAACATTATTCAGTATCTTTATATCGTCGCAAGAATTAAAGAACGCTGTAACTGATAAAAAATCGAAAATTCGTTTTTTGCATAATTTTTATCAGAAAAAAAATACGCGTCGATTGGTCAAGGTCCCAGATTTCTACGATGAAAATAAATTCACTTACGCCGTCTGCGTTTTAAAAAATACCAGAGTCTTTGTTCTACTTTCATACAGGCTTTTTGGCTCCGATGAACATTTAAGGTTTTGTCAGTTACAGCTCTCTTTATTTCCATCGACGATATGATACGTCTCAACACAACCCGGGCTTAAACAGAGCTGGATTCTTTTGTATTAAAGTTTGTTTGTTTTGTTTACGACTGTAAAACATTGGGTAATAGAATATAAACGCGGCTGCAGTGTAAACGAGCAAGAATTTTTTAAGTATTAAGAAATTTTACAAAAGGGTACTGGATTGTCCACTGAAGATGCCTAAGGGAGCTGATATTTAATTTTAAAAAGTATTGTACTTTGCATTTTGATGGCGAACTTGATAATAAGAAAGCTGTGCGTAAGATGAGTGCCATGCTTGCTCACAATAAAACAAAAACATCACCGTACAGATGTTCTAAATGAGTGTTTAGCGATGTTTCATAGCAGTAAAGCTTAGTTTTTGCGACAATTCGTAAAATAGAATGAGATATCAAGTCACCACTACACAACAGAGGAAAACACACAATCGAGGTCTGACAAAGGTTTAGTAGCACTTTTGCCAACTCCTAAGTAGCCTTGCTTAAGAGGTTGCTTGCTATCCAGCTTATTACCACAGCCACCATGTTCATGCAATCAACAATCAGGCAAAAGATCCCACGTCCCTTTGAATCTTTGGGCATAACTGAGATCTGTAGCACCATATTAAGGCGGTTTCTGGTAAGTCCTGAAACCTTTGTCCAGCCAACCATTGTCATGTTCCTTCTTGAACTCCCTATGCAAGAAGAGCACAAGCTGCTGGCTGGAAGAACGCCAGAGGCCTGCCTATCCGTACCCGCTGGGGGAAACATAAATAAATTGTGTTGGCTTATCGAAACAATGCACCAATTCACACATCCTCTATGGCCATAGCCAAACTTAGTGAATTCTAGTATGAACTGCTTCACCCAGCAGCAGCAGTATTCGCAGTGTTGCCAAAACTTTCAAAAATATTCCACCAGATTGCACTTAAAAAACCGCTAAAAACCAATAAATTCTTAAATAAAACCGCTATTTTAAACCGCAAAATTGTCATTTAACAATTAATTCAGCAAAACTGTTTTAAAAAAGAAAAATAACTTAACTTTTAGTAAAAATGTCACATATTCTGTTTTTGATTCTAAATTTTATTTATTTTTAAGCTATTTTATAAATTAATCATTTACTTACACCTACCCCTTTCAAATTATCATTTGGATATTAATATATTTCTGAGCTAGCATACTAAATTTAAAGTTTTCTGGAACCTCATGATAATAGCAGCACTTTTCATGTCGACAAAGGCCATATCTAAAAAAATATATTAATTAAAAACATCATTAAATAAAATACCCCTATTAATTAGTTTGCTGTCAAAAGGCTAGTAACCATCCCAGATTGGAACCGATTTTTTAATTTTGATTTTACGACATTAAAAGCAAAGCAAAATCATCTAATTCCTTGAAGATATTATTTCCAGCAGAATCCTGATATGATGAAACTTTGAACCAAAGCAATGTAGCATTTGAAATATTTTTCCATCTTATGATGTTGATGTTACCAAGCTCCAATACAATTTTTTAATTTTGTTTTTCTGGACTATTACCAAATTGTTCCAATAATTAAATAAGATCTTCTCTTTTTTATTGAAATATGCTATTTACCAAAAAAGTATCTATTTCTGACAAAATATCTCTGTTTTCTGGTAATGATTAATTAGCTGTAAAACTATAAAAATAATACTTTTTAGTTACCTTTGTTTCAATGCATGCATAGGTTTTTTATTTCTGAATCTTTTTCAGACGTAATTATGCCATTGCATTTGTATTTTACTATTTCAGTTTCAAACAGATAAATCAAATAACTAGGCTTTATGTAATTTTTAAAACATTCGATTTTAAATTGTTTTTCTGTACCGCATACACTTCAAAAATAAATAACAAATATTGCTATTTTAGATTTGTTTAAGTAAATACAAGGCCATAAAAAACACCAAAAACAGCCAACTGAAAATATTTTGCAGCTAGAAAAACGGCTTACCGGGTTTTTTTTTTTTCGAAAAATACCTGCAATAGGAGTTAAAATACCTCCAGATCTAGCTGAAAAACCGCCGTTTTGGCAACACTGAGTATTCGTCAGATTTAGCTCAGTTGAAAAGTAAAATATACAAAAGGACCATCACAGCTTTTCATCCCAAATGTGTTGTTTTTATTTTTATAAGCTTCGCTAACTTTTAAACCACCGTCATAATAATCGCAAAATAATATTAATTTCGTTACAAAGTTAAAATATATTTTGTTTCGTCAGAAACGCTTTAATTTGATCAAAATTTAATTCTATTAAAAATTGAGATTTTCGAACCATTTAAATTATATTTAATTTTGTTGTTTCTTTACACACTAAATATGCCAAAAAAAACTAAATTACAGTTTCTGTTGAACAAATTTAGGTTTCTCTGGTCGGTTTATTTGAAATATTTTCATATCAACTTTGAATATAACCATAAAATTATTTTATTTGGCTATTAAAACATAAGCAAAATTTAAATAAAAAATTAATAACAATGTTTAAGGAAACGCACTTAAATTATATTTCAATAAAGTAGAATTTTTTCTATGGCAATTTTTTATTGCCACTTAAATTAATCTGATAAAAGAAAAAAAAACACGAAATACCCTGATGTTTCTGTTTATTTTCTGCGCAAAATCATTTGCATTTTCATTTATCAAAAGAAATCAAAAGATTTAAGACACAAACTTCATTAGATGATCTTATCAGACGACCACTTAAAATCCAAAAACAAGCAGAGACAACATGTTCGTTTTACATCTTGAAAGTATTAACAATTAATTTGCTATTAATTAGTAATATTTATCACTCTCTATATAAAGAAATGAATGCTCATTAATGTTAAGACATGCACAGATTTTGAAAAAAACACAAATAGAGAGTATTCACAAATATTATTGGTTTTACTATTAAGGCATTAACATTATACACCAAATTAATCGGCTTATAGAGCTTTTACAGAATCTGTGGTGATCTTGCAAAAATTATCTTTAATCGGATTTTAATTGTTACATTTTGGCGGCAAAATAAAGGTTTAGATAACACCTTATGAAGGAAAAATTATATTTTTCGATCAAAAAATAAAACTCTATTCGTATTTAGGAGTTTTATTTTTTCCGTCATAAAACAAAACTCGTTTTTTATACAGATTTTATTCATTTGATCTTGCAAGGGTTCTCCTCAAAGCGTCCTTACAATAAGGCCATTAATAGCAGACATCATCTCTTCATTGCTGGCAAATTTTTTATCGCTTGGAGAAATATTGATTCGTATATTTTATTTATAAGACAGTTATTATTATACTGGCCAAACATTTCAATAACACTCTATTGGTGGCATTCTTTGTTGTCAAAACCAATTCAGTTTTGTTGTAAAGAAAATCTTGTTTTTCTTTTATTTATTTTTTATTATTTGCTTAATGACAACTGTATTTATATTACAATATATGGATACATCCCCGCCGTGATGGAATCAATTCCAATTAAATGAGTTTTATTATTTTAATTGTTAAGATTAACAAGACTTGAAACAAATTTTTACACGTGCCATCTTAATTATAATCGTTTATGTTTTTTGAGCTGTACTACACATTAAAAATTTTTGAGGGTATTACCAATTCATGTTTTCAAAATCATAAGAATTCGACTCACGTTTAGCAATTGTTTTAAAGAGGCCGTGTGTGTGGTGTTCCTCACAGTAGAGAAGAAAATTTAAGTTATTTTTCTTTTTTATAAATTTTATTGTTTCTTTATGTAAAACTCCTATTTTTTTTATCACATTTGTGCCTGCCACGAAACTTTTGTGAGAGGAGGTGGTGGTGCTCAAAATATTTAAAATAATATTTTTCTTTAATGATCGCAACAACTCTACTTTATAAAAATAAAAAATTAAAAGAAAAAGAAAATTGCATTACGGCAGACACCATATGTGGGCTGTTAGTTTAAGTTTTAGCACCAATTACTAGCTCATGAAAATCATATGAATTTTGAGGCCAAAGACTGGACTGTTCATTCTAAGTTTGCTTAAAAAGGATTTTTGTTTTTAAATACAATATTTACTTCGTTACGGTTTTGTGAAAAATTTCCCTAGAGGCAACAAAAATTGAGTAATAACTTTACTAATTGTTGCGGCACACACAGAGTTAGACGAATATGTGGCACAGAGATATATTGAAAAAATCTAAAAAGTTTAAAAACTTAACAATTGATTTATTTGCGTTAACGCCACACTTTGCTTTAATAACTATTAAATAGATATATGTGTACACTGTACATATACTAAGTTTCTATATGAAAAATGTAAAAGATGGACAGACAGTCTCAGTTGGAGTTTGTCTATATGTTGCAATTACAATACGTATTTCAACAGAGAGCATACTACATATGAGTTATAATATAATGGCATATATTTAAAAAAATATGTATTAAAAATGCACTATGGGACAATAATGTCATTTTTCATTTGCTCTATATGCTTTTGTAATTTCTTAGTCTATCTACCGCTCCCTGACATTTCCAGTCTATTCCACTAAGAAACTAATGATCAGGAGGACCGCGCCACCTACCGGAAAGAAAACATACATTCCACATCCAGATGGGGCAATTGCTGTTGATCATTCAAGGGTGAAGGTATAACACTGGCCTTTGAGTGATCAAATTGACATGAGGAGATTAACATCTAACCTATCAATATCTATATATTCAACATTCTAATACAATGTACTGCATTTTGTAGGGGTTTACCCCTGAGTATTGGTATATGAAAAAAAAAAAAAAATAATGGCAACGGGCACGGCCATATAAAGCTTGAGGGACAAGTGTTGCAACGTTCAACACATATAAGTATTGTACATACATAATTGGCCATTAAAAACTTTTTTTAGAGTTACGGCCCAGCTTCTTACAACACCCATATTGTGTGAGGCAATTTTTGTCCGTGAGTATCGGGACCACTAAAGCTTAATGTCGACTCCGAACGACAGATTTAAGAAGCTTCTTCATTTCAAACAAGCACGCTTATAGCTTTTGTCTGTTAAGAGGTGGTCGCCTAAAGAAGCATTTTTTCATATTTCTTTCTTTTCAGGAAACGAAAAACTTTCAACACTAGCAATAAATACCCTATTCGTTACACTATTTCCCAAAGAATTCAAATATTTTGTTGCCTGTTTGGCAATTATAGGCTTATTGTGCAAATAAATGTTTTACAAACAAACATAAGTGGACCTTTTTTTGTTTTTTGATTGTTTCTGTTCTGTTTTTGGTGAATGAATACTTGTTTGTTGAATTAACTTTGAAAAATTGCAAATTGATTAATCGTTAAAGTTTTTAGCAACTCTCCATTAAAACCAATTCATTCATTTATTACAACATTCAAGATATTTGTTACAGAGCATTCTGGTTTAAACACAGAATAAAAAAATAATAACAGACAGAAGTAAAAAGTTTACTTTAAAAAAAGGAGTTTTCTGTGAAACGAATGGAAATGTGCGGTCTGCACTATTTATGACTATTTTTAAAGATTGTAACCATAAGTAACCAAAGAGCCATTATTGTTATAAACAAACAACCAGCATCTGTATAAAATGTAGAGCAGATTTATAATTTTTTTTTTTCTTCTTTTTTTATTTTGTTTTGTTTTTTTATTGGAATCTCTATATAAAATGTACATCTACATACGAGTATAACCATTACCAAAGCAGAGACTCCTTAGTAGACTCGATTTCCTTTTCTTTATTTACAATGAAATAACCCAATGAATACATTGGTGCCACAAACATATGCAATATTTTTATTTTATGATTTTGATTCCTTTTGTTTCTTTACTGTTGGTTTTAATTTTTAAATTTTTTTTGTTTTTTGTTTTGTCTTACTGATAGAGTTATAAAAGCTCATGATATTGATTTATGACAAATACGATAAAATTGTTGTAACCGGATTAAAATCAAAGAAAAATCGCTTAACGAACACTTTTAATGCGGAATGTCTTTTGGTTTTGTTTTTAAATGTTGCATATGGCTAAATAAGTCGTTTACATGCCACCAAGAGAGAAGAATTGAGGGGTAAGACATTTTAAACATTTTTACGAGTGTTTTTTTTTTTAGCCGCTGGTTACATTTATGGAAACAATTATATTATCAACGCTTTAAAATAATCAGTGCAGTTTTTGAAATTATTAATTAATGAAAAATATTTTAATAAAGCGATAATCCTGGTTTATTTCATAAGTAATTGGTCTATGATTTATAAAGTTAAGTGTTTAAAATAATAATTCGGTTTGACTGTTACACTCTAAGTAGTTGTAATTCAAAAATCTTTAAAAACACAAAGTCATATACGCAATACAAATTCGTTTTACTGAGATGCCAAACTTAGTGGCAAATATATGCAATCTAAGGGTTGCTTTTTATGCTTCGGAATTTGGTAACGCTAGTGTTGCAGTATGGCAACTGACAGCTCTATCCTAAAGTTGGACATTTTTGAGGTTGTACGTAGTCAGAACGTATTAACATACGACAGTATGTCACAGTAAGATTCATCTCAGCTCAAAACTGTAAATAAATCGTGAATATTTTCGTGCGATTATTTTTTACAACTTTCGACGTGGATTAACTTAGCAACAGTGAATGAATGAACTTAATTCATAATATGCTAAAAATCCGGGTTCGAGCCCCAGAAAAAGAGATTATTTTTTAAAATAAATTAAATATTATAAAGAATATATTTAATCTTATTGAAGCGTTTCAATGTAGTCGCCGTGGTCTAGTGGTTAGTGTGTTGGCTCACCAAGACAAGAGCCCTGGGTTCGATACCAAGCTCTGCAATCTTCAAAAAAAGAAATATAAAAAAAAATCTTTCTTTCGGCGACTACCTCTCAGCAGTCTTCTGGCAAAAGCTCTAAGAGTAATTAATTGCCATGAACAAGCTTCTCAAGTCTGTCGTTCGGAGTCGACATTAAACTGTAGGTCCCGGTACTCATGGATAAAAATTTACACACACAACATGAGTGCTGCGAGAAGCTGGGCCGTAATCCTGACACAGGGTTGTAAAGGCCAATTATGTATGTATGTTATGTATATATGTATGAAGCGTTTCAGACGAAACAAAACTTAATTCAATTTTTGGCTATGAAGCTCCATTAAGATCACTCCCAGACGAATTTCGTGAAGGTCGCCGAAAATTAGTTGTTGTCCCGGAAACAATTGATGCTGTGTATGAACTGATATTGCAACATCGTCATATGACCAGAGTGGGCAAACAAACAAAACACTACGCAAATGTTTTCACAAAGTCATAAACTTTTCACATTTTTTTAATCCTATTGTACATGAGCAAAACCGAAACAAATACTTTATAAATGAGAAGGAGCGCAAACGAAACAATTCGCTTTTCGCTCTTGTGTTTGCTTTGTTATTCAGTTGCATTCGTATAATTTGCTTTTTTTTCTCTTCTTCTTTTCTTTTTCTCCTCATTCATTTTTTTTTTCCTACCTACCCACATTTGAGTTAGTGTATTTGTAGTGCTCACAAACAAAAACAATATAAAAAATGGGGCAATCGTTCTCACTATATTTGTTTTGTTTTTGTTTTACTCATTGTAAAGAACAAAACAAAATGAGATCAAACGTTTTGTTTTGTTTATTTTCCTACTCTGCATATGACCTGTCGGGAGATTCAGACTACCTAAGGCATTAGTGAGACAGACCAGCAGATATTCAATATTGCATAAACATTTGACTGCCATACAATTTGTCAATCGCTCAAAAAAGGCAGTAAGTAAGATTCAACCCTACCTGCTGATTTAGGTGCGGCTTTTCATGGAGTACACTACGTGGTTGTAGTGAAGGGCCTGATAGTATGTAAAATCCCCCTCAGCAAGGAGAGCTGTGACGGGGATTCACAGAAGACGTTGAGCTCTCGATTGGCGCTAGCGAGTTTCATTATACTTCCTATTTTACTTAGGGCAGTGTGAAATATGTCACGGTGAAGACATAGAGCTTAGACCTTATTGCAGATTTGAAGCTTTTTTTTTCAAAATTCTGCTTCTCTCTATAGATTTATTGAAAAATCTTTGACGAATGTATGTGATTACTGGAAGTGAACGTCCCAATGGCCATTTCCAATCAATCGTTATCAACTTAAAAGTTTATTTTTAAAAAAAATTTTCTTTCTTTTAATAATTACGTTGATCACGTATATCTTCAAACTGATTTAAATAATTTCTTCTTATGGTGTAAGCACAACATGTTGGAGCTGAATTTAAAAAAGTGCAAATGCATGCGTTTTACTAGAAGTAATATAATTGCTGTAAATTATTCACTGGGTGGTCTTCAATTAGAGTTAGTGGTTTTATTTCTTTTATTTTCTTACTGGATGAAAAGTTAAACTTTAATGATCATATAACTTTGGCTGTGAACAAGGCAAGAGGAGTTCTTTCATTTATAAATAGTGCACTAAGGAGTTTTTTGATCCTTACATTACTAAGCAGCTTTCACTTGTGAGACCTATTCTTGAATATGGATCAGTTGTATGGGATCCTTACTACAATTGTTATATCACCCGAATTGAATCTGTACAGAAGCAATTTTTGTTGTTCTGTTTGCGTTGTCTTGGTTGGAACTGCTTGAATCTACCACCTTATAATTGCAGACTGGCATTAATTAAATTGCCTACGCTTAAAAGTCGTCGCACAATATTAAATGTATCTTTTATGATGAATCTAATCAATGGTATAATTTGTTGTCAGTTTATTTTGGAATCTATTAAATTTAATGTTCCTATCAGTAATTCTCGTCATTATATACCTTTATTTGCTGAATTATGTAGATCTAATTATGCTTTTGCTGATCCTTTTACAAGATTATGTCGTCAATATAATTTTTTGTCTGAATTTGTTGATTTTTCATTAAATACTAATGTTATAAAGCATAGAATAATTGTTTTTCTCAACACCTAGATAATTCTTCTTTTATTTTATTTATCATAGTTTTATTGTATTTCTATTTATTTTATTCATATTTTTTAGATTTGTACATGGTCTGTAAGGATTAAATCCATTGACTAATTAAATAAATAAAAAAATAAAAAAAAAATATTTCTGTTAATGAGCCTTATTGTGTTTTCTTTGTTAGTTCAGCTATTTTTGGAAACATCCTCTTAAGAATTTTGAGGTTGTTTAAACGCTTACTTTTAAATTGCCTAATTATTACTGGTCTACTGGGTGTCTTAATATTTTATTACTTTTTTTAAAACTGTGGGAAAACTTCAGCAAATCTAAATTAAAAAAATTAATTTTCTGTAAAACCAATATTATTCACCCACTTTCTAACGTTTCCCCTCCTAATACACTCAAAATTCATATTTTCTTTTATAATTTGAGCTCAGTATTAAAACGTATAGACGCGTATACAAATCTACTGACAACAAACAATAACAATTCAAGTGAATTTCCTATAAATTTTGTTGTTTTTGTTTTTTTCACGGTATTGATTTCATTTCAAAAATAACGTTAATTATACGCCTTGTTAAGAAAAGTCAAAAGATCCCTGTAATACAATTGGTTATGAACATACATATGAACACAAAGAAAGAAAAATATTATATACGGGCTTTGTATGTACGAGTATATGGCTGTGTTAACAAAAATCAGACGTTTGTATGACACGTACGTTTGTTTTCAATAAAAAAAAAAAAATAAAATGAAAAAAAAATAAAAATTCCAGCAAAAAATCGACAACTTTATAAACTTTTGTTTGCCATTGCTTTCAGTAGTTGAATTGTTAGAAACACTATAAGAGTACAAAATATTTTTGTTATTATTTGTAGTTTCTGTGTACATATAAAATAAGCTTAAATAACTTAAACTATCAAATGAAGTTATTATGACATAAAGGCACGCATCGGATTGTTAAAGATTTTGAGATTGACATCTTAACGTGAACCATATGAAAAGTACCACTAACACACTTAAATGCTACAAACAGCAGCAACAGTCATTCACACACAGTGTAACCAACAAAGTTTGGTTACCGAAAATGAAATCCAAATATGTAAGAAAATAATATGGACAAGGAAAATGAAATGAAAAGAAAAATATTCTTGAATAGACACGCGTACCAATTGAGCCAAAGCGAATCATACCACCAAAATAACCAACTACGAGTAAAAACGAAACAAGTGAATACGTACAAACCAAGTTAAAGTCATATTGTATGGCCAGCAAGTGAGATGGACGTCAGCAGTCTGTGTATGAGCAATGAGCAACAACAAGTACTACCATTTAAAAAAAGCAAAAAATTATTATGGCTGTTGGTTTTGTTTTTGATACTTGAACATATGACGGAGTATACCAGTCAGTTAGACTGTCTATCTTGTCCGTTACAGGTGAAATAATCGTCATCTGTCTGTCAGTTAGTCAGTAGCTTTACAACAATGGTTAGTTAGCTGCTTATTATTATTGTTATTAATGTAAGATTTTCGTTCATTTTTGAACAGACACTGTTATCTCTCTTCAAAAAAATTAAAACTAACTGAAGTACTTGAAGAAAAATACGAGTATATTGTAAAGAAATAAATAACTTGAGGTTGTAAAATATTAGTAAAAAAAAAAAAAAAACAATTGGCGGTATATTAATTTTACAGAGCTGTTTGTAACATTATTGTCTGGACATAACAGCTGGTTGCACAATATCGAAAAAATACGTTCATTCGCTGGGTTACTGTGTTTGTCTTAAGCTTAAGCAGAAAACGAAAACATTATTTTGAGATCGTGTAACATGTCTTCGTTTTCCATCTAACGTTGAATACACGAATACAAAATATTCTTATAAAGTACTCGTATAGCTAGAAAATACTTGCATTCGATTATATATTTGACTACTCCAGAAGCACCCCCCAGTTTTAGTTAAGAAGGTAGGGTCAATATAAAATCTTTAGTTTTGCATAACTAGTCGCTTTAAAAGTGCAGGTCATTATTTATTATAATCATAATTATTATTATAATCATAATAAATTATTTATTTATAATCATAAGAATAAAAAAATAACGAAAATGTAGTATCTTGATCATTACATATTTATAAAAGCACAATTTTTAACTTTTGAAAAACCTTAATAACTTTTTTACTTTTTACTCGATTTTATTTATTGGCAGCTTTTTTCACTCAGAATTAAATTTGCTTTAAAGAAATATATACATAAGGGCATGTTTCTAAACAAACTAATTTAAAAAAATGGCGCCAAAGTTAAAAAATTTAGAAAAAATAAAATTAAAATCGGATATAAATTAAAATTAAGCTGCAAAAATTTAATATATGTACCAAAATGTGTGCACATTTAAAAAGGTACATATTTCTTCTTTCCGAAACCGTTTAAAACTTTAAAATCGGATTAAAATCAACTGAGTTACGTGTTCATAAGTACTCGAACCTACCCGAAAATAGTTTTTTCGGAATAACTCCGAAATTTGAGGGTGTTTCCGAACTTTTAAAAATTAATTTATGATCTACTCAATAAGGCCTACAACATACACTAGGTCACTTTCCAAGTATAAAAAAAAGTTGCTCATTTGTAGCACCGTGTAATTTACACTAATGGTATGTAGTATAATTTAGAAAATAATATTCTAAATATAAATATGTATGTATGTTTATTTTAAAGTATAATTTGTTACAATTTTTATTTATACACATAAAATTAAATAAGTAAAAACAATTTATGTAATAAAAGTACGTATTTACACATTCAAGAAACGATTGCCAAATTTGATTAAAAATAAACAAAACAGCAACACTGATAACATGCATATCAGAAAATAAGCAACAAAACAAATATTGAACGAAGGACCAAGCAAAGAAAACACAAATTTAGATTGAACGACCGAACGACAATAACAAATGAACGAAGTAAACGATTGAACGATGTGACGATCCGGATAACTTTTAATGACCGAACGAAAATGACCGATCATTCAAGTGAACGATTTGGCACAGCTATAGTTACTATCAATCTGAACACTCAGGGAGCGGTTTCTTGATGATGGTCTTCATGTAGGAGGCGGGGGGTGGGGGGCGTCTTATTTTTAAATTATAATTTTTTGAAAAACGGAAAATTTTTATTTTTAAAATTTTCTCCTTAGCTGGGATTTGAACCTTGGTTTTGAGTGTGAGTACATACATATGCAAAACCTTCAAGTCTCTATAACGCGAATCACATAGCGTGGAATTTGCTTTGAACATAATCACCGTGTTATACGAAAGATACCTGTTGGTATCTCATATTTTTCTTATTTTTTTATTATATCGTAGTACTATTTAAGAAAAGAAAATTGTTTGGTAAAATAAATCAGGACATTAGAGACATAAACGCTTGTTTTATAGTAGAGTCTAGTTTATTATTCGCAGTAGGCTACATTAAAGTCGACTTTGTCTTTATTTGCTTGTTGACTTCTTGTTTTAAAGCCATTAAAATGTATTTACGATTTGGTTTGATTATTGATTATTTATTTGAATTCAAAATTTAAAATCATGAAATTTCAAAATAACATTTTCATAAAAAATTAAAGACTTGAAAAAAATAATTTAATAAATGCAAACAATTTATAATTCAATCACTGTTATTTGATATTCATCAAATTGATTTTGGAAAAAAATGACTTCTTAAAACTTTTCAACAAAAGTTTTAGTAAATGATTACACACACATAGTATAACTAAGTATGTATATACATATCATCGATGGAATTAAAGAACGCTGTAACTGACAAAACCTTAAAGGTTCACCACAGCCAAAAAACTTTTACAAAAGTAGAACAAATACACTGGTATTTTTCATTTCGCAGACGGCGTAAGTGAATTTATTTTCATCGTAGAAATCTGGGACCTGGACCAATCGACGCGTATTTTTTTCTGATAAAAATTATGCCAAAAACGTATTTTCGATTTTTTGTCAGTTACAGCGGTCTTTAATTCCATTGACGATATATACTTGTATATTTATGTTTACCCAGTTGGCTCTGTCTTAAAGACATCGTCGGGGATGGGCGCACGACAATAGAGTATCCTGCACGATGCATACACGATAGCCAGAACAATTCGTCAACGACATTTTCAAATAAATATCGCAAAAATAGTAGATGTCTGTTTGAGCACCAATGTCACTGAGATTGTCCGCGACCGCACAATGCACACTTAGCTATGCAAGCATGTCGTAATTTTTCTGTTTATCAAGGACAACTTGAAAGGAATAGATTACAAAATGTCGTGTGCCAACATCTTTGCGGTATTGTCGACAACCGTTAGTGACATGTCTTAAAGACATCATTGACGACAATGACATGTACGACTATTGTGCCAACTGGGTAATGTATTACTGATACACTTTGTAAATAGTTACTTTTCTATGAATTAATAAATCCTAAATCGTGTTATAAAATTACCAGGTAAGTTAATAAATGCAAAAAAAAAAATTGGTGGTTAGAAATCTTAGTACTAAGGAACTTAGGCTATGTACTTATAGGTATACTAACGCTTAAAAAATATATAGCATTTTCATTTTAAATTAAACCTTTTTCAAAATAAATGAAAACTTTTTCAAAATGAACGCAACCGTTTTCAAATTAACGAATTAAAAACTAAAGAAAATTAAAAATTATGCACTTTATATTCAGATTGTGGTGATGTTTATATTGAAATATTGACACATTTCGCAACCAGTCTGTATAAATTCGTTAGGAAATATGTATTTCTAATGTCTTTCTTGTTAAAAGGAAAAAAGTAGAAGGCGCCTTTCGCTGTTTCTTGATAAGTCGTGGTATAGTATTGTAGTTAGAGCGCTCGCACAGAAACTCAAACGAGCAAAGTTCAATCCTAGCAAAGGACAAAAATTAATAATAAAAAATATGCGGTTTTTTTAAATTATAATCTAAAAAAATAAGAGGTGCCCCCCTCCTCCTTCCAGAAGTCCATCTTCAAGAAACCTCTCCCTGACATTTCCCACCGAGAGAAAAGGCAATTGATATTGATCATTCAAGGGTGAAGGTTTAACACTGGCCCTTGTCTCATCAATAAAAAGGCACATAATGAATAGATATCTCTGATTACTGGTCTTAAAAACAAGTGGATACACTTGTCATAAAAAGATGCCTAGTACCTTAAGTCTTACCGGGGATATGGCAGATATGCATTTGATCTAGATTTATAGGCGTTTTATAATTAGCATTAGCTCCTTACTAACCCCAACTGTAAATCTATCGACTTAGTAACTGTAAGATAGACCGAAGGCCTTATTTTGTAAGTCTCCTCAGCTAAAATTCTATCGCTAAAAATTTATAAACTTGATTTAGGACTTTTTGGCTACGAATACAAATCTTTAACGCTTATTGTAATACAAAAGCTTCATGCCTATTACCTCTAAACTTTTTAATTTTATATATTGTTAGGCCCAGCCTGTTTTAAAAACCCAAAATTTAAGCATTTTAGCTTAAGAGAATTACAGAATAGGGCTCCAGTATTCTCCCTAACTGCTTGAAAATTAAATGAAGTGTTTTAATGGTTGTTGCTTTCCAGCAGATAATACAAGATAGACTTCATAACAGCATAAGATACTAAGACTCTCCACTCTCTATATATGTGCCCATAATTATGAAAGTAGTCTAAGTCATATATTTTTTGTTTCGAGATATTTAATGAATTGCATTTATATAAATTAAAAAATATTTTTACATTATGCAACATTTTTATTTATAATTTTATTAGTCTCAAGTAATGGAAATTTATTATGAATATGAAATTTTGTGCGAATTTCATATGATAATATTGTTTTTAAAGTTTGAATTGACTTAGACCATTTTCAAAATTAGCTGAATGTCCTATAAATTACTTAAAGCAATAAAGAACTTTAAGTTTTATTTAAAACAATAATTTGATTGAAATAATTCGTGAACATTAATTAATTATTTTTAAAAAGTAATTCATTTTTATCATTATTTCGAGTATTTAAGATTCTTAAAAAGTTCCTGAAAAACTGCTGGGCTGTACGGTAGTAAACTCATAATACTTTATGTTTTTCTTTATTCTTACTAGTCTAATGGTGGTGTATAATAGAAGTAATTTAATATTTTTGGTCTTCCTCTTTTAGGTAAAAGATCCAAAACGTGAAATTTAGAATCATCTAGAGAAGTTTTATAAAACATTTTATAAGGTTCATTTTTCAAGAATCTCATCTATTGAATATGTAGCCAAAGAGACAGATTCGCCCGACTTACGAGTCCGAGCGTTTTGTTTTATAAAAAAAAACCACGGAAAAGATTTTTTAGTTTTTCATTTTTATTTATTGAATTCAAATTAAGAACTGCCAGAACTTAAAATTATTACAATATTTAAAAACTAAATACTACTTAAAAATTCAGCTGACATAAAAAAATAAAGTAACAAAATAATGATGATTGTGAAATACTGTTGAATGGGCAGTATTCAGTTTATTAAACTTTAAATTTAGTTAATTGCTGATTAGCAAAAATTTAGTTTATTGACCTAGAAAAATTAATACTGCAAATTGTTATTGTTTCCAGTTAATGGTCATGGGTAGAGAATGTGTTAAATTGTTATTGGAATGGTTGGTTGACATAACTCCCGCGGTATTTTTTTTCTCTTCTTGTTATTGATTCTTCGAGTGATTTCGTTGAAATAAAATCCGGCTGCGACATTCGCTTTATCGAAAATGTATTTCTTGTTCTGCACTTTTCTATCAATTCATAATAATGCTCAGGGTTGTATAAGTAATTTGCTTTTTTATAGGTCATTAGGTAGAAAGGAATGACTCGATACCAAAAATTCGTGGTATAGTTTTTGACTTAGACCACTTTCATAATTAACACTAAATGAATTCAATATAATGTTGAAATTACAACCACTATCTAATGGTTCATTTTTGATATTTTCGTAAAAATTACATTGAATTAATTTAGTTTAAGATAATGTGGTATGAAATTACTGATAAACTCATTTTTTTTAAATTTTGACTTAGACCACTTTCATAATTATGGGCACATATATGTAGTTAAGCAGATATTGAGTTTATAAAGTAAAATTTTCTTTAATTTGATTTTTGTGTGTTTAAAAGCCTTCATCAACTACGAGTATATATTCATACAATATATATAAGAATTTTCAATTACATATTTAAAACTCGTAAACCACAAATAAGTAATATTTAAAGTTCAGCCTCTTCCGTTACTTATAGACCATAATTTAAAAAAAAAAAATATGAAATAATTAACTACCCAACAAACGATTTAAAATTTATTAGAAGCAAATGAACAAATTATAGGCATACACTAAATGGCTAGAGAAGAAATTGCTTCTCTAATTACCGTCTTATTTGTAAATCCAAAAATATGTAATTTTTATTGGCATTTATATTTTAACAACAATTTTTTTATTTAATTTTTTTGTTTTTTCGTTACTAGTCTATGGTTAAACCTAACGTTATGGGATTTTAATGCAAAAACTATGATTCAGCTGTTGCAACTGAAAAAAAAATGCTACATAAAGAAATAAAAATGAAAAGAAAACAAAAAACAACTTTTGGTCATAATATTGATTGACCACTTTATACTGCATATTTCATGTTTTTTTCTTTTTTTTTAAGCTTAACTTAAATCATAAACACTCTGAAATTGAATTAAACAAGAATTTGCATATCAGCATCAGTAGTTACAGTCACACCTGTTTTTGTGCGATTTGTGTTTTTTTGTTCGGTATACAAAAACTGTTTGTAATTGTTGCAATGGCTGGCTATTAAGGATCTTTTAACAATGCTCGTAACTTGTGAAAAGAAATTTTTTTTAAGAAGAAAACAAAGTTCATATAATTTTTTTCTTTTTTTCTTTTTGTGTGAATATTTTATTCTCTTAAAAAGTTTATCGATACCATTTTTTAACAAGTGTCTCATTAATCAGGCAAAATTTTAATTATGGCATTCGCTTCAAAGTGAGATAAGTTATATGGAACGTAATGACATCGTAGTGAAGCAACATATCGTTATTGTCTATAGTATGCACTTTGAGATGTCGTGCTCTAAGTTTGTTCAATTCTGTCTGAGTGTTTAGTACTTTATATGTACATATTTATTTTTTTTTTTTATAAAATAGAAAAAAAATTGGAAATCAATTTTACCCTAGAAAAAAATATTAGAAAAATTTAGAAAAGAAAAAAAATTGAGTTTTTTAAGGGAGTCGGTTGGTGGATTTTAAAGAGCCAAGACCATAGTATAATTATTATAAGGTAGTCGCACATCTACAACACAAAAACAACAGGGCATTTTTATTGTTGTTTATTGTAGTTTCTGTCAAACAACAGTTGGCTGTAGAAAAGAATACACAAAAAAAAAACATTATACATACATAAGGTCTTTTTGGCTACTTTTCTAGTGAAATCCAGTAAAAATTAGTCAGTAGGAAATTTATAGAAATTTATATAAACTTTACTCCCATTAATAATTTTTGGAACATTGTTTTGATCATATTATTAAATTGTTTAATAAATTGACAAATAAAAACTTAACATGAAACAGTGGAAGAAATTTACGATTAAATATTTTTTTTCTCAAATTATCGACCCACAATAGCCCAATATGAAAATCGATCAATATAACCAAATTTCCATGTACTTATATATTTCCATAAATGCTTTGTTTTTCATATGGTATATACATATGTATCTCTATCAATTATTTTTTAATTAACTTGCAAATTCTAAATTTCAAAATCTTTCAAATAAAAACCAGAAACTTCTGTTTTTTTTTTCTCTCTACTTACTGACTATTTATATTAACAAACACGGCCCAATAAAAATTTTATAAATTTAAAAAAATGTTTGAGTACGCAAACAGACCTATTGTGAAAAACACCAAAATCAAGTTTTTCCTTAGAAAAAAAAAATATAAAAAACATACATGTTTATTAAGAATAAACAATACAAAACAAACATAAAAAATATTCGTAAAACACAAACAACATTTGACAGAACCTATAGCCAAAATAAAGCAATCAGCTGACGATGAAAGAGTACCTAATAATCATAGTACAATGGCCATGACGTTTTTAAAATATAGCAATAAAGGATTATAGCAAATAAAGGATATAGAATAATTTTGATAAAAGGATTATTAAGAATATTATCATATACGAAAACATGTGATGTGAAAAAGAAAAATTTTTTATACATATTGAAGATTAAAGGAAACCATACGCTAAATTCAGAAATGTTGACTACAACGAGAAAATTTTGAATACAAAATTTTGATGAAGATCAAGAAGATATAAAAGGAAAAGAAGATGTAGATGACAAAGGTTTGACTAAAATTATGAGTCCTCATAATCTATCGTATTTATGGTAGTATCATGAGTTACAATAATAATAAAAAAAAAGAATTATTGAAATTAAAAATTTTTGAAAAACCGTTATCTTTTAAATTTGGATATCAAATTAAATTATCGATAAAAGGATAGATTTATTGCTTGTGTTGGGTCAACGTTTAAATATTCGCTAAAATATTCCTTTAATTTATTTTATATTTTATTAAAACATGCATGGTCTGGAGATTAGACTTTACTTTTGGTTTTTAACTAGCAATAGTCCCCCGGCAACGGGCGGCGTGTGATTAAGTCTACGGACAGTTGCGCACGTTAAATCGCTCTACAGCTTACTTTTCGTTTGAAATATAACGTACTTATTATTTATTTATTTAATTAAATTTTTTTAATGAATATTATATTAATTTTTTTATTGATGAAGTTGATTGGTATATGCTACTTAAATTTAAATTTTATGAATCTGGCTCTTTTGAACTTTGCAAAAAACAAGATTGCACCTATCTGCCCGGAGCACGGTCGCTTAATTAGGTAGCATAGTTTTTCAAAAAGTATCAAAGTGCCACAGAATCATTACAACTTCAGCCCAAATATCTAAAATCTCATATCGATTAGCATGATACTGAATTCGATAATTATTTTTTTTTTGTTAGCGTACGATTTAATAAAAAAATGTGAGTCATGAGTCACAAAAATGACTTTTTGTAATTAAAAAAAAAAACAGTATTCAGTGTAAAGTAACAACCTTATAAAATAAACAATACTTTTAAGTGTCTTTTGGAGATTTGGATAAATCAGTATCAGAATAAATTTTGTCCTTCCCCATTCCTAATTATGTAACAAAAACTATTTTCTGCATTTAATGATTAAACAGAACTGGGGTATGACGTTTTTTCTATACAAATTGACAGATAAAAACGCTGGAGAATGCAGTCGTGAAATAGAATCTATTTTATTTTGACAGCGATTTTTCTTATGCTCTCATTTTTAGAAACAAATTCTCTCAACAATGTTACCACACTTTTATTAAATTTCATACATTTTGTAAACAAACCCATTGGTTTTTGTTGTTGGCACAAAGAAAAATAAGAACAAAAGAAAATCGAAAAAACATTTGAATGTTTAAATAAATTAATAAATTTTGGAATTTGTTAAATAAAATGAGTGATATTTTAATAAATATAATTAAAAAAGTGTGTAAAGATGATTAAATTATAAAATATAAGTTCAATTCTTTGCAAAAACTCTCATAAACTTAATTTTTAATAGCTTTACATACAAGAAATGTAAAAACAATAAATGACAGTTTGTCAAGTTGCGGCCGTCGTTTTAATTTTGGGCACGTTTTCTCTGAGAGACGTTTTTGCCTGAAGTTGCGGTCGTATTCTGTTTAATCATTTAAACGTAAAATCTTGTCTAATTTGTTTAATATTTTTTTTTTGTCTAAACCTCTTGACTGTACAAAAATTTGTTGTTTCACTGTACTCATATAGCAGAATATATTTAGTTTATACACATACATGCATACGTACATATTTATATTCATAATACTTTATGTTTGTGTGCAATTTTAAACAGATATTTTATCTAAAATCAACATAAATATAAATTTTTGTATATAAGTATACACATGAATCTGTATATTATTGTACTATTTCTATATGTCCAAACATTGATCGTGGGAAACGAGAAGCAAATTTTGCGTGTGGCATATTAGAAAAAAAAAGAAAAAAGTCGCTGTAGAGATTTCAATGTCTACATGTTGAAACATAAATATGTTTGCAAAAGAAAATCATGTTTTACAACTGCGAGTGTATTCACACACATTCCTCAGAGTGTTAAATTTAAAATCAACATCATGTTTCTGCTCTGACAAAGCTTCTACTAATAATGTTTAAATATTATTAATAAAAAATTAAAAGATAGAAAATATAAATTTGAAAAAGTAATAAAGTAATCAGTAGAAATAAACGAGAGCAGCAGGTTTGTTTATTATGGCACAATAATTTATAAACTGCACATGCTTCTCTTCATTTGTTTCAGAATGTTGGCAGTAGTCCTACAATCTTCTACTCAGAAGCAAGTTAAAAACTAATTATTAAAATAAAATTATATTTATAACAAGAAAAGTTCTTTTAATAGCGTGTTCAACGGGTGTAGTTAATAGTGGGCTGGTTTATTAGACCAGACCTTCATACGAAGATGATCACCCTTATTGTGTTTGGCGTCTTTTTGTCGTATTTCGACATTTTTGTAAATGATTGAAGACAGATTTTGTTAATTTTTTCTATTCTTATTGCATTCTGCTCTTACCACTCAGTAGTTTTTAGTCTCACGTTCGAAGTCGATATTAAACTGTAGGTCTCTGTTCACATTAAGTACGCAACATAGTCACTGTTAGAACTTAGGCCGTAACCCTAAAAGAAATTATAATGGCCAAATATGTACACACAGAAAAAAAAACCCAATGTAAAATTAACATTAAAAAATGTTAATTTTAAATCAAAGTAAATTTTTGGGAAAAATTTTATTTTAACATTGTTTCATATTGAATCAGCAACTAAACAGGTTAACTTAATATTAGAGAATGTTAAATCAAGCCCTTTATTTCATCAGAGCACATCCCATGGTAGTACCGATAGAAAAATTAAATGCACGCCACATTTCGCCGATGCTCCAACGAATGAATAGAGTTGAATACTCTACCTTCGCCCTTTCCTGTAGACGGCCGAGAAGTCTTAAAATAGACTTTGAAGTATTGGGCCATACATGAGAGTTGTATTCCATCCTAGGACAGATAAAATTCTTGTAAATATTGAGAAAGTCGAATGGAGTGAAGTATTTCTTGCACCGTTTTAAAAAGCGAGAGACTTGAATACTTCTGTCAACAGTCGAAAAATGTGATCATTCCAATGGACTTCACAATTAATTCTCATGCCCAGAACATTGAGAGCATTCACCTCCTCGATATTTACAGTACCCATAGTCACAGATGACAAGATTGCAACATCACCAACATGCTTTTACATGATAAAACAACATTGGGCCTTGTGCGCATTAAATTTCACCGTGTTTGCGCGACCTCACTCGAAGATTAATTGCAGGTTATTGGTGAGTGTGTAATTTATATTCTATTAATATGAATGACAAATGTTGTTGTCATCTGCGAAAGAGTAGATGAAATTGGAGGTTGAAAGGAAAAGAGCATTTAGGAAAACAGCAACATGCAATGATAAGGCAATTGCTGTTGATTATTCAAGGGTAAAGGTATAACACTGGCCTTTGAATGATCAATTAACAGCAATTTGTCTCATTTCTAAGCTACTTAATAGTAATATAAGAAAAAACAAAAATGTATTTTCTTCATAAATGTACTGTCCTTTCTAAAAATTACAATACAGTGCACCGCATTTAGTAGGGGTTTACCCCTGAGTATTGGTCTCAAATAAAAAAAAAAAATCAGAACAGAGTCTTGCACTACTTCCAAATTTAGGCTGAACTCTTTAGTAATGACACTATCTTTAACCACCGTCGCGGCTCCTAGGAAAGCTCATTTTGAAACGACAGAAATAATTACCGACACCAGAAGCAGCAAATTTGGAAATAAGAGATTCATACCAGACTCTATCAAACGCCTGAGAGATATCTACAATATGTTTGTACAACATGTTCAACACGAAGAAATCAAATCAAACTAGTTCAATTCCGCAAGTATTTATACATATTTGTAAACCGATGTTAGTTCTCATAAAAAATACCCAATTTAGCATCTTAATATTGATGTAATAATTATATATAATAGATTAATATAGAAAAGATCCAATAAGCATTTCCAATTAGGAATTCAAAAATAAATAAACAGAATAGAGCTATTTTATAATTAACGTAATGCCTTGAAACTAAGAACATATGTACGAGTATGTTTTATAAGGCTTCCATCACTTCCACCAAAGTCCGTTTTTCAAACTAACGGCTTCATTTTTCAGCTTGATTTGGGGCCGTCTTCACAATGCGATTGTGGAAAAAATAATCAAAGTTAGTCAGAAAATTTCCATTTTATATGCACACGAAATAAAGTCTGAGATTTTTTTTGCTTTTTTACATAAATGTGGCACTTATTTTAAATCATTTTTTATTTTAATATACATACATACTTACATACATACATATATACATACAATACATAATAAATATAATATTTTACCATAAATCTTAGATTGTTGTACATGAGATTATGAGTGTCAGTTTTCACATCATCAAACGGTGTGATTTATGTCTTCATAAAGATATTTTTTATGAGAATTAAATAATTTTGCAATAAAAATCAAAATAAAAGATTACAATTTTGCATAAAATTCTTATGATTAGTTTTTGCGTATTTTTATTTATTTTTTTTTTTTTGCAATGCTCTTAGAAATAAAATTAATGGGTAACCATTTAAAAATTTAAAAAAAATTCTTTGATTTTTTTTCCAATAAAATAAATTATTTTATTGCAATGTAAAGCAAAAAAAAAAACTATAAAAAAAGGTATAAAGCAAACTATTATGGAATTTTGAAGATCATTGTTTGATATTTTTATTTTGATTTTTCAAAATCCCCATATTTAGTAATCATTTGTGACATGTTCTCTAAACAATGTGTTTCAATGTTCAACAATTTTAGCAAATGAATGTTGCGAGCTGTACAAGAGATCTGCAATACAATGCAAATCAATATTTACAACCAATGATTGCCACCGGTTGCGACAGTGGCAGCGAGTAAAATAATAATGTTGGTATTATAAGTAAATATTGTTGCACTATGGGTGCAGTGAATGTTTTTTTGTTTTTTTTTTATTTATTGAAACTAAAATCTTTTATTTTGTGACTCTCCTAAGCTAAAAGTCTATCGCTAAAATTTTATAAATTTGATTTACGACTTTTTGGCTACGAATACAATTCTTGACTGCGTATTTTAATTTAAAAGCTTCATGCCTATTATCTTAAAAATTTTTAATTTTATATATTCTGTTTTAAAAATCAAAATGTTCGATTTTGGTTTAAGAGAATTATAGAATAGGTCCCCTAAACATATTTTTGAGAAGAAATATGTGTGTTTCATTAACTGCGACTCGATTGTGAAAGACTTTAAAGTTGTAAAGACTTAAAAACTGTATTGTTGAGAAAACTGAAGTGTTGCAAAAATCTCAGGTTGCCAACATCTAGCTGTCACTGTATACATAAGTACACAAACAATTTCTTTTTTTTCAATCTATCTTCCTGTTGTCTTAAATCAATGACATTGTCAACAAGCCAGCCGGACAGATTTTGATTTGAGCTCTCAGATTTTCATAAGCCATAGTGCTTTTCTACGCTTTTTTTTAGTTCTAATGCTCTGTTTGGTTTATGTTGCCATTATGGCACACAAATGACTGAGTGACTTAATGTTGTACTGACGACATGGCTTCTTGCTGTGGCACATTTAACTGCGTAGGCAGGCAGCTGTAATTTCTGTTTTTTTTCTATTGTTGTATTTACTTACACTGCTGTATGAATATTGTTACTCACTGTATTTTATTACTACTCTGTGTATTGTTTGTTTTTTTATTTTTGTTTTTTATTTGTGCTCCTTTATTATAGTTTTGGTTTCTTTGAATTCATGATCATTGATTATAAGAGTCTCTGTAACAATATTTTAAAAATACATCAGTTACCGTTTGGTGACACATTAAGGACAAGTTCGTTAAACCACAAAAACCAAACAAACAAACAAACAAACAAACAAATGCACACACACAAGCACACAGTCTTAAATGTTATTTTATTAGCCAGAAAAAAAAATATTTATAATAAAAATAGCAGCTTAAAAATTAAGAAAAAAAAAACCAATATAAACATTTAACTTTGGACTATAAAATGCAAAATGCGAGAACACCAAAATAAAAAAAAAAACAAAAAAAAAAAAAGGTTATAAGCCGAAACCTTGAAATCTACACTCTGCTCTACTCTGGCTCCATTCCAGTCCATTCCACAGCAAAGTTTAAATAACAAACAAATGAGTCAGCAAAAAACAAAACACCGATGTTTGTTACAAAAAATTTATAAAAAAAAACAAAAAAAAAAAAAAAAACTGGAACATTGAGGTTGTTACTTAAACTTTCATCTTTAATATTACAAATAATATTGTGGCATTCATATTTATACTTCAATAGAAATTAAAAATCCATTTTAATTTAAATTGCAGACTTTTTATTACAGAAATTTATTTAAATGATTTTTGGCTTATAATGAACGTATAAACGAAAAAGTTAAACGAAATATGAATAAATAACGCACTTTAAACACGCTTTAAAATACATATTAATTATAACTTTATTTCTGTATTCCTTTCTAAATTTACGAGGGGGGAAGAAGATGTGATTGGCAAAGGGTACAATCCGCTCCCCGACATTCCACTCTATTCCACCTTTAACCAATGCCAACAAAAGCCACGTGATCAGGAGAAAAGCGCCACCTATTGGGAAGTAGCAGAAAACAGCTAAACCTATTTAGCTAAGACACTCACAACGCAATCAACATGCAACGATGAGGCAAGTGCTGTTGATCATTCAAGGGTAAAGGTATAACACTGGCCTTTGAATGATCAATTCACAGCAATTTGTGTCATTCCTAAGGCGCTTAATAGTAATATAAGAAAAACAAAAATGTACGTTCTGTCATAAATGTATTGTCCTTTCCAAAAATTCCAATACAATGCACTGTATTTACCCCTGAGTATTGGTCTCAAAATTTGTCTCATTACTAAGGCGCTTAATAACACTGGTTTACAGGCAAAAAATACCAAGAACGCAACATGCCTAGATAAGTTAATTGGGACCTCCTGAGCACGAAAAACGCTGTTATTTTTTTCCTAAGTACCGTTTTTTAGATAACGGTACTTTTGTGTTTTTCTGTGTATGGCCCTGATAAGAAATCGCTGAGATATGGCACCTCAAAGTTCAAAATTTGCCTATTTTTTACGTTTTTTTCAAAATTCTTCATTTTCATTTAAATTTTTTCCTACGTTATATTGAAGATCTGGAATGTTTTATTTTTTTACCAAATAGTTTATTTAATTACGAATATTTTAAGCGTATTCTGAATAAAATCGGATGAAAAATAAAGTTTTTATTAAGGATTTTGTGGAACGACAATATTTTCATTTTCATTGCTCACACAGTATATTCGGCGTAAAGTCAAAAAATTTTAATTAAAATTACGAGCGACTTGAACTTTTGCGTTATTTTTTTCGGATGGATCTTCGCGACTGAGGAACCAACAATAGTCCGCCATTTCCAAATGACTGAATAAGAAGTGCAAGGGGGCAACACGAAGTTTCTATGCAATTTTTTAGTTATGCCACAATTCATGTCAGTGAGTAAATATCATTTTTAAAACAAACAGTATCTACTATCAGTCATTTAATGTTTACTGAATTTTTTTACACAAATCAGTACTTTTTACTGAATACTGATTTGCGTATTGCAGTAAAAAAGTAATGCAGTATGCCCAGGTATGCCTTATAGTTACACAATAAACTCAAAAATTATAGAAAAAAAGTAAAATTTTGTATTCGTTTATAGAACGAAGTAAAATATTATTATTATATGGTGGCAGCTATATGTATCACATACAGTATATATTATTGCTAAATTGTATTTATGAAAACATACTCTTAATTGTAGGGTACTAACTACCAAAGCCTAACTATCATTTTCAATCTGGTTACAACGGTTTTAGACATCTTCCGCCAAATAAAATCTTTGATATCATCTTTATAATCAACATTGTACTCTTATTAGCTCTTCTATATGAGAGAAAATAAAGACTAAAGCTACACTTTATTAGGTTTTTATTTTAAAGATTTGGCGCAAAAGATTATATTTTTTATAACAAAGCTCGTTAACAATTTTCTTGAGAATAAAGGCAACTACTTTATATAAAAAAACAAAAACAAAATAAATAAATTCCATATAATAACTATTGATTGATATCACAATGGTGGGTCTTTAATTGGAAACTTTAACGTACTTTTATAAACATAAAATATTTTTACAATTTCTTATTATACTTGCATAAAACTTTTTTGTATATTACACACTTTTTTTTATAAGGAAAAAAATCATTTTTATTCGTGTATGTAGGTCTGGCTGATCTCAGCTTTCGAAAAAAAAAATATGTTTGAAATGCAAACAATTTCAGTGCTGACTAATTGAACATTTATTGCTAATGGCTGTATAAATCAAATGACTTAAGACACATGCCCCAAATAATTTAAATTCCAATCAAAAGATGTGCAAAATAATTAAAATTAGTTGATAATTATTGTAGATAAAGAAAGTGAAATAAAGCAAAAATTAAATTAAATCACGTTTTTTTTCCAACTTTTATTAAAAAAAAAGCAAAAACAAAAATGCTTGTTATTGAAGATCTTTTAGTGGGATATTTATTTTTCTTTTATTCAAATTTTTTTTGATTCAAAAGGAAAGTGAAATGTTATAGCTGTTGGAGGTCAAAAATAAAGTTTTAAAATTAAAAATAAAGCGGTCATTGTCTAACAGAAAAAGTTAAAACCCAAAAGTAAAATGAAAATCGTATAATGCTGTAGGATATTACAAAAGAAATATATTAGAAAAGTTGATAAACGTTGTAAAAAAAAGTTATAAAGAGAAAAAAAGTTGTAAATATTTAAGTAATTCTACAGAGTTTAACTCATTTAGGAAAAAAAATATGAGTTCTTTTTTCTGATGCATTGTTTTGGGAGCGCTAGTTTCTTAGTTCAAGTTTCGTCTTTACCAAATGGACGCAAGAAGCCTGTGCTTAGACATTCCTTCCTCATACTGGACCCAAAGTTTCAATTTAAGTAAAATTTTTAAATATTAATTAATATTTTGACAACCTCTGCTTAACTTTATCACAAGAAACAGTTGGACTACAAAAACTTACACTGCTTCAATATTTATCTACCCACGCTAGATATTGAAAAAAGTACAGAATTGTTAAAATAATAAGATTTTTAAAGACATAATATCTAGACACTTGAAGCCAATCTTCATTTTGCAATGATTATTAATATACACTCTAAACCACTTTTGTTGAAAATTAAGTTGATAATAGTAGGCAACACTTTACAAACTGTTTTCGACCTAAAATTAAACATCTAGTTTTTTTAGACATTTGGTTAGTTTTTAAGCAAAATATGTCTAAAATTAAACAAAAAATGTTTAAATATTTTAGGTAATTTGTGTCTAATTTTCCCCCTTTTATATATTTATTTTCAACACTCCTTAAATGAAAATGCCTAACATACATATTTTCAATAAATTTATTTAATTTATTATAAATTATAAATCTTACAAACAATCTATATATACTTTTAAATAGATATAAAATATTGTACATATATATACATATGTCCATAACTTTTTTATCTTTTAACAATTTACGTAATATTGCATATACGTTAAATACATATTGTCATATACATAAAAAATGTAATTAAAACACATAAAATCCAAAATATAAATTAAACACATTGCATTTTTCTTCTTTATGTACGTAAGTACAAATGTAGATGAAAAACTTTTAAACTCATTTTTTTCTGCAATTTTGCAACAAACACTTTTTTTATTAATATACATTCATACATACAATATAATTAATACACACTTTTATATATTTTATAAACTAGTTATAAATAACAATAAACACCACCAGCTGAATACAAAACACTTTTTTTAATATATAGATGCTGCAGCCACTGCAAATTTAATTTTTAAAAAAATTCCAGAATACGACGCGACTCTTTTGAAGTTTTTATTGCAAATAAATGCTTCTTATCTTTTTCGTCCCTTTGTTACTACGTGTTCCAACTTTTTTTACTTAAATGTTCTCAATATTACACATTTAGAATTATTTTTAGGCAAAAGTGATTAATTTTAAAAATTGTTTACTGATTTTAACCACATGTGCTTAATATTAAACATTATTTAGTAAATTTAAACATAACTTGTTTAAACATAGACAATTTTGATAGCAAATTAATTTTTTTGGGTAAATTTTTTATTTTTTTTAAAATTAAGAATGAAATTTATATAATTTTAGACAACAACAAATTTTCAACACCAATTTAGACATAATATGAACCTAAATTTTGGGAAAAATTTTAGAGTGTACATATATATCCAGAGCAACAAGATTTAAAGTTCTTAACTTTTTGATATTTGGTTTTTTTTTTTTTAATTGAGGCCAACGCTTAAGGGATGAACTCTACTCATGCAGTACATTCTTCTGTTCTAAGAAAATATGTTATTGTAAGGAGAAAATAGGGAGTAGTGCTTGTGCATATTAGCTTTGAACTTAGTAGGCAACATCGTAATTGAAATGACTACCTCTTGGCAGTCAACTGGACCATCAACTACAAATGGATATACCCTGACAGAGTTAGGTAGAGTTGGCAAGAATATGCGACCATACGGAATCAAGTCCTTATTTCATCAGAGCACCTCCCATGGTAGTACCGACAGAACAATGAAACGCACAACACATTGTGCCGATGCTCCAACGAACCGATAGAGTTGGAGACCCTACGGTGGCTGATAACCACCTTCGGCCTTTCTTGTAAACAGTCGAGTAGCCCCAAAATACACTCTACAGCACCGGCCTTGTTATAACGAAATTTTGAAGAAACAAAAATTTAAAATATGTGCTTTAAACACAATTAGCACACATTTTTATTTAATATTCCCTAGACAGATAGGCATGTGGCACTTGTTAAAAAAAGTCTTATTTTTTCTCTTTTTCGAAGTTGGACAGAATTTGTGCCGTTCTAGTTTCATGGCCCTTGTCACTGGATAGTGCCAGAGTTTTAACTTCAATCTCTATATATAGTTCTGGTATAATACTCTCCTAGTTAAACTACTATCAATGTATTTTTTTTTTTCTTTTCGTTTTATATATTTTCAACTTTAGTAAATTACCTAAAACAAGAAAATAAAAAACAATCTTAATTATATAAATAAAGCCATAGAAAATTCGTTGTTATGGTCATAATTCGGTAGCACTATTGTCTTTAAAATTTTCATTGGAGTTGTTTTTCTTTTTTCCACATTCAAGTGATTTGTGATTATTATCTATTATATGGGCTTTTTGTTTAAAGTCTTTTCTTTAACTTGGTTTTTGTGTATTTACTTTGCCTTATAATCACGCATGAATCATACACTTTAACAACACGTTAAATGACACTTTAACTCAAATCCTAATTGTGTGGTTTTTTTTTTGTCTGCTATTCTACACTTAAAGCTTCATTTAAGAGTTCCACAATTACATGTTTATTTAATAGGTGGGTAAACCAAAAATTAGCTTTAAAATAATGGAAAAAAATATATATTCTTTGTTGTTAGAAAGGAATATACATTCAGTTTTTATCAACTACCTAAATTGCGTATATCGGACGGAATGAAAAAAGCTAAGAATGTCAGGCAATGATCTGACAACAGCTTCTTAGGCTGTTTACACTATTGTCAGATGTCTAGCAATATTGTTGTCAGCTGGTAGTCTAACCAAAAAAAATAAAAAATTGTCAATTCACACCGCGGTAAGCAAGTTTTACGGAAAATATTTTTAGATTTAATAACCGTGTAAACAAAACTTTGCTTATATGCTGCAATTAGTGAAATAGTGAGTTTGTTGAAGTAAAAATTTTGTATAAAGTTTAAAACAAATTTTAGGGTTTCGTTTGTAAAAAGATATAAAGGGAAACACAAATAGGATTTTTTTCATAAAGCCTGTCTGACATATTTTTTTTATTGACATAGTTTTGCAATACATTGAATATCTAATGTAGTATAATGGGTGCAATTAGTTTCACGATATTCAGATCAATACAAAAATTATCACAATATTTACTGATTCCTTCGACAAAAATAAGTTGATTCTGTCATACATACATACATACATACATACATACATAAAAATAATTGGCCATTACAACCATTTTTCAGGGTGACGGCCTAGCTTCTAGCAGTACCCGTGATGTGTGTGTTAATATTTATTCATGAGTACCGATACCTACAACTGTATAGGTTTTAACGTGCGCACCGTCCGTAGACATATCACACGCCGCCCATTGCCGGAGCGGTAGTTGAGTTCAATGCGCCCAACCACCGCCACTCGATGCCGGTACCCTCTAATCTCATACATGCACGAGGGCACGGCGCTCAAAAGAGAGTCCATAGCACCGAGTTGGCAACTTAGCACCACCACTGTCTGGGTAATGATACCCCCCTTGCTGAGGGATTTCTTTCTAGTACTACCACAGCCACTACGTGTACTTCCCGAAGGACCGCACCCAAACCATCAGGCCGGTAACCCCACCTCCCTGATGCCCGTAGTACCAGATTAAGGCGTCTCTGGTTAATCCTTGAGAACACCAGAAATGCCTGCCACGCGCACATAAAGTACGCGTGGCAATTAAGGAAATGCACAACCATTACCTACATTCTCTGCCTATATCGAGCGCCAGACCAATCAGGGCTAGGTTGAACCCGATATTCCCCGGAGAAAACAGGCCACTGGCGTGAGTACTCACCAGCAGCCATTACTGTATCCCCGGGGGGGACCGGTACCTACAGTTTAAGGTCGGCTCCCAGCAAAATAATTGAGAAGCTTTTTTTATTAGCAATCAGTTACTCTCAAAGCTTTTGCCTGAAGACTGCCAAGAGGTAGTCATTTCAATATGTCAGAGCTGGGTTTTGAATCAGACCACGGCGACAACAACTGTCATATAGTGGACTAAAGTAAAATAATTATTTGAAATTATTATCATTTGAGGGTTTAATTGAAACCAAATATAAAATATTTTTTCTGTAGAACAAATTCTTATTAAAACAAATTGGCCTTGCTGATGTTTATACGAAACTGTTATCTCTGATTATTTTGAAACTTTTACTAGCCGTTTGTTGTTTCTGCTAGTGTGGCTTTTATTGAGCTTATAAATACGATAAGCGTGTCTTCAGAAGAGAAGTGGGAAGAATTAAAATCAAAATAGAGCTTCTGATTTCTCAAAAAAGTTTAAAAACCTGAAAAAAAGTTTTTTATTTTTCATTTTCGAAATATAATGGAAAATGCTTAATAATATGTTTCTTTATTTCAAGTCCATAGACAGCTAAACGGTTGAACCTATTTTTTTTTTAAGTTTACAGTTTATCTCTCTATGTCTGGCTATATAAATTGTATACCCGGGCCGTGTCACGCAGATACGAAGTAAATATTTGTCAAGTACTCGAAATTTATAAAACAAAGAATTTCTAATTTGATTCTAATTATTTCACAAATCATTAGTCAAAAATTGACCGAAATGGGACAAGTGGGCATGATACCTCCTATATAAACAAGAATGAATGAATTTTGTGTATTTTAAAGCGAATGTTTCCAAATTTGGTCTAAATAGCTTTATAGCTAATAGAAATATGAAATATGAATAAAAACAATAATACTCGTACATCAATAATTAAATGAAAATGTTTCATGATTTTTGAATCTCAAAAGAGACTAACTGGTAATAAATGATTTACAATTTCTGTAGTCGAAACTAATACAGATGCTGCATTTAAGTGGTATAAAAATCAAGCCTTAAGGAAGCAGATTTATAGGGAGATAAGTACGTAGCTTCGCTCCCTTACAAACTGGCACACCAATAAGCTCCAATATTTGCTGAATACGCTTTACATTAAAATGCTTATATAGTTTAAATAGAGGCAGCGATATGCAATACAATATTTATTAAAGCTGTTTAATTTAAAATAAATTATTATAAATTGAAAAAAAAAACAATCAAACTTCGATGAACTTGGTGCGAACATTTCTAAAACTATTCCCATTGACTTATAAAACCATGCCACTATTATGTTGCACTCATATGTTGTCTGCGCATATGTGTTGTAATTGTTAAAATGCGGGCGTTGTGATGAAAACACCAGGGATTTTCAACGTTTGCTATACAAAAAAAAAAAAAAAAAAAAGAGAGACGCCAACACACATGCAACATATATAACCGCACAATGGCAACAATAATGGAAAACACATGGAAGCAAAAGTAAGTAGTAAATTCACTTTGTTAATACAAAAGTTCAAAATAACAAGAATATGTTGCTTGATGCTGCTGGTATCGCTGCTGTTGTTACGACTACTTGTACTATTGCCGCTTGTTGTGTTACGTGTAACAATTCTATAGCTTCTATTTGACTTTTCTTTTTTTTGTTTTTTGTTTTAATTTTTCATTAAGTCACTAAAGAATTTTTGATTTGTTTTCTTTTTAAGCTATTGAAAAGGAAAAATATAAAAGATAGAAACTAATCTTTAACGTGCAACAATTTCCTTTTTACTAAAGAGTGTGTATTTTAACATAAAAAACAGAAAAAAAATATTTATAAAAATGTTGTAACTAAAGTAGCTGCAACAAACTGCTGAAACAATACATTGACAGTTTGCCTTGCTGACTTTTATAGAAAACTGTTATCTCTGGTTATTTTAAAACTTTTACTAGCCATTTGGTTTGTTGTTTTTGCTACTGTGGCTTTAACTGACCTTATAAAGACGATAAGCGTGTCTTCGTTGAAAAAGTGGAAAAAATTAAAATCAAAATAGAGCTTCTGGTTTTTAAAAAAAGTCTTAAAAAATAAAGAGTTTTTCGTATTTTGGTCTTGATTTTATAGACCTTATATATTTTTTTTTATTAAGACCAATACTCAGGGGCAAACACCTACTCATGCAGTGCATTGTATTGGAATGTGAGGATGGTTGATAGGTTTTTTTTTTTTTTGCATGAAACAAGTTGATGTAAATTTGTCCACTCAAGAGCCAGTGTTATACCTTCACCCTCGAATGATCAAACAGCAATTGCCTCATCTGTCGGTGGATGTTTAATGTGAATGGTGAGCGTCTTCTGTAGATTAGCTGTTATCTTCCCAGAAGGTGGCGCTGTACTCCTGATCATTTCTTTTTTGGTGGAATGGATTAGAAATGTCAGGGGGCGGTTTCTTGCAGAAGGTCTTACTGGAGGGGGGAACCTCTTATTTTCTTAAATTTAATTTTTAATTTTTAAATTGTAATTTTTAGAAAACCGCAAATTTTTATTTTTATAATTTTGTCCTTCGTTGGAATTGAACCTTGGTCGTGTAAGTTTCTGTGCAAGCGCTCTACCAGCATGCCACGACCACGATTTCTTAGAAAGCTGTTTACAAAACTATCAATAAAATGTGTCCAAAACTACAATTTTATAATAGACTGCTAACTCTTGGTTGGTAAGGAAGGCAATAATAAATTGGCCAACCTCAGCCGCTGGTCTAGGATAAACCTAGATAGAGCAGACCAACTAGCTTAGGCAGCATCTCTCTGAAAGGGCTAATTAAAAAGATGTCTTGAATCACTCCATTTTATACACAAATATCAGAATTTTAAATTAGAGAATGGGCGAGTATAATACAGATACAACCAGTGACGTAGCTAGGTAACCAATGGCCCTGGGGCAAATTAAAAAAATGACCCCACTGCTGTGTAAAATACGAAATATACAAATATTTTAAAAATGCTAAGCTGCTTAAGCTCTTTCTTGTTGCCTGCAGAGCTGGTAATAATAATATTAAACAGTAACAATATAAATTACAATTAATACTTGGTGTAAGTTTAACTAATAAAACGAAATAGAGACGATTCAAGGGTTTATTATATAAAGGTCGGCCCTACCAACTATCTAACTAACAAGTATAATTAAAATTTTTTTCTAGCTTTAGTTTTCGAAAAGATATCAATGACTTCGTTTAAATCCAGGCTTGATGCGATTTTTTCGCCCATATTTAGAACACGAAACGTAGTACAACTTTGAAAAACACCTATTGTTCTGCTTGACGTCTGTTGGAGAAGATCCTGAAGGCTGTAAAGGGCCCATATCAAGAATTTGACGTTTTTCGTTATCACTTAATATTTTGTTTGTGAATTTTTCCCAGTCATAAGCAGATTTGTTGCAAACACATTTTCGAAAAATGTAGTTGTCTGTGGTTTTTCTAAAATTTCCGCTTTTATGCATGTCATGCAAACATCATCCACGTGCACATGCTCGGCGGCGAAGGTATCTCCAACTGCACAGAAAAAATTATTGCTGGAATATTTTCAAACAAACGCTTGTTCAATTTTTATTTCATTTTCAAATAAAGTTTTGTTTGATTCTATTAATAATTTTGTTTGAATGTATTTTAAAACAATCAATGTTGTTTGGTTTTTATATACTAAATTGGATATGATTCGCATTTAGTCTATAACTCTTTTAACATAAGTATTTATAGTTTTGAATAACACTTTTGGGAAAAAGTCTCCTGACGAGTCTCTTAAGCAGAGACGAAATGGTCATAGAGACATGCTTATACATTTCATATTACATTAAAATAAATAATATAATAATAATATTAATAATAATAAAATATAAAAATAATTTACCACAAAAAATTTAAATTGGTAAAAAAATTATTTGAGTTTTCTGTCAAATTTCTGAACATTATTTTGCTGTCTCGAATAATTATTTGTTCAATTTTGCATTCATTTTTAAACATTTTATTTTTTTAATTGGCAACTTTTTTCTCTAAAAACAATTTTTTTTTTCAAAAAATATATTAAATGGTTTGAGAAAATTTTTGTTTGCTTAGAATCGTAATATTCAATAAAACTTTTATCTACTTCTATTAAATTTTTTGTTTGATTATTTTTTGTGACTCCAATAAAAATGTTTATTGAATATCGCAAAATTTTTATTGAAAATATAACAATTTTTTTTCAAACAAAAAATTACAAATTTGTTGTTCGAATTCACAAATTTTTTTGTAGGACCGAAATTAAACAAAAAATTTATTAACTCAGTGAATTTCGTGTCTGAATCAAAAAAATAATTTTTTCTGTGTGCAATAATTGTCGAATGTTCTTCAGTAGGCTTCTCAACTATCAATAGAAATATTTTGGCCAGTTGTACTATCTTCTCTTTCTTGGCATTATTTGCGTTCAAAAGCACCACTGGGATTCTTCTTTCTTTTAGTTTTTTAAGTTTTTTCTACTTTTAGTTTTTTAATTTACTTAAACAATACAATATTAGAATCTGCTCGAGTAGGTAGGTACCTATTGTTCAGTGACTACGTTAAAAGTAAAATAAAAGGAAAGAGAAACACAGTGATACGCTACAAGTGTCGTTGAGGAATTCCCGGGAAAAAAATTACCACCGTTAGTATTACCACATTTATTATTTTTTCACGATATTTCTCGTTATACAATGAGCTGTAGCCGAAGTCTATATATGACACGATTTACTGACTTATATGACATCAATATGATTGGTAAAATCAAATAAAATTGAACCACTATACTGAAAAGTACAAAAAAGTTTATTGACATTAGCATACTGGCTCCTGATATAGAATTAATTTTTTAATCGTTCTCAAAAAAAAAAAAATCTTAACTTGAATTCACAGTAAAACGCAAATATCACTATCCGTCAAATTGACAGCACCACCAGCCTACAGGAAGAATTTAGGGGAATTCCCTAAGCATAACTTGAATTAGTCTTAACTGAGTTGTCATGATTAAAGTGGGGTTACAACTTGCAGCCTGTCATATTTATTTTAAAAGTGGGAGAAATTTCCCACTCAGTTCGATCGATACTTCTGGTAAGGATTTGGGGGCCCCCTGAGCTTGAGGGCCCCGGGGCACTGCCCCTCCTAGCCCCTAGATAGTTACGCCACTGGTTACAACTAATCGCTATTAGAGCACAATATAGAGAACGATGGCCATAGTAATATAATTGTCGCACCTTTAACAATGCAGAAGAAGAGGCACTTCTTATGCAGACCTTATGCCCTTCTAAGCTTTCATTATAAAATTAAAAAAAAAAATATTTCTTACAAGAAATCGTTAGTATTTCACATTTTACAACAAAAAGACAAACAAACAGATTAATACCAACAGATGGAGCAATTGCTGTTGATCATTTTCAAGGGTGAAGGTATAACACTGGCCTTTAAGTGATCAACTGACAGCAACTTGTCTTATTGATATCAGGCGTGCAATAGAAATAAAAAATGATTAATCAAAATATCTTTCATTCCAATACCATGTTGCACAGTATGAGTAGGGATGTAAACTCCTGAGTATTGCTCTTACTTTTGTCTGAGAAACTGGAAATGAGGTACACAACACAAGACAACAAATGCTACTTGAACTGTTGTTTCAAAACTGCTCCTGAAAAGTATAGGTCACATTAACTAGCCAACCCTGGTAGGGCACATACTCGTACATGGAGTTATTTGTACGAATATTTATTAATATTTGACTCTTAACATAATTATAGGATCACGATAAAAAAAATTTTGGTTAGAAACGACCTATATAAACGATTTAAATACATTTTTTAATACAAAAACGTACGTTTTTGTTGTTTTATTATTTATTTTTTTTATTTTACACACTGTAACCGATATCTTCGGCGTATAGTAATGGTTGATGTTGAGTATGCACCTCCATTGTATTGGCTTCTGAATGTATATTTCAGTCAGTTTTTCAGCACTTAAATGTTGGCGTTAACATAGCAGCCTTTTTGTTTGTCTACCATGGCATGCTAGTCATGGCATGCCTTAAACAATATAACTGAGTTGTCTTATCCAATGTTGAGTAACAGCATCAGACTTTTCTAATATCCACCAATATATTGCATACAGGTTGTGGCATAAACATGTGGAAGCTTTAAAATACTAATTAGACGTCATTGTACTTTTCACTGCAGTTTTTTCTTTTCTTTTGCTTTTATTAAAAAAAAATATATTGTTTCGTTTATTGGCTGTATTTCTAAGGAATACATAAAAACCTGTAACAGCTTTCAGCACCAGTACTCAAAAAAAAAGTATTTAACAGTAGCAGTAGTTTTCTTTTCTTTTTTTTTATTTCGTCCGCCTAGTTATTGGCTCATTCTTTGGCTGTTTTTTAATGGCCTGTCTGTCTCTATATGAAAGACTTTTAAGTGCATATAAAAGGGGGCATTATGTCAGTAGATTTTATGCTGAAATTTTTGAGATATTTCGTTGTGATGTCATAAGCACCTTTTTTTATTGTTAATGTTTCTCCTAAATGGCAGCATTGAAATATTTTAAACACCCAAAACAAGCAAAAGAGCAGAAAACTTGGTTGAAACTTTCTTGATGTTGAGGTGGACTTAAGTGTTAAAAATATTTTTTATTGTTTATTGAAAAGGTGTAATAATTTGCAGACAATACGTACATACATACGAGTATGTGATGAAACATTTAAAATTAGAGAGAATTTAAGAGGGTCATAGGTTTAATAGCTTAAACGCCTATTTAAATGGAAATAATCATTTTGTTTTGTTATGTTAGTTTTTAAATAAAAGATTGCCTACTTAAAATCTAAAAAAAAAGAAAAAAATATAGATTTTTCTTTTAAAAGAAAACTTGTTTACGTTCCAGGAAAATTGGGTGTTATGTGTGATTCGCATTGTAAAAGACTTCCCAGTTTTGTACTCACACATATCGCAAAACGCATATTTTTTTTTTTTTATTGATAATAATACTCAGCGGTATTGTATTGAAATTTATTGAAATGACAGTAAATATTTTTTCTTATATTATATATTTATTAAGCGCCTTAGGAATGAGACAAATTTCTGTGAATTGATCATTCAAAGGCCAGTGTTATACCTTCACCCTTGAATGATCAACATCAATTGCCTCATCGTTGCATGTTGATTGTGTGGTGATGAGTGCCTTCGCTAAGTAGGTTTAGCTGTTATCTGCTACTTCCCAATAGGTGGCGCTTTTCTCCTGATCATTCGATTTTCATTGACACTGGTTAAGGTGGAATAGAGTGAAATGTCGGGGAGCGGTTTCTTTGTTGAGGGTCTGGAGAGGTGGGGGGAACCTCTTATTTTTAAATTCTAATTTTAAAAAAACCGCAAACTAACTTTTTAATTTTTCACCTTTTCTGGAATTTGAACCTGGGTCCTTTGAAGTTTTGTGCAAGCGCTCTAACCACTATACCACGCATATATAGATGTATCACGTTTTTGACGCGTTACCTGTATCGTTTTTGCAAAAGTAGATCTCATTGTTATTTTTATTATCTGGTTTAGACCCAGCACAAATACAAGATACTGCAATCTACGAGTATAAGATCTATTGTGTTCCCTTGAATGTACTGTTTGTTTAGCAGACCAACTTATGAACACCAGCATCCAGCAGAAAATAATGCTTACCAGTAAGGTATTTTGTAAGGGAGCAATTGTGAACTATCACTTACTCGTGAGCATCAATAAAGCATGATTTTTATATGAAATCAGCCGCTAAAATGCAATAGAAACGCAAATTTATTGCAATCAGTAAACAAATAGTACAAAAAATTCAAAACAATGCCTAATCCTGCAGCATATTTGGAAGCTTTAATGTATAAAAAACAATATAATGCTTCCATTATTGCTTACAATTTTATTTATTGCTTCCAAATTTTAAAAATTTTCTGCTGGGCAGGTCCAAAACTATAGTGGTGGATATGTCTGCCTGCGAGATTAAACACATCCATCCAACTAAATCTATTAAGAGCCTCTCATTAACGTAATATATGCTCTGCTGTCTCTGATGCTTGTGAGCATAGTCTACAAACATTTAAAGGGTGATTAAATTTTAAGGGCTGAAGGTGAATGTGAATTACACCTAAACAGCATTTCATTTAACATTTCTAAATTTCAGATTAACACAATTTGAACGAATGGCAAGATATGCAATCGAGCAACGTGTTAGAGTTATTCAGGCTTATTACGAAAATGGGTTTCAAATCAAAATGCGTATCGTGCACTTTGTGATTTTTTCGGTCAATTTAATCATCCAAATAAGCGTACAATTGGAAAATCGTGCAAACCAGGTCTACAGGAGATGTGAAAACTCGTAAGGCTCGTACTGTCGAAATATTGCTGCTGTTCACGATAGTGTGGCTGCAAAGCCGTCCGATCAGGTCAGGCAGTTACTGTGAACGGTGTTCGCCATGAGCAATACTCCGTGTGCACCCCAAAATACAGTGGCCATAACCTTGCCAACCGATTTCGCTGTCTTCGCCTTTTTCGGAGCAATTCCACCAGCTTCCACCCATTGCTTCGATTGATTTTTGGTTTCAGGTGTGTAGTGGTGGACCCACGTTTTATCAACAGTTATTAATCTACGCCAAAAATCAGCAGGATTATGCTTTGTCACCGCTGTGAAGTGATCTGTCGAACTCGGTTTTGTTCAACACTGAGCAAACGCGGCACCCATAGTGCCGATAGCTTTTTCAAATGCAAATGTTCATGCAAAATGTTGAACACACGTTCATATGATATGTTTACCATTTCGATATCGACGATTTTCTTGATATTTTCTTTAGTAACCACCTCTTTTGGCCTTCCTGTTGATGGTATTGTTGCAGTGCTTCTTCGGCCCTGTTTAAATTCAGCAATCAAATATTTTACCATATAGTATTTAATCACTACACGAAACTCACTTTTTTCCATTTTCGAAGAAACACAAAAGTTGCTTACTTCAAACGACTACAAAAACTAAATTAATCGATGAATTTGGCTCATATTTTTAACAGCTGGCCCTTGACAGATCGTAATTTCTAAGAAAGAAAATGTTTTTGTGTTTGTGCTGCCATCTAGCGTTATGTAGCTTCAATGTCAATTCGCCCTCGTAGTTTAAACAGGACGGTGCCACTTGCCACACAGCTAACGAAACAATTGGCTGTTTTGCGCGACAAATTCAATGGCCGTGTTATCTCTTCTTTGGGATTATTTGAAAGAAAAGGTGTACGTCGATAAGGCAGCAATAATTCAAGAGCTAAAGGGTGAGAATATTCGGCACAATAACGGCATACAACTTCAATTATACCTCAGCGCCATCTAAAATTTGGACCATCGTATAGCCGATATTTTGTTCCATACATAATTGAACCATACGAAGTTATCATAATAAGAAGAAATGACATCGGCCCTTAAAACTTAACCACCCTTTACATCTGTGATCACCATTCTAGCAGGGAAAAAGCGCCACCTATTGGGAAGTAGCAGATAACAGCCAAACCTACTCAGCGAAGGCACACTCACCACACAATCAACATGCAACAATGAGGAAATTGCTGTTGATCATTCAAGGGTAAAGGTATAACACTGGCCTTTGAATGATCAATTCACAGCAATTTGTCTCATTCCTAAGGTGCTTAATAACATAATAATTAGTAATAATATATGTACTGTCCTTTCCAAAAATGCCAATACAATGCACAGCATTTAGTAGGCGTTTACCCCTGAGTATTGGTCTCAAATAAAAAAAAAAACATGCAGACGAATCACAGCCTTGCATTTGCCAGTTTCCCATTTACTAATTAGATTAGGAATAGTAGAAAGTGGTGCTGCACAGCAGGGCTCCGGACCAGTATAAGGTGTCACAGATAACTTCCCAGCTAATGCATCCGCTTCCTGGTTTATATGTACCACTATAGCGATAATCTTTGCAGAGTGTAAAGTAGTTATCAAGCTTTTATTGAAATTATTTCTATAGAAAAAAATATTCATAATGCCAAAATGCGTACATTTTTATCTATAAGTACCAGGACCTATAGTTTAACATCCAATCCGACGAACGACAGACATAAGAAGCTTGTTCGTGGCATTCACTTACTCTAAGAATTTTTGCCAAAAAAAAATGCCAAAAGACATGTTTTATATTTCTTTTTTTTTAAGATATCGCAGTTAGTGTTTGAACCAGAGATCAGCAATGAGTCGCTTTTTAGCGATTCATAAGCAATTATGAAATTTTATGTATAAGTGAGTACAAGTAGTTGAAATTTAACTACTCTGACTCACTCATTCTCACACAACGTTGATTAATTAACAAAGGTTGCAATAAATATGAGTAAAATGTTGACATCAAACTCATACTCACTTGGATTCATAATTTTATAAAAATACTTATGAGACTCACACTTGTTTCGAGTGACTCGAATCATATGAAAAAAAATTTACCGTTTTAGTCGATAGACGTATACAATACAAAAGGAAATTTATATGGTGTATACAAAAATGAACATGCAAATAATAAACAAAAATAAGCGAAAAAGTTGAAGTTTATAAGAAATGTATTAAAGAAAATAAAAAGAATATATGTATTATGATACTCACAATTATATCATAATTATTATTTATACCTTGATTATTTTTTAATTTTTTATAAATAGGTTCTAAAGAAATTCGTAACAAAAAAAAATATTTTTAAATTTTTTCTAAATTTTACATTGTAAAAACTTATAGTATACTTAACAAACTACATCTTTATAATCAATATTTTTAAAATAGATTATTGGAACGAAAATTGCCAATATTGGGCTATTGCCTTTATGTTTCCGAACTAATCGGAGACCTTCGACACTGATTTTCTCCTTAATCTCACTCTTGCAATCCTGCTTATAAAAATAAAAAAATAATTAAAAATTGTTTAATTTCTTTAAAATATTTCCTATACACATTAACTTTTTCACTTATGTAAATTCTTACATTTTGAATGTTAATTATAATATATACTATATCTATTTTCTTTTTATTGACCAAAAATAATAAATTACGTAGTCCAAAACATAGTATTTATTTAACACGATTCATGATTTAACCTAAAACTTTTTCTTTTGCAGTCGTGTGGTAAATGGTTGGTAGTTAGGAATGTGTTTATAGCATTAATTTACTCTTGTACTAACGCAGTAAGCAGAGCAAACACTCAACAGTTTGTATTCGAATCATACTTATTTTTTCTCATCTGTATGCACTGAGTTAAGGAGAGTTGAAGTCAACAACATCATACGTATTATTAAATATAAATGTGATGAGTACTTCAAACTTTTGAGAAGAGTAGAGTATCCGTTACATTAACAAGAGTATGAATGCGTATAAGTACAAAAAATTATGAATCATGATTCGAGTATACTCACTTTTTCAGTACTCATTGCTGATCTCTGGTTTGAACACGAAGCTCTCGTTTTAGTAAGCCAACACACATACTAGGCTATGGCGGCAATTCGATTCGATTTGATTCCATTAAAGTTTATATTAAAAAAACAAATGCCAGGGTGATCAGAAATAAGCTTCATTATACGAAGAATATTAAAAGTGGCTTCAGTTTTGTTATATTTTCTAATTTTTCCAAGTAAAACAAAAAGAAATCAGAAAGTCAGACCATGTAGTAATTAAAAATCAAAGTGTAGGCTTTTTATTTACGAGTATGTGTTAGAAGAATTTCTATAAATCTAAAATAGCACTGTTTTATCTGATAAAGGGAAATGCAACGTACATACCTATTTGGGATGAATTTTAAATACGAGTACCCCAGAATTTTTAAAATTAACACACTGCCTGCCATTAAGTACTAAAAAAAGTAAAATTTTAATCTTTTGTTACATTTTATGCTGCAACAAACTACGAGTAATTAACTCTTCATATACGAGTAATTGTAACAATTGCTTGTATTTCTGCTCAATTTTTATGTGTAATTATCGAAATTGTTTTAAATTTGTCTAACATTTTATGACATTCAGTTGGTTCCAAGTAATTAGCGATAATGTTCAATAAGAAACTTAAAATTAAAATCTTACGATTATTGTCTATTCAAATCAAAGCAAAAAGAAAAAAAAAAGTGGAAACATTTTAGACACACGTTAGTTGTTCGAGTATAGGAGTATGTATGGTGGTGGAAAAAGGAAAATGAAACTTCAGTAACAATAAACATTAAATTAAATGAAATGAAATGAAAAGCAATGAATGCTGTTTGTTTGTTTGTTAAAGACATTTAACATATGCTGACAACATACCACTTGTCTTATACTTTTAATTTCAATTTAATTTCATTCAGTTTTAGTTTTAGTCTCAGCCTAAGACTGAGGACAGTTTCTAAGCAAGTGCTGTTTTTCACGGATTAAAGAGAAAAAGAAAACAACTTTACATAGATTTCGTCTAAATGAATTAAAATAAAATGCAAAGAAAAAAAAAGTAAAAGGAAAAGAAAATATAAAATGTTGCAAATGCAAACATACACATTAACTTGTTGCAGATTTAGCACCATCAATTACATGACTTTAAAGAAAATGTTTTTTTTTGTTTTTGTTACTGTTGTTGTCGTCATTATTATTATTGTTGTTGCTATTTAATTCTTAAATATGTTTAATCGTACATCGGTATTAACATGCTGTTTGCCATCAAATTAATTGCAGTGCAATGCTGCATTTTTAAATTAACTGGTGTCGATGATGTTGCACCACACATACTCGTACACACAAACACTTACTTACCTTCAGTGTTTTAGACTCTAAGCCATCCAACTAAAAAGAAAAATAATGAAACTTATAATGTCTGATAACCTGATGTTAGCAAATGTAAGAGACTGGCGGATATAAAGACGAAAGCGTACCAAGAATATTTGAGGAACTGCACAAAGGTACGTTTGGAAGAAAATAAACATCAATGCCTAAGAACAGCCTACGCTTTAACAAAAAAATTATATTAAAGCATATAATGCTTAATCTTTAAGTTAATACGCATTACAGCAATAAAAGTTAAAAACTTCCATATATAAAAAATTATTTTTTTATACTCCGACACTCTAACAAACACAACAAGAAACAAAAAAAAAAAAAAAACGATAATAATAAGACAGATCATTAAAGCAATGAAATATCCAGTCTATATAATCAGGAGTACAGCGCCACTTTCTGGGAAGATAACAGCTAATCTAGTTAGTACCACTCACTATCAACATCCACCTACAAATGGGCAATTGTTGTTGATCATTCAAGGGTGAAGGCATAACACTGGCCTTTGAGTGATCAAATGATAGCAACTTATCTCATTGCCATATGGAGTTCAATTAAATTAAAAAAAAAATTCTATTTATCTTCTATCTCCTACCTTCAATATTTCAATACAATACACTGCATGAGTAGGGGTTTACTCCTGAGTATTGGTCTTAAAAAGAAAAAATTAATATATGTTTGTATATGGCAAGAAGTAGTGCCCGTTGTCTAGTGGTTAGTGTGTTGACTTACTAAGACGAGAGCTCCGGTGCAAGCCCCGGCTCTGATATCTTGAAGCAAAGAAATATTAAAAACAAAAAAACAAAATATTACTTTCGGCGACTACCTCTTAGCAGACTTCTAGCAAAATCTCTAAGAGTAAAGGCCTATTTAGCCAAACGTAAACGTAGACCCGTAAATGTAGCCGTGTCAGCTGATCGTTTTTGTTATATGAAAAGCTATACAAGTGGTTACTTGAGCGTAGTGTAATGTAAACGTAACGTAGCAAGCTATTGAAAATTGAATTCTACGTTACTTTACGTGACATTTGCCAAGCAGTATTGGGCTGTTTGTAATTGGGGGTAATTTTACTCTTTATTTTTTTGGTACTTACATTTTTTGGTACGTACATATATATTAAATATATATAGTGTTTCAACATATACGTAAAATATATATAAAATACATAATATATATGTACCTATAACCAAAAAACATTGTAGTAATATATGAATGTAAGTGGAAAACCAGCATTATAATTTAATTGCATATAAAAGTTATTCGATTGATCTGGTTTTGAGACTTTTTTAATACGAGTATCTTTATTTTTATCGATATTTCGCTACTTCTACACAACTTCAGCAAAAAATTTATTTATATTAAGTTTATAATACTCGTACATTACATACATGTGTATATTATACATACACATTTATATACATATGTATATATGTATATATAAAAATAAAATAATTTTTATAATAAGATACCTTATGCTTCAAATATTATTAAAACTTATATATAAAAGTTTAAACCATTACCATTTAAATAATTTTCGTACTTTTTTCGCTTAATGTGCACATATTTTCGTACTTTTTAAAGCTATCCAAAAAAAGTAACAAACTGAATTGCCATCTCAATGTTTATGTATGTCAAAAACAGCTGACACGATTTTACGTTTGTATAAGTGCAACTACATTTACATTTACGCTACATTTACGAATTCTACGTTCGGCTAAATAGGCCTTAACTGATTGCCATGAACAAGCTTCTCACGTCTTTCGTTCGGAGTCGACTTTTAACTGTAGGTCCCGGAACTCATAGAAAAAAATTAACACACACAACATTAGTGCTGCGAGAAGCTAGGCCGTAATCCTGACACAGGGTTGTAATGGCCAGTTATATAGTATGTATGTATGTTTGGATAGGAATATGGCAAGAAGGACAAATTCAAAACAAAAAATTAAAAAAAAAATTAATTTTCTTTGCTTTAAAACAAATCAAATCAAATAACAAATTATTTTAAGTCAATTTCTACAAAGAAAAGCAAAGAAATATTTTTATATTATTTACTTTATATACCTAGTCCTGTTGTCATACGGTTTTCTTTTGCCCGATTTTGAAATAATTCGGTTGACAAAGAAAACCATATTCTATTTTAACACTTTCGGTGTTCATTCAGACTGACAACTGATGCCATATACTTCAAACAAGATTTACAAATTGTCAAAATTTTAGAAAAGTATATTGTCGTGCGGAAGTTTATGTGCTCTATTAATTATGCCACTTTAGGGTTCTGCAATCCGTTTTCGGATATCTTGTCCAGTTTCGGAGATAAACAGCAAATGTCAACATCAGTCATAACTACTACAAGTGTAATACAATTTATTTGAAGTCAATGGGTTGCATAGATTGAATTTTCTTAGCGATTAAACATTTTAACAATATATATATGTACATATCTGTGGTACTATACAATAATATAAATATAAAATAATAGAATAAAATTAATTCACTAGGTTTGGGTGCTTCATAGCTAACTCTATAATGTAAAGTGTTATTTAATAATTTTGTTGTGTAATAAGTCTACTATCACATGCTAAATTACAGATTTTTAGCACAAAACAATTATGGCACAATTTACAAATATTTGGGATTATTTTAAAATGTAATTTTTTACTATTTTCCTAAACCAGTACTATGTACTGCATGAGTAGGGGTGGTCATCCTCTGAGTGCTCGCTTCAATGAAAAAAAAAACAAATGTGGTATTCCCAAGTTGTGCTGTTTTTTTATTTTTAAGACCAATACTCAGGGGTAAAACTCCAGCTCATGCAGTGCAATGTATTGGAATTTGAAGACAGAAAAATAGATTTTTTTCTTCTCAATTTTCAGCAAGCGTCTTAATGTCAATGAGACAAGTTGCTGTCAGTTGATCACTCAAAAACCAGTGGTAAACCTTCGCTCTTGAATGATCAACACCAACTGCCCCACCTGTTGCTGGATGTTGAAAGTGAGTGGTGAGCGTCTTTAAACTAAGTAGGTTAGCTGTTATCTTCCCAGAAGGTGTCGCTGTACTCCCCGATCATTCGTTTCTGGTGAAATAGACTGAAAATGTCAGAGAGCGGTTTCATAAAGATGGACTTCTAGGAGTGGGGGGTCGTCTATACCACGAATATAATTTTTTCCCAAACAAATTTTAAGAATAAATTCTTTTACATATAAACTTTCAATTAATTTTAATCATTGTGTATATACATATGTGTTGTATTTTTGATATTTTCTTTTTTAGATGTTTCTTGTACAATAGTAAGTGATGTATAATGATTTTAAAACACCAGACAAAAAACCACCCACACGCGTAGACGTACAGACAGTATAAGTGTGCGAATTGGCCACAAAAAAATTGAGAAAAAAACAAACAAAAACGTAAAATCCTAAAAAATTCTCTCTGAAAGAAAAAAGTATTGAAAATGAAAGGATGTGTAAAACAGCAAAAGCAAGCAATAGAAAAATTAGAAACACACAACAATTAAAAAAATTACAGAAATTTTATAACTTTTGCTTTTAGTATTTTAAGTTCTTAGAAAAATTTAAAAAATCGATTTTAATTAACAAGTTTGTAGAACGTTTTTGCTACCAAATAAATGACAGTCAATTAAACTTTTCATTGATACAATTAAAATGTTGTTTGTATGAACCGCAGCCAGAAATTCTAGACACACATTTCTCTTTATGTGTTACAATTTAAAAAATTAATTTTATTAACTAAATGGTTAATTGAAAGAATTAACTTTTTAATTTAGAGTTTTTCCACAAATAAAGACACAAAACTCATGATTTTTTTCTTTTAAAATTAAACACTCGCATTAGTGTGTTTCCTCAAATGTCTTAGTTTAAGTCAATTGTACCGATCGGTTTCATTTGATCAGGTATTCGCACATTAAATTGTGCATTTTTTTTTCTTAATTCTTTGCAGTTGCCAGCCTACAAATAGTGTTCGAAAAAAATTAAAATGTTACACTTAACATCTTCAATCTACCAGAAGAAAAATAAAAGTTTTAAATGAAATTTAAACAAAAAATAGAAGAAAATATGTTTTTTCTTTGAAGAAAACAATGGATTGTTTAAATGTCTGTTTACGGTCGAAATAACAATTGGCCACCAAATATTTTAACCTTCAGGTGCTACTTTATGCAAAATTCACTATGGCTTTTTGACTACCTCAAAATTCAATAATAGTAACAGCCACATAGCCACAGTCACAGTCACAGCAACTGTAACAATAAAGAAAACTTTCACAAGCGGGCCGCCTAAAGCTTAACAAAAAGGAAACAAATTTTCTAAGCAAAGAAAAAATGTTTAAATTTTTTTTTTCCTTAAACCAAAAATAGTTGATGGTTATTCCCCCTGCCGGTTTTTTTTTTTTTTTTTTTTCTAAAAAAAATTTTTTTTTTTCTCAGCACAGTCAACGAGTGCAATATGCAAATATTTTGTAGTTTAAAACTAAAAGAGCAGAAAAAACCACAAAAAAAAAGCCGATAAAAAATCGATATGAAAAAACTGTTGCACAATCAACAATTGTCGCCAGAGTCAGAGCACCTCAAGCGCATCTGCACTTTTATTTGCCAGTTATGGTTGTTGATGCATTCAACTCCCGTAACTGCTATTATAGTGGCCTTAACGCAGCCACAGCCATTGCATTGAGAGTTAGAACAGTGATTCCAGTGTTTTCTTTTGACTTCATTCCCAATATTCAATTTTTTTTTCTCAAAAATTTCCAAAACTGTCGTCTTTTCATCACAAAAATCGTTAAATAACCAAATCTGGTGTAAATAAATGCAGATTTTTTGTTTTAATATTAATACATATGGACATACATACATACATACATACATACGTAATTGGCCATTACCAAACTGTTTCAGAGTTACGACCTAGTTTCTCCCAGCACTCATGTTGTGTGTGTCAATTTTTATCCATGAGTACCGGGACCTACAGTTTAAAGTCAACTCCTAACGACAGATTTGAGAAGCTTTTTCATGGCAATCAATTACTCACAGAGCTTTTACCAGAAAACTGCTGAGAAGTAGTCGCCGAAAGAAAGAAATTTTTCCTATTTCTTTTTACCCTTTTTCAGAGCTGAGATCGTCTTAGTAAGACAATAGTAAAGAGAAAAATCAAAATATAGAATTAGGAATTGATGTTTATCCTACCGAATACCTCGCAATGAAAATCTTCTGATTACTCAATTATTTTGTTGTACGTACTCAATATTTACTTTAAAAAGTTTTAATATTTTTAAATACAGCATCTAGTAGTTCATATTACATTCCCTTGCTAGTTTGAGTTTTAGTTGCATTCACTAGTGAGATGACATACTCGATGCAAGCGGTACTTGTTGGTAAGATTTAAGATTAGTTTGGCAAGCCTTTAAAATGGGAATTGAACCACCAGTATCTTGGTACCAGAAACATTTTGACCAACATAGAGAGGAAATTGTTCCCACATTGCATACGTACAGAGTTACGGCATAGCTTCTCGCAACACCCAGTTTAAAGTCGATGCCGAACGACAGAATTGAGAAGCTTTTTTATAGCAATCAATTACCCCCACAGCTTTTGCTAGAAGACTGCTGAGAGAAATAATTGTTCCCACATCCTCACAAAATAACTTTCAGACTGATCATTTGATATATCATCATATATATTATTTCTAAAGCATTTTTTTTTGTCGGTTGCAAATATCTCCCATATCACCGCACCAAATTTAATGAATGTTATCTCATTTTAAAGCTTATTTCTAACACTAATGACGAAAAATAATTAGAAATTGAAAAATTAATATTTTCATTGATAAAAATTATATTTTATATAGAACTGCATGGTAATACTGTTGTCATTATGATTATATGTTTTTGTTCAAGTGTGGTAATACAGGGTCGCTTAATAGTAATGCAGTTCTACATAATATATAAAGTTTTAAAAGCCATTTTGGTAATGCCGTTATTGGATTCGTACGGGCAAAAAGTTAACGATGATCATGTCATTACCTCTAACATTGTATTCAAAGAAGTATTATAAAAGCATTTAAACATATGTAAACGTATGTATGTAAATATGTATGATATATTATGATTTCTAATATTTTTATACTTTTAATAAAATGTATTAAAGTTACTAAAATTTCTATTAATTATTTTCATTTTATGTCACAAAAAAGACAACTAACGGTGTTAAATATTCGCACGGGTCATCTAGTCAAAATATAACAGTGATTAAAATAATATGACAATTAAGCTAAACTTTGGCCGTTTCTTTGGGCTGTAGCATAGCAATTATGAAAACTGCCTAAATGTCTTAATAAATTAATTGCATGCAAAACGTTTCAATATTTGAAGCACTAGGCCTTTAATAAGTTAAAATCATAAAATCTCTATTAAGTTACAAAATAATGATTCGATTTCCATAATTTCTTTAACGGTGGCAGAATACCTAATGCTACTGAAAGTAAAGCTGTTTGTCACTTTCAAAATCTAAATTTTTATTCATTTCACTTAATATGAGCGCAATAATAATAAGTATGAGATAATATCGTCGCAAGAATTAAAGAACGCTGTAACTGACAAAAAATCAAAAATACGTTTTTTGCGTCATTTTTATCAGAAAAAAAATATGTACGCGTCAATTGGTCCAAGTCCCAGATTTCTACGATGAAAATAAATTCACTTACGCCGTCTGCGTTTTGAAAAACACCAGTGTCTTTGTTCTACTTTCATATAGGTTTTTTGGTTCTGGTGAACATTTAAGGTTTTGTCAGTTACAGTGTTCTTTAATTCCATCGTCGATATCCTCGTTAAATTATTTACAATTTGAACTCGTTATCTGCTTCTGTTGTCGATAATATTGAAAAATGGTACTATAGTTTGACCCATTGCCTTAATATTTCTTTTAACAGCTAAACCGTACGAAAGCCAATAAATAATAACACATATCGTCGTGCGGGAGTTTAAGTGCTCTATACGCCATTTTTTAAATCTCGAATTAATGATACTAATTTAGGTTTTTGACACCAAAATTTTTCAAATCCGTTTTTGGCTATTTATCTCCGAAACGTGACGAGATATCCTAAAACGGATTACAGATTTGAAAAATTTTAGGTCGAAAAGCTAAAGTGGAATCATTAACTCGAGATATATAAAAAATATGAAATGACGGATAGAGTAATTAAACTCCCGCACAACGATATTTCTTAACTTCGATAAACCAAAATGTTAATATCGATATTTTTATATATCGCCGATATAATGGTATTTGATGAACGATACATTGGCATTCAAATTTAAAAACTCAGGTTAATGGGATTCACGGCTTGTTTTTATTTGAACAAATTTTTAGAGTTGCTGGTTTTGCACTAGCTGTTATTGATGGCGTTGGAAAATTACTGGCAGATTGAACTATCATGCCTAGAGCCTAGAAAAATCTCTTAATGATTAACGAAAATTAAATTTAAGCCGAATTATAAAGAAAATCCCCAAATTGAGGATAAATCCCCAAATCTGGAGACACTGTGTTAGAAACTGAAAATAAGTGTTACCAAGAAATAAAATGGGAAACAAGTGTGATAACAATCAGTTTTGCATCTCTATAGGCTAAACAGGCGAAACAAAGTGAAATAAAATCACAACAATTGCAACTAAAGCGAATAATAGTAAATCTAGGACGTCATCTTCATGCCATATTGCCTACCAAACAACCAGCCAACCAACCAGCCAACCGAATGCCGCATACTACAGCATGAGCGCAGAGCAACATCATCATCGTCATCTCCATTCAAGCATTGATAGAAATAAAAACAAAACCCCCCCAAAAAACAGAATTAAAATAAAACAAAAAATAAAAAAATAAAAAAAAAGATTATGATAATGTGCTGATAAAACTTTGAGGTGGTCAATAGAAATACAAAATATTCATATATTTTTTAAGGCAAAATATCAAAAAAAAATTCAAAACTAATGCTGGTTATTTGAATTGTTTTACATCGATTGGAAAGTTAAAAAGAGGATGAAACTGTAAAATTGTAAAACTGTAGACTTTTTCCATTATCTCCTTAAAAGATTTATACTTTTTAAGATTTACGACAATTGCAGTGTTTCTGTTTCTTTGTCGTTTGTGGCACTATAGTAGAAATAAATATTGAAATGATTATAAAACGAAATAAAAATATCAATATATATCTAAAGTGGGAGGAAATCAAATCTTAACATAATTATCAATGGCAAAGATAGAAACTTTTGACAGCAAATGTAATGCAATGTTTTTAGATAGAAAATAAAAATATTGCCCAATTTGAGATTGAACTTTATTTTGTTTTCTTTTGGTTGAAGATAGAAAAAGACGTAAAATTGGTTAAAATTTTATAATAAAGCAAAGCTCAGTATCACTTACTAAATCGAAATCAAACATTTATTTGTTTTTCCATAAGGAACTTTTAATTAATCCCTGGATAACAATTGAAATATTTTTTTAATACTAGACGCTGCAAATTTTTTTATAAAATTAAAGAACTTGTTCAGATAATTACCGAGAAATTATCCATGTAAAAGATATATATAAATATGTATATAAGATATGTAAATGTATTGTACTTATACTGCAATACAGGACCAACCCATGACACAAGCAAAGCAAGCCCCTAAACATTTTATCGTCGCCGTGGTTTAGTGGTTAGTGTGTTGGCTTACTAAGACATGAGTCCAGGGCTGAAACCCCAGCTCTGACATCTTGAAAAAAAGGAATATGAATAAAATATTTCTTTCGACGACTACTTCTTAGCAGCCTTCTTGCAAAAGCTCTGATAGTAACTGATCGCCATGAACAAGCTTCTCAAATCTGTCGTTCGGAGTCGACTTTAAACTGTAAGTCCCGGTACTTATGGATAAAAATTTACACACACAACATGAGTGCTGCGAGAAGATATGCCGTAACTCTGACGCAGGGTTGTAATGGCCAATAAGTTGTTATCTAAGCCTTCAACCCTTACAACATATATCAAAAGATATTGTAAAATAAAAATATAAATTTGCAGCACCGTTGTATTCAACTGTTCTGAAGCTTAAAATATTAAAAGAAAAAAATATGAACAAAATTTGATAAATTTTTTAGAGAACAACATTGGCCAGGCCAATATCGTCTTTGGAAAGCGCAATATATTCATTATCGTCAACTTATTTTAACCGTATGTGGATGATGAACAAAGCAAAGCAAGTACAAAAAAGGAATCAAAAAACCACGAAGGTTGAGCAGTAGTAGAATGGTAAGTTTTTTATCGACACAGTACTCCCTGACATATCATCTTAATAAGTTACGTCTTCTGGATATGGCTGATTATAGTATTTATCTGGAGCAGATTGAAATAATGGTGCATATTCTGTGCAACTGTGTCGAACTAAATTAAAATAAAGTTACAGATCTCCAACTGGGATCAGAAGAATCCGGAGGAAATCAGATGTGTTCTTACCGGTGGTTTACCCGACTACATTCGGAGTTTGTAGAAGTTGTTATTTCAGCATGGCTTTCGACAGGGCTAATTTTGTGCAGGGCTAGCAATTGAGCTGATGGACGATCTTCTGCAATCGACTTAGTATTGTTGATTGAGTAGGGGTGATCACATGGATCATCCTTCATGATGAGAATATATCTAATGATTACCATATGGATCATTATTTCTATCTTAATGGTGAAAGGATTTTTCAAAATTTACACCGAGAAACTTAATTTATATTTGAAATTAAAGGAATGCTTATTTGTGGCTTTGTTGTGATGTTTATACACTGATAAGCGGTTGCACCGATTTTCTAGAACTTTTTACAATGTCTTTCGGTTCGTCTGCTATTCAAATTAAATATTTTTTTTTGCTTCGTTAGAAACGTTTTAATTAGATCAGAGTTGAATTATATAAAGATTTTAAATTTTTTGCAAATATTGTTTTCTTTGATAATCAAAGAAGAAAATGATGTCCGTGAAGAAATAGTACACCAGTCAAACTCAACATATTTTCGACTTCAGCTAAGGTAGTCTCATTAGAGTTCTTTGTGTCCTGTGCATATTCGAGACCAAACATCAACTATTTAACTCATACTTTTCAAGAAATCACATACTGAAACTATTTTCTTCCATATGTGTGTACTAAAGGTCTGCATGAATGTTTTGCTTTTCTGCCAGTTTAGAATGATTCGAGAAGTGTACTCTAATTGGAAAGCATGGAAACAAATATTCATTCTATTCGTTTTGCAGCCAACGAAACGAAACGAAACGAACAGTCTCAAAAATCGAATAGAATTGAATAGAATAAATCTAAATTTACTCTCATAACTCTAAATTATTATAGAAACATTCGAATGTCTTGGAATGTCTTGAACTTCCTTTGTGAATGAAAGCATGTATTGAAGTAAACGCGATAGTTTGTAATACAAACAAGCGAATGAAAACAAACAAATTGAAATCTAGCAAGAAGAATAGTGTGTGTATATTAAAGCATTTAAAGGCAAAAAAAAAATTAATCACTTTTTGAATATGTAATTTATTTATAATTTTTTTTTAAGTTTTTGTAAAAAAAATTAAGCCAAAAATATAAAAAAATAAAGAAAAATAACATGAAAAATTATTCAGTTCATTACTTTTATTATTCAGTTCTTTAGTACTTATAATACCAGTACAAGAAATTCTTTTCTATCATATTACAAACAAGACATTCTATTCACTCTATTCATTCCATTCTAACTCTTATGTTTCATGTCTCTCATGTCTCCATACTCTCTTGTCTCTATTCTCTCATTATTTACATTCTAACGACAACAACCACTTTTTATGTTTGTTTTATTCGTTTCGCTTTTACGAATTAGAGTTGGAAGTGTGTTTGAAATTTTTAGAATGTCTTGAATATCATTTCAAACATACCCGTGCAGACCTTTAGTGTGTACATACTCTTGTATGAGTTAGTCAAAGAAAAGTCAAACAACAGTTTCTATCATATTCTCCTTTTCTCACCATCATTGCCGTTCTTGTAATTGTCATCTTATTTGGATGAATCAGAATTAGAATTTATTTTTGTTTTGGCTCTCTTACTCCGTTTTATCCAAATTAGTCGACATCGGCAAAACGTACGACTGTAGCCGTGGTGGCTACACGGACATCATTTAATTCTTTGACTATGAAAAAACTTCATTGTAGAAAAAACCTAAATTCTTTATAGAATTAAACTCTAATGAAATAAAATTAATTTTAAAATTGATGACTCTTCCTGAGGCTCGAACCAGGGTGTCCAGCATTTCGTATAAAATATTTTTTTTCCCGTTTTGTCAATTTGGTCAATACAAATCATTGAACAAAAAAGGGAAAGAATTACACAAGTGGAATAGTACTTGCCATGCAAAGTAATTATTTATTTTTTATACATATCGTCGATGGAATTAAAGAACGCTATAACTGACAAAATCTTAAATGTTCACCAGAGCCAAAAAACTTTTATGAAAGTAGAACAAAGACACTGGTATTGTAGTTTTCCAAACGCAGACGGCGTAAGTGAATTTATTTTCATTGTAGAAATCTGGGACCGGTACCAATCGACGCGTATTTATTTCTGATAAAAATTATGCAAAAAACGTATTTTCGATTTTTTGTCAGTTACAGCGTTCTTTAGTTCTTGCGACGATATGCCGAAGGATAAAATTAATGCCAAGTTTTACGTGCGTACCGTCCATAGACATACCACACGGTGTCCGAGACACGGGTCAATACCAAGCGTCAACCTTCGCCCCCACGCACAGTATTGCAGCCATGACTACAACAACATACATGAGTACCCACAAATACCCGATGCTCCCACAAGGGGGCCTACACCATAACCAGGCAGGGACAAGTCCCTGGGGCTCCTGACTCCCGCGGTACCAGAATATAGCCTCCGGTCAGACTTCGTGGTACGAGAACCACAACCAGTTGAGTTCCAAATAACTCTGAACTGGTGGCCACAGTTTTTTTTTTTTCTTTTATTTAAGACCAATACTCAGGGATAAACCTCTAGTAAATGCTGTGTATTGGAATTTTTGGAAAGGACAGTACATATATTATTATTATGCGCCAAGCACAAAAGACCGAGCCCCCTCACGGAGCACTCGATTACATTATGTACCACTGGCCAGCATCATAAACACCAACAGGCATCAGGAAAACAGCATATGCTGAAGGGTAATAATATCTAGTTGTTTTACGTGCGTATCGTCCATAGACATGCCACACGGTGTTCGAGACACGGGTGGATACAGTGCGTCTACCAACGCCCTCAACATGCAAGCTATTGAGTACCAAACTCGAAGCCATGCATTTGGACATGAACTTCACTCTTTGGTTGAGAGTCGGAGACTATCTAAACTCCTACCGATCTATGGGTAACGGCACCCGGTTGCAATGCAATACCACACTGAGCTTACGCTCTTCCCGCGATTTATGTTTAAACCACAGCCGCTGCGATGCTCCCACAATGGGGCCTACACCATAGCCAGGTAGGGACAAGTCCCTGGGGCTCCTGACTCCCGCGGTACCAGAATATAGCCTCCTGTCAATGCTGAAGGGTAATATTGAAAGTATCGAAATTCATTTAAATTGTTTAGATTTCTGGAAGTACCAAGCAGATATCTTCTTTCTATTTGCCCGTTTTTCTTTCTTTTTGTGTGAGTCAAACTATGAAATCTTTATTTATTTATAAATAAATTTTGTTTAATAACTTAAATTAAAATGGTAATATATCTTAATAAAATATGGATTACCAATAGCATTTAATATGCAATTAAAGTCGCTGACATTCATGTATAAAAAAAGAGAAAAACTTAAAAAAATTTGCTTTAAAATACTCGTAAATATTAAATTTTACTGTTCATTTCAATTAAATGCTGCATAGAAATAAACATTCATTAGTACAAGTAAACTAACTACTCTTTTTCTATATAAAATCAAATGCAATACGAAAGGAAGGAGTTTTAAATTTAAAAACATTAAATATATCGTTACATTTGTTCATTTATTTTTTTTTTTTTGTGTTTGATTTTCTTAAAAGCTTGTTTTACTTAGAAGTGCAAGCATAGCTGACCGTATTGGTCATACATTTACTGTTAAAGAAATCTATTGAAAAATGAATGAAATTTAGAAAAAAAAGAAAAAAAAAATACAAAAATCTACAAAAAACAAAATAGTTTTAAAGATTCATGTACAGTACGTGTAAATAAACCAAATTGGTCACGATTTTGGTATTTTGTGTAACGTTTGTATTTTTGAATTTCTGTTTTTGTGTGTTTTTCATTATTGCGCAGGGGGTTCTATTTAAGAGCCGAAACTGCTTGTTAACTATAAATGAAATTTTGTTAGAAAAAAAAAAAAACAAAAACAAAATTTTACACACAAGACGGTTGCAGATGTAGTTTTTGTGTATCCAAATGTTTGGCCCACTGAAACATTAGCATCAAATCTCAATAATACCTCTGAATACAGGGTGTCCGCTGGGAAGCTACACTACTTTGTTTTGCCGCCATTTTGGTAGACATTAGTCTTGAGAGTTCATATTTGGCAATCGTGAAGTAGAGACGTGGCAAATTTATTATGGAAAAATATTCGGTAAACCAACGTTAAAACATTTTAGCAAAATTAATAATCGATTACTGTGATGTGATGATGAGGAAGTTACGTGAAATTTGTGGAAGAAACAATGTGCCAACAAGACGCACTATTTATAGTGTGATAGGCCCAACTATAAGCCAATCGGCTCAAAACGTTACTGCTGTTCAAGAAAGTCTTTAAGTCAATCAATTCGACGCCGTGCCATGATTGAAAACTTTTTAGCGTCACAACTGCATGTTTTGGGCTTGACTAACATGTGTTTTCAATAAGACGGTGCCACATCGCGTTACTGCTGGGATTTGAACTATGAACCACTATGCCACGACAACAAGTTATTTTAAGGAAGGACGATGTTGATTTGACCGCTCTTTGCCTGCTTTTTGTGAGGATATCTGAAAAGCGAAATATATGCAAACAAACCAGAAACGTTGAAGCAACTCAAATAAAATATTTGCGAAGAAATTAATAATACCGCCTGAAATGTGTGAGAATTTTTTTATTTTTTTATTTGAGACCAATACTCAGGGGTAAATTTCTACTAAATGCTGGGCATTGTATTGGGAATTTTTCTGTTTTTTGGAAAGGACAGTATATATATATTTTTCTTATATTATAATTAAGCGCCTTAGGAATGAATGAAACAAATTGCTGTGAATTGATCGCTCAAAAGCCAGTGTTATACCTTAACCCTTGAGTGATCAACATCAATTGTCTCATCGTTGCATGTAGATTGTGTGGTGAGTGACTTTGCTAAGTAGACTTATTAGGTTTTAGCTATTATCTGCTACTTCCCAATAGATGGCGCTTTTCTCCTGATTATTCGTTTTTTGTTGACATTTCGTCGTCCGGGAGTTTAAGTGCTCTATCCGCCATTTCATATTTTTTATATATCTCGAGTTAATGATGCCACTTTAGGTTTTCGATTCCAAATTTATCGAATCTTCAATCCGTTTTCAGATATATCGTCAAGTTTCGGACATAAATAGCCGAAAACGGATTGCAGATTTTAAAAATTTTGGTTTTAAAAACCTAAAGTGGCATCATTAACACGAGATTTAAAAAATGGCACAAACAAACTCCCGCACGACGATTTATTAAGGTGGTATAGAGTGGATTATATATATATAATGTATGACAATATAATGAAATATGTATTTGTGAGGTTAACAGAGGCGGACATTTATCTGATACTGTATTGCATACATAATAGCCGACATTAAATAAAACATTTATCAATAAAAGAAACATTCCCTTTTATTTATTCAAAAACTATAAACAAACAGAATAGTACACCTTTCCGACGGACACCCTGTAGTAACACCGGTAACAATATCTACAGGAAAATATATTGAATTTAACTTATAAATTGTTTAAATTTTAATATATTTCAAGAATATTTACGTGTGTGTGTGTGCTTGTATACGAGTATATGACTGAGATTTCTTTGACCACAAATTTATGAGTGTAATTTGCAAACAGTTTTTTGTTTTCTGAAATAAAATTGAAATTGAAAACTGCCACCACCAATCAAACCCAAACCTCAAATTTTAATAATATTTTTTTTAATATTTGTTTGTAACAATTGTTTTTAAAATCGTTTAAAAATATTGTTGAAATACAGTTTTCCTTTACGAGTATCTTGGCTTAATTGAAGTTTTCCTCAAATGATGTTTAATTTGTTTTTAATTTGTCCAACATTTGTCCATATTTTTTTTTTTAATAGAAAGACGAGAGTGCACAAAAAAAAAATAAAAGACAATTTAAAGCCTTAAGCTAAAGCTATTAATTCGTTTACAAATTATGCTGAAATCTAACTAAGAAATCTTAATATTTAAGCTTAGCATTAGGAAAATAAAAGTTAAGAAAATCTATTTCATGTTTATGTGTAAAGATACTAAACAGAGAAAAATCTTTTAACATGTGACTTTAATTTAATGTTGTCGACAATATAGTTTTAAAATACGAGTACTTATTGCTAATGTTGTTGCTGTAAAGCTTATGTCTTATCTCTAGCGGCATTTGGTAACACACTTAATAACCTTTTTTTTCTGTTTTTTTTTCTTCAATAGATAACATCATCATCACCCAACCAACAATAACAAAAAAAAAAAATAAAACTTCCAACAACATAAAATTGAGTATTTAAATAGACAACGAATGAGATGTAAAAATCTAAATTTTTTACATTTAAAAAACCAAAAAACAAACAAAAAATGAAAAAAAAAATCATTGCACGAGATACTTGTACTCACTATACTGAAGAAAAAAAAAACCGGCAGAGAAATATTGAAAAATCGTTTAAAACACAATAAACCATATATTTAAAACACAAAAACTACAAGTTTATGTACAATAAGTTGTATGTTTAAAACGCTAATGTGTAACATGCGACATGTCATGTTTAACTTAATGACAACAACCATGACAAAATCGACAATAGAAAAAAAAAAAAAAAAAAAAAAACACCAACCATCAGTAAAACTACCAGTAATAATCAGTTTTCGGTTGTATGCATGTACTCGTATCTGGTGGCTTGGCGTATTAAAATTGTTTTTTTTTTGTTTGTTTTCCTTTTGCTCCAATCAATGAGATAAATCAAACTTCTACAAAAAACTATGTGAAAAATTGGTTTTAGATTAAAACTTTATGCATTTCAAAAAATATTGAGTTTGAATATGACGAAAAATAAAAAAAAACCAATATGAACAAGTATACTTCAAAAAATGGTAATCAGTGCTTGTTATTTATTAACTTTGCGAAAAAAATGCAAAATTTATCAAAGCAAACAATATCAAATGGAATACTTAAGAAACAGACTTTATTAACTAACTTTGTTTTTTTTTTTTTTTTTTGGAAAATTAAGCTTTTAAAGCAAAATAAAAGATTTAAGACACAAACTTTATAAATTCAAATATGAAATTAAAAATTTTTTGTTGTCATCGGTTAAGTTCAGGTAATGTGGACTACCATTTTGTGTTTGTTTTGATATGAAAAGGTACTAAAATAATTGTTTTCTCATCATTGGGCAGTGCGTGGTAGAGTGGTTAGAGCGCTCACACAAAAACTCAAAACGGCCCAGGTTCTAATCCCATCAAAGGTGAAAAATAAAAAAGAATTTAGTATACGGTTTTTCAAAATTATAATTTCAAAAATAAGAGGTTTGCCCCCTCGCCCCCTCCATAATGTCCATCAACAAAGAAATCGCTCCCCGACATTCTAATCTATTCCACCTTAAAAAAAAACAAAAATAAAAACGAATGATCAGGAGAAAAGCGCCACCAATTGGGAAATATCAGATAACACCTGAACCTATTTAACCTACTTAGCTCACAGGATAATCAACATTCTACGATGAGGCAATTGCTGTTATCATTCAAAGATAAAGTTATAATACTGGCCTTTGAATTATCAGTTCACAGCAATTTGTGCTTCGCAGAATTAAAAAAATAACTTTAATTTTGAAAATAACCAATCACAGTGCGTTTTTAAGAAGACGAAAACAGTTTTGCCTGCAGTCAAAGTCATAAGCAAACGAACTTAAGAAGAGATAATTTTATATCAGCAATGATCTCAAAACAACACTAATTAATTAAACTAAATTTAAAACTAATTATCTTTTTTTACACAAAATTTATTGGGAAGATATCTATCGAGTTAAAGGAAGTTAAAAGTACAATATTATACGGGTAACTATGTGCTATAAAATGAAATTAAAATCCAGTTATTTTTTTTTTAAGGAACAAGTAAAGCCTAATCGCCTCATGGTTATTAAGTCTTGATAAGCAAAGAAGTTATGTTAATAATGATCATTAGGCCATTGTCACATTACAACTATACATATATACATACATACAAGTACGTAATTGGCCATCACAAGCATGTTACTGAATTAAGGCCTAGCTTCTAGCAGCATCCAAGGTGTTGATTTTTATCCATGAGTATCGGGACCTACAGTTTAATGTCGACTCCGAACGTCAGGCGTGAGAAGCTTGTTCGTGGCAACCAGTTCCTCTCAGAGATTTTTCCAGAGGACTGTTAAGAGGTAGTCGCCGAAAGGAAATATTTTTTATATATTTATTTTTTTTTCTTCAGCTGGAGTTCGAAACCGCAGCCAACACAGTAACCACTCAACCATGGCGATTACAATTTTGCAATTGTAAAAATTTGACATTTCGTTAGACTCAAATAACACTCGATTGCATTGTACAACATACATTCGATTATTACGCTGGTATACGTGTCCTTAACAATAAATAAAACCAGAACAATAAAAAAAACTATAGTGTATTGGAATTTATGATGCCGCAGTGTTGTCAGATTAGGGGACTTATCCCCAAATTGGGGATTTTTTTTTCTGAAATGGGGATAAAAAAATTCATTTGGGGATGGAGATTTTATTGGGGATGATCGACAAGTTTTCGGCGATTTTTAAATTTTGTTTACTTACACATGATGAAAGTTTTCAATTTTCAAGACTTGCTTATTATGCTTATTCATATAAAATTTTTATAAAGTGTGCTCCAGGCTTTGCTTTGATTTATTTTCTCATATAAATAAAAACATCTCCACCGTATTTAATGGTTTTTATTGCGAAGAAATTCAGTATTAGAGAGTCTTCTTACAGCTTCTTTCGTAGATAAACAAACTAATTTTAGTTTCGTCCGACCACAATTTCTTCTCCACTTATATTTTATGGTATGGGTGTGTTTTCCATACTATGGCACAGGACATCTGAAAAACACATCGAAGCAAGCAAGAGGTTGGTTTAAAAATAATGGCCTTAAGATTTTACGTTGATCTGCACAGTCTTCAAATTTAAGTCCTATTAAAAATTCATGGCAAATTGACAAAGCTGCACTTAGAGAAAAAACCCCTTCTTATATGGAACGTTGCTTCGATTTTATAAAAAAATAAGGGTAATTCCACCAAGTACAGAAATAAATACACGGTAATTGAAAGGAATAATTTGGTTTAATTAATAAAAAAAATCATCTATTAGGCCATAAATAAGTCCATCTTAACAATATATTTAAATACATGATCTTTTTAATTTTGATTTTAGGAAGTTTTGTGTTTTTTATATAATTGAAATAAAATAAAAGTAATCAAAAATATCAATCACGTTTTTCTAATGTTTTTCATCCTCAAAGTTAATTTGGGGATTTTTGGGGATGAACTAATCAAGGTTTTGGGGATTTTTGGGGATATGAATTTCGAAATTGGAGATAAAAATTGAAAACTATCTGACAACCCTTTGATGCCGCTCTTAACACCTAAATATTAGATAGAATATGATAAGCTCACTCAGGTCAATCCTATTTGATTTTGTTATTATTTTTAATAAACAATGAATTTCAGCCGTTTAGTAGGAGCGACAGCTTTCCTAATTGTAAGCCTGATACGACATTCAATTGTTTTTTTTTTTTGCCTTTTTTTTTCGTTGTATAAATCTGTGAAAATAAAATCACTGACAGCTTTTCTAATTTATACTAAAAAAGATACGATTTTAAGCCATGTTGCAAAGGAAATATTTTTATTTTTATAACAAATAAATTATTTCTATATATCTTTTTAAAAACGAATTAATTGAAGAGCACATAGTAAGTAGTTAGTGTTCCACACAGTAAGCGCTAAATAATTATAACTTTCTAAAATTTATTTTAATTTCAAACATACAACAGCAACAACTCACAAAAAAAAATCACCAAGTTTAATATGAAAAAAAAAATTAATATCAAGGTTTTAATTTATTGCCGCCATAAATAAATCATGATGGAATGCCATTCTTTTTATTCTCCCTCTCTCTGTCTCTCTTTTACATTATTTGATATTTTAAAGTCTTCCGATATAAAAGATTTCATTTCATTAAATTAATTAAAAATAGCAAATGAGTTTGACATTTTATAAAATATGCCAACTAACTGTATAAAGAATAGGTATAAGCCATACATTAAACATGCCAAATCAAATATTTCTAAACAAAAAAGCCAATTTAAATGGTCCAACATTTTGTTTGTTGTCCTCCAATAAAGAGAAACTGAAAGAAAAAAAAAAACATCGTCGATCTAATTAAAAATCTCAAACATCACGTTTTTTGATTTAATTTATAAAAATTAGCTAAATTACTTAAAAACATTATTTTCTTCACAATTCATTATTTTTTTTTTCATCTTATTTGTTAAACACTCGTAGTATTTTAATGCATTTAGTGTTTAACTAAATTTAGCTAAGCAGCAGAGAAAAATAACAACAAATAAACTTAACTTTTTATAATTTAATATCTAAGTATGTACGGTAGTATAAAAAATTAAAGCTAAGGAAACAAAAAACAAATCTGCAACTTGAGTTTAACTTGATGTCATGATCGCCATTGAGCAAATATATAAGTAAAGCATTATAGTTTTTTACATAAAAATGTTGAAAGTTTTGTATTCTTTTCAATTAAAAGATAGACATTGAAAAAAAAAACACATAAAATTACTTTTAAGAGTCTTAGAGGGGGAAGCATTAAAAGATTTTTAGTGATAGAGTGCGCTACTGTAGCAAAATAATTTAAAATTTTTTACATATTTTTTTTAGATTTTTTTAATAACACAATAATAAAGTTAATTCTTATTGGAAGTTTTTTTTTTTTTGAGAGCTAAAAGCAAATCAACGAAATAAACAAATTACTATTAACCCATTATTAAGCGAACATACAGAAGTTGTTTATTTTTTCACAAATGCAAGCCTTTTTGAGCACATTTTCATTACATTCTCGGTATTTTATTTATTTCATCACGAATATTTTGATCAAGTTGCTCCAGCACATCTTGTTTCTTTGCATAAACCTAGCTTTTCAGATATCCTCAAAAAAAGAAGTCCGGAGAAGTCAAATCAGACTACCGTGAAGGCCAATTAATTTCACTACTCCTTGGAACAACTAGTTCTGAGAAGAGGTCTCTCAGTAATTCGATTGTAATTTTGGCTGTATGAGATGTGGCAGCGTCTTGTTGAAACTACATATTAGTCAAGTGCAAAGCAAGCAGTTATAGCGATAAAAAGATTTCAATCATATCACGATATCGGTCCCCAGTTACCATTATGCCGTTTTCAGTTTCAAAGAAGAAAGGTCCAATGATTCCTCCTGACCACATAGCACACCAGATTGTCACTTTGAATGGATGCAAAGGTGACTGATGAATAATTTGAGGGTTTTCCATTGCCTAGAACCGACTATCCTGTTTATTCACATAACCATTCATGTGAAAATGTGCCTCGTCACTCATTATGATTTTTTATGAAAATCGGGGTTGTCATGGTCGTGTTCAAGCATCCTGTTGGTAAATGTACGGCGGTGTAAATGATTTTCTCTTATGAAGCTCTTGTATCAACTAAATCTTAAATGGAAACAAATGCAAATATTTGTGCAAAATTGTGGCGAAAGTTATTCTTTGAGGACCAAGCTCCTCAGCACGACATCGAAGTGAGATTGGTGGATTGTTTTGAACACTTTGTGAACAGCAGTTATGTTGCCGGCCGATCTTGCAGTACGTTGCGGTCAGCCACAGTCCCCCTTTCTTCGAAATCATTCACTACACGATAAATAGTGCGTCTTGTTGGCACGTTGTTTCTTCCAAAAATTTCACGTAACTTTCTCATCGTCACATTAATCGACGATTGATTTTGATAAATTATTTTCCATAATAAATTTGCCACGTCTCTACTTCACGATTGCCAAATATGAGCTTTCAAAATTAATCTTTACCAAAATGGCGGCAAAAAAAGTAGTATATGTAGCTTCCAGGCGGACACCCTGAATATATGTATATATACATGACAATAAAATCTGACTTAATGTCAGAAAACATTGGCCAAAAACAACTACGATAGTTTTCTCAGTAAATTGTTAAAAAAGAATCGAAGATTTTGCACGGATTACAATGACAAAAAGATTTATTTCATTCGTTATATTTTTAACAAAATTTTTTTGAGATCAAAACTGTGATTTTTGTTGGACTTTTATTTTCACTGGATTATCGATAAACCAGAGTGGGCAAACAAACAAAACATTTCGCAAACGTTACCACAAAGTCATAAACTTTTAAAAATTTTTTATCGTATTGTACATGAGCAAAACCAAAACAAATACTTTCTATATGAGAAAGAGAGCAAACGAAACAATTCGCTTTTCGCTCTTAGGCTTGATTTGTTATTCTGTTACATTCGTATCATTTGCTCTTTTTCTCTTCTTCTTTTCTTTTTCTTCCCATTCATTTTTTTTCTACCTACGTACATTTGAGTTAGTGTTTTTGTAGTACTCAAAACAAAAACAATATACAAAACTAAATGGGACAATCGCTCTCACTGTTTTTGTTTTGCTTTTGTTTAACTCATTTTAAAGAACAAAACAAAATGAGATCAAACGTTTCGTTTTGTTTATTTTCCTACTCTGCGATAAACCAATTGTAAGCAAAATGTTATGGCACACGGTTATTATGATGAACCACTTGTTTGAAAAGCTATTACAAAAAATTTTGAGAAAGCGTTTAACTGAGAATGGCAAAGATAAGATTAATTACGTACATAACATACATAACTGGCCTTTACAACCCTGTGTCATGATTACGGCCTAGCTTCTCACAGAACCCATGTCGTGTGTGTAAATTTTTATCCATGAGTACCGGGACCATAGACTTGAGGAGCTTGTTCATGGCAATTAATTACTCTCAGAGCTTTTGCCAGAAGACTGCTGAGAGGTAGTCGCCGAAAGAAATATTTTTTTAATATTTCTTTTTTTTTTTTTTAAGATGTCGGAGATGGGTGTCGAACCCAGGGCTCATGTCTTAATAAGCCAACACACTAACCACTAGACCACGGCAACAACAATAAGATGAATTAGGACTGTGTTTTTTCCAGGTTTGTATTATTGAGGAACATTTACTCTATTTAAAATGCCTTTTTTTCATTGCATATGATATTTTTTTTTTATTAAGCCCCTACTCATGCTGTGCATTGTATTGGTGTTTGGAAATGATGGAATACACGGTTTCTTTTTATTAAGAACCTTACGAATGAGACAATTTGCTGTCAATTGATTTAATCACTCAAACAATTGATCATTCAACCGCATTATCTTCGGCTAATGTCTCTCTTAGGCATCGAAACTGAGGCCTTCATTCTGTATGGGTTATATAAATATTTGAATAGAAAAAAAAAAAAAAAACTCAGCAACAACTTAACTGACTGGTAAAATAATAACATAATGATTATAATAAAATACTTACAACAGTTAACGAAAACATAACACCACTGTTAATAAATAACCTTGGCTCCTTAAAATTTAATATCCCAAAAAAAATAAAAAAGCAAATCATAGAATAGTTCATACCACTGAGAAATGGAAAAAAACATACAAGCTAAGTTGTATTTTTTTCTATAGAATACAGATTCTGTCATGAATTTTGTTTCAAAAATCGTTAAAAAAAATCATTCGAAAATACAAATTTTGTTTAGCAGAATTCTTTGTTATTTTAAAGTTTTTTTTTTTTTTTTGTAATATACTTTATAGTTTACCACATCTAATATAGTAGAGTAAAGTTAGTTGGTTAGTTGTATAATTTATGCCTTTTTCAAATAAGAAACTAACAAATCATCTTTGAAAACAGGCAACAATAATGGTGGTTTCAGTGTTATTAGTTGTTTGAATGATTGTTTGTGGCACAACAAAAGTCTTTAAATCTCTACACCTTTAACAGCTACAGCATCAACAGCAGTCATGATGAATTACATGTTGGCACTGGTGTCGTTACTGTTTGATGTTTTGATAAATTGCCGATTGTCTTATTTTTTTTTAGTAAAAAGTGCCAAAAATAAGAAAAATTAGACAAGGTCGTCTTTATTTTGATACAAATGAAAAATATGGTTCTTGTAGAGTCAGAACAGTACGAAAAATGAAAAAAAAAGAAAAAAAAAATTTTAACAAAATTTAGGGCAATTTGCCAATTATTTTTGCACAAAATGAAACAATATGCTGAAACCCTTTATTGCAACTTTATTCCTATACATGGTAGCTGTGGTTGTATGTATGTTTTTGTGTTTGTGTTTGTATTCAGTGTAGCGTCTTATTTAGTTGTTGCAATTGTTTTAGTACCTCTTGTATTGTGTATTTATTCTCTGTTGTAACTGTTATACAACTCACGACAATGACAATTCACGCAAGGACCTTTCATGACCCATTGCCATGTTTAGTTGGTGTTCCTAAAAACCCAACAAAAAAGAAGTATTTGTCATCTTTATTTTACCAAAAACACAACCGCAACCAATACCAATAATAACAAATAAAAATGAAAAAGATAGGATATGTCTGTATTAAAGAACTACAAAAAAAAAAATATGCCTGGTAGGCAAAGAAATACACTGCACTTAAGAAATAATTTATACATTTATTAAATAAGAGCGTAAAGATATACAAATTTAAAATGGAATAGAACAAAGATGAGTTTTTCCAATTTTCGATGACTTTTTCCGACTTTTGTGACTGTATACCGGGAATAATAGTCGCCGCGGTCTAGTGTGTTGGCTTACTAAGACGATAGTGCCGGGCTCAAATCTCAGCTCAGACATCTTGAAAACAAAAGAAATATGAAAAAACTAGATGACCCATGCGAATATTTCGCACCGTTAGTTGTCTTTTTTGTGACATAAAATGAAAATAATTAATAGAAATTTTAATAACTTCAATACATTTTATTAAAAGTATAAAAATATTAGAAATCATAATATATCACACATATTTACATACATACATACATACATACATATGTTTAAATGCTTTTATAATACTTCTTTGAATAAAATGTTAGAGGTAATGATATGATCATCGTTAACTTTTTGCCCGTACGAATCCTTAATACAAACAAAAATATCTTTAAACGTACAACTACTGCAAAGTATTGCCAAAACAGCTTTTTATAGTAAATAGCGGTATTGCCAGAATGGATTTTAATATATACACACTATATTATGTAGAACTGCATTACTATTAAGCGACCCTGTATTACCACACTTGAACAAAAACATATAATCATAATGACAACAGTATTATCATGCAGTTCTATATAAAATATAATTTTTATCAATGAAAATATTAATTTTTCAATTTCTAATTATTTTTCGTCATTAGTGTTAGAAATAAGCTTTAAAAGTGAGATATCATTCATTAAATTTGATGCTGTGGTACAGGAAATATTTGTAACCGACAAAAAAAAGTGCTTTAGAAATAATATATATGATGATTATTTCTTTCGGCGACTACCTCACAGCATTCGTCTGGCAAAAGCTCTGGAAGTAATTAATTGCCATGAAAAAGATTCTCAAATCTGTCGTTCGTTCGGAGTCGACTTTAAACTGTAGGTCCCCGTACTCATGGATAAAAATTAACACACACAACATGAGTGCTGCTAGAAACTAGACCGTAATCCTGAAACAGGGTTGTAATGACAAATTATGTATATATGAATACCGGGAATAACGCGGCGAATGTTGTTCTTTAAGTGGTCAATCTTTTTAGATTAATCGGCGTAGACGAGCCACTTCATATATCACCATAGTCTAGCTGTGTTAAATTGCACGATTTTGAAAGTCAATTCACGGGTCCGTAACCTAAAGCTATACGGTTACCAAACGTTTCCTCTTATAAATAATTGCCGTTCTAGATGTGTGCAACACTGCGTGGTCTTGTTGAAGCCACAGCTCCTGCACATTACTGTGGTTTATTTGATGAACGAAAAAATCAATAATCATGACTTTATAGCGGTCTTCTATAACATTAACGTTTTGTCCAGCATCGTTCTTAATGAGCCCATAAAACGCAGCAAACATTCAGCTTTTCTAGATGAAACGCTGTCCAAACATGCACATGAGAATTATCATTACGCCAGTCTATTCCATCTTTGAAACGAACTAACAGAACGATCAGGAGTATAGTGTTAACTTCTGGGAAGACAACAGCTACTTAGTGAAGACGCTTACCACTCACTATCAACATTTACCGACAGATGGGGTAATTGCTGTTGATCATTCACGTGTCAAGGTATAAAAGCGGTCTTTGAGTGGTCAGATTGACAGCAACCTGTTTCATCAATCACAAATCGTATAATGTTTATCTGTATATAAAAAAAAAAACAGTTTTTTCTATTGACTTATCCCATAAAACAAAACTCGCTTATAATAAACGAAATTAATAGCAATCTTGATTTGGACTCAGTCACAGAAATGGCGAATCAAACTGAACATAAAAAATTTCATAGCTGATAAACTGATCACCCGTTAAAAGCATTCTTAACTTAAATTTTAACGACTCTCAATAAAAAAACACAAATTACGTTGGTCACTGATAAGTACTTTCGCCCTTTCCTGTACTAGGTCAAGAACTCCGAAAATAGACTTTGAAGCAGCGGCTCATACATGAGACTTGTATTAAATTTTGAGTCAGATAGAGTAAAGTATTTCTGGCATCGTTTTAAAAGACCGTGGCATTTGAATGCTTTGTGTATCCAAATTCTTTCTATGTGGGATAATCACCTTGCCGTGGTGTAGCGGCTTATTCTGGAGGGACTCAATTGGCTAAGCTAGCGGAGCGCAATAGATCTCTGGCAGGGTCTCCCATTTTTTTTTTTTTTTTTTTTATTGAAACCAATACACAGGGGTAAACCCCTACTAAATGCTGTGCATTGTATTTGGAAAAGACAGTAAATATATATTTTTTCTTATATTATTATTAAGCGCCTTAGGAATGAGACAAATTGCTGTGAATTGATCATTCCAAGGCAATTGTCTCATCGTTGCCAGTTGATTGTGTGGTGAGTGCCTTCGCTAAGTAGGGTTTTAGCTATTATCTGCTACTTCCCTGATCATTCGTCTCTGTTGTCGATGGTTAAGGTGGATTAGAGTGGGATGTCAGGGAACGGTTTATTTGTTGATGAACTTCTTGAAGAGGGGAGGGGGGGTGGCTAGACTCCCATAATTTTTTAATTATAATTTTAAAAAAACCGTATACTAAATTTTTGTTTTTGCCTCTGTTGGGATTTGAATCTGGGCCTTTTGAGTTTTTGTGCGAGAGCTCTAACCACTATACTACGTACCCCCATGCCAGAAAAGCAGTTAAAAAACAGTAACTAAGAGTTATCCCAGGGTCTCGATGTAGGAAAATAACAACAATATCATCTCTAATATCATTATATTCTTTTATTCCTTCACTAACTTAAACTTTCTTGTGCGGGCTTCTAGGGGTTCAATTCTGTTGGATTATTTAGTGGTGAAAGTATATCTCTGGGCATTGAATAGTCAATCAACAGCCACCGATTTCCTTGCGGTTCGCATTTTTAAAGTAGTACTTTTGCTTTGTCTGACTGATATCATAAATGATATTGCAATAGTAAGTTTAAATTAAATGTCCATACACTCTTTCCCTCATATTCGTATTTCCTACACCATCATAATGTACTTCATGAGTAGCTCCATGAGTAGGTGTAATCCACTGAGTTCTGGCCTCATTATTCTTCGTTCTATAGACATAATTTTTTCAATATATTCAGAAGTTGCTGAAAACAGATGTTTTGGAATATTTTATTTCATTTTTTTTTAACAACTTCCATTCTTTTTTTTTTTTTTTTTTGGTTTTTTGTTGGGTTTTATTTAACCTACGACAACACCTACATGTCCAATCGTAGTGTACAATACTTTAACTTCTTGGAATCCAAAAATATTGAAAATTATAAAATTATTTGTAAACCTTTTTTTTTTTTTGTTATTATTTTGTTAAATACTCATGTTTGTTTTTTATTTTTAAAGAAATTATTTACATAATTGCTAATAATTATCATATTTCTATGCCAAATATTATATTTTCCTTTTCAATGAACATTTGTTATTTATTTTTTTTTTCTTTATATATATAATTTGTTTTTATCTATATATTTTGCAGCTCATTCGTTTGAGTTGTTTTTTTTTAGCAAATTTTTGTTGGCTTCGTACCTGTTGTAACATAAAATTCGTATAAGAAATTAATTTAAATATTTTGTTGGGCTATTAATTTGTTTGGTGGTTTATGTCTTTTTGTTTTCTGTGCATTTTATTATTGTGGCACATTAAAAATTTTTATAAAAATGAACCATGCAAAAATCGTGACAATTTATAAATTAATGATTGTAAATTATGTTTAAGTAAGAGAGAACAGCAACTATAACAAATTAGAAAAAAAAAAAAAATAAAAAATACCAAACCAAACCAAATATACGAGTACACTTACAATATATAAATAAATAAATTTAGTTCAGCCTTAATAAGCTTTAAATGTATAATATATTGCCATTAATGTAATGAATTATTTCGCATTCGCTGAAAAAAAAAATCCTTTAGCATTTATCTTGTAATCAAAAACAAAATACTTATATTGCATTAAATATGCTCTTTGAGAATAATTTTATATGAAAACCAACGATTTAAGCAATAAACTTGTAAAATATTTATTCAAAAGCATTGTTGTACTTTAACAGTTTTCTTTTATAATTTTAATCAAAAAATATTTTTCTCTGTCCGAAAATAATTGTAAAATATTTACTTTTTGTTTTCTAACTCCCAATTATTTTTATTTATTTTCATTTATATAGCAAATAAGTACTGGTCCACAGAAACTTTTGTCTTTTCAATTAAATTCGTAAAACGAAACTTTAACAAAAACCGTATAGGTATGAAACATATAATATATAATAATAAAAAAAATTATACCAAGTTGGGTTTTTTTTTGAACTTTAAAGCATGAGCTCTGTGAAGGCCAGAAATATTATAATCAAAAACTTGCTGATATGCTTGGGATTATTTACTTCTTGGAAAACAAAATCACCAAGATCTTTTTTCTGGACACTGACATAAACATCCCGTAAATGGGACATACCACACGCTGCCTAGAATCACGGGTGGAATACCATGCGTTAGACTAGCGCCAACCAGTGCTGAAACTCCCAGTCTTCGGGCATAGCACGCTGTGCCGCTCACACTAAGGTAGGTAGGTAGGTAGGTAGATAGATCAAATGGCCAGTTAATCGAAAACGTGATCAACTACAGTTAGCACAGGGTGCTGTTTTGAAACCATTGCCAGATCAAACTGAATTCACCTAAAATAGGAAAGAGCTACAGCCAACCAGAGCTGCCTATAAAGAGGAATAAAGCAAGGGGGTCTAGGTTTGCACATTGCGCCAAGCTATTGAAAAAGGCACCTCTAAAAACTTAAAATCGCTGCCAGACCTGGGCAGTCACAAAGGAAAGGAACTACCGTCTCACTGTTAGAAGTATTCCCACAATTTCTACAGTGCGGATTAAAGGACAGACCCAACATTTCTGCGTGTCTACCTATCAGCCAGTGACCCGTATATACAGCTATAAATCTGGACAGGGACTGACGAGGAATCCCCAAGATTCCCATAGCCCTGCCGCGGTTATACCGAAGCCAAAGTGTCCTAGAAACAGCACAAGAAGTGATGGAATTCCATCTGTCCTGTGCTTTCGCAAAGAAAAACTTGGATATCCCATCTCTAATGACAGTCATAGGGCAGTGGACATCTGAGTAGGAAGACACAGACTCCCCTCCGGTAGAGGAGCTCCTGGCAAGCTCATCCGCCTTCTCATTCTCCACGATATCCCTATGACTGGAACCCAGACTAAGGATATGCTACAAGCATCCCCAAGGAGCTTCAGCTCCTCTTTGCAATGAAGAACCAGGGAAGAGTTTCCCATGGGCATTGCCAGGGCTCTGATAGCGGCCTGGCTATCAGTAAAAACTCTAATTTCACCACGGTGTATTGTTTCCTAAGTATCCTCAAAGCTTGCATAATAGCATATACCTCGGCCTGAAAAACACTGCACGTGTCCGGCAGTCTAAAAGACTCTGCCAATTTGGCAGACTTGGAGAAAACACCACCCTCAACGCCGGATTCCATCTTAGAACCATCCGTGAAAACTGAAACACCGGAACCCATACAAATCCTTCCCCATGTCCATTCTTCCCTACTGGGAAGAAAATCCTGGCACACCCTCCAAAATCCAATTTCCGGAGGGCGAGGTCCATACGTAATTCCCCTATATAGAGAGGAATTTGCTCCAGAATATTACTATGGCCACCAGAAAATCGCCCCCAGAGGCCCAGCTCCCTCAACCTGATCGCACTCTGAATCGAAATCGCCATAGAATGAAGATCAACTGCTCACACTAATATTTCTAAAAAATTTTTAGCAATCTTGGTACCACTCTAGCCGGGAAAGTATCACTGTTTCTTGGTTAGGAGGTTAGCCATCTAACCAGCTTATTACCCTAACCATAACGCAAAAACGTGGTCAGTCTCAGATAGAGTCAGTAAGGTAAACAAACCAACAAGTCTTTTCTTATAAGGAGCACCATCCAGAGCTAAGTGAACTTCTTTTACCCCGCAAGTACAGCCCCTGGCGGGAAGCCTAGAGCGAAGCCATTAAGTACTCCCGTGGGAGACTTAAATATTATGTTGCAAAATATGAACGTAGAGCTTACTAGTCACATTTCAAATGGTTTAAACTAGTATTTCAACTCACAGCAAAGAAAAACATAGCTATACAACATGTTTACCAGTGCAAATAAGATTTCTTGATATAAGCCTCTGGGAAATGGCTGACATTTAAATTAAGAAGATTGTCAAAACATTCAACAAACAGTTGTATACGCAAACAGAGTAAGCCGTGTTATTTACAAGCCTTTTTGAAAATCTTAAATTGGCATAAATATGCGAACATTTGTAATGATAATGGTATTCTTGATGTCATAGTACTACAACTAGTTGTTTTTTTTATAATAATCGCTAAAACTCAAATCAATCTAGGTATCCAGAGCTTAAGTTTGTCGTGAATGGAAACAAATCCAAAGTAGAAGAAGTATGCTGTTGAATAAAGTGCAACATATTCAAGCGGAATATCTCAACATATGAAAAAGATAGTGTCAGCTGTTTGGAAAAAAATTAATATAAATAGTGGCTACCTGATACAACATTCATTTTTAAATTTTTATGCGATACGCTGTTTAAAATTTCCTATTTTTTTTTTTTTTTTTTGTGGTTCAAAATTAAATGTTCACAGCAATCAGTTTATTACTTGCACTTGATAAATATCAGTAATATAAGAGTACATATATAATTGCTCATTGCAACCCTGTGTCGGAGTTATGGCGTAGATTCTCGCAGCACACATGTTGTGTGTGTTAATTTTTATCCATAAGTACCGAGACCTACGGTTGAAGGTCGACTCCGAACGACAGATTTGAAAAGCTTTTTCATGGTAATCAATTGCTCCCAGAGCTTTTGACAGAAGACTGCTGACAGGTAGTCGCCGAAAGACTGAATTTTTTCATTTTTTTTTCCATATGTCTGAGCTGGGGCTTGAACCCTGGGCTTAGTAAGCCAACATATTAACAAATTGACCACGGCGACTACAAGTATCACTAACACTAATAATAAAACCGACCGACATTTAATTTTGCAAGAGTTTTCTCCTTCGCTTACTACTGTAAAATAATAGATGGCGAAATTTAAATGCGCGTTGTTATATCTCTGTAATGTCCTATCTAAAAACGATTAAGAGAGCTCGCTAAATGATAATGGATGATTGCCGGCTAACGGTACATTAGCTATCTGAAATGAAAGGCATTTTAAAAATGTCATACATCGTATATTAATGGAAAGTATGATATTAACAGTATAAGGCGCAAGTAAAATGCCGCCTCACTATTGAATAAAAAAAAGCGTCCCGAAGATGATTTAATGGTTCAGCTCATCAACGTAAGCACGGATAAAATAAGGATCTATCACTTTCCTCCCGAAACAAAGGAGCTCTCAAATCAGTGGACTAGGATGAGAGAATCGTATCTAAAGAAAGCGAAAATAGTTCCATCTGCAGTAAAGTCATAATTTTTTTTTTTTTATTTGAGACCAATACTCAGGGAATTTTTTGGAAAGGACAGTACAAATATATTTTTTCTTATATTATTATTAAGCGCCTTAGGAATGAGACAAATTGCTGTGAATTGATCATTCAAAGGTCAGTGTTATACCTTCACCCTTCATAGTTGCATGTTGATTGTGTGGTGAGTGTGCCTTCGCTAAGTAGGTTTAGCTGTTATCTGCTACTTCCCAATAGGTGGCGCTTTTTTTCCTGATCATTCGTTTTACGTTGACACTGGTTAAGGTGGAATAGAGATGCCTGGTGTGTTTCCATTATCAGTTCACATAGCCACTATTATTGAGACCAAAATCAGTGAACAAAAGTTTGTATTGTTTCATCACTTATCTTATATGCCAGATTTAGTTTCCGCTGATTATTTTCTATTTTCAAATTAACAAAAAAAGAAAATTTGCTCCGTAACAAACTTTTTCATAACAATAAACAGGTGATGCGTGCGGTTCAAAGCTATTTTACGAGTAAGAAGCCAAAAAGGTTAAAGAAGGTACTGAATATCACTAAAAGAAAGTGTATCGATGTCAAGTGAAAGTCTATTGAGAAATAAAGAATTTTTTCACCAATTTGTTTTTTTTCCTTTAATAGGTCCACTGATCTAAAATCATTCTAAAATCGTCCTCATACTCAAAACTTATCGTATGATTTTTTCATTAAATTTTAATATATTTGAAAGGAAAAAAAGAAAAAAATTGCTTAAAAAACTTTCTTTGAAAGCAATAAAAAACCACAATTTACGGATAATTTTCTTCTGATTAAGATTCATAATTAAAAGCTTTCAGTTTTATTTAGTGCGGAATAAAGAACCAAAGAGTACTGAGTAGCTTAAGAAACACACAATTTTACAACGATTTCGAGTGAATAAAATTTCGTTTTTTAGGAATATTTTTTGTCACTTGTTGGCATTGCAATAGAGCAAAATGTACTCAAATCTGTAAACAATCGCCTATTGAACCCACCATAGCTATGCCCGCAAAATTGTAATACAATTCCTAGGAGGTTAAATAAGTTGCAAAATTAATTTTATTCTATCAACAGACAAGACAACATTGGTTTTTTTTTTTGCTGGTTTTTGGTCATCATGATAATAAATTTTATTTGGCTTTCTATGGCTTTGCATAGACTCAAAATTGTATTATTAAATTTCGTATACAAAAAATTTGAATAAAAATAGAAAACGAAAAAATCTAGAATTACCAAAAACAAAAAAAAACAAAAAAAAAAAAACAAAAACAACTACAAAAAATGCCAAAATTACAATACAAAAGACTTAAGCAAGAAACTTGCCGTAGACACAAACAAATCAAATGTGTTTTTTGACAGCGACAACACAAATCCTCCTCCATTTGTAAGCATCGCCAAACTGGCAGTATGAATCATGCCAAAACTATTGCTCAATATTTCTAACTCGTATGTCTATGCACCTCTAACTCTGATGCATTTTATTGGTTGACTACTACGTAGTTTGTACATGTAAGGCAGACATAAGCTTGTACTCGTATGTTTTGCTTTTTTCTGTTCTTTTTTTTAAGACTTTGTTTCAATTATGCGCCAATTATAAAATCATACTCAGCAGCAAACCAACATTAACCAAAAAAAAAATAAAAATTCATTCTTTTTTTATCTAACAACCCAGGCACCACCAGCGCGCAGTATTACAAATTTTCACACTTCCTAAGATTTCTTTTAAATTCAAAATTACAAAAAATAAAACCAACATACATAAATAGCATGTATTTAAGCCGAAAAAAAATAAATAAAAAATAAAATCTTAGAAAAACCTCTAATGTCTCGGCTTATTGTTTGTTTAGAGTTTCTGAGGTTTTTCTTTTTAGTTTTTCTTTAACTGGGCGTAGGAGTAACATTAAAATTATTTATAAACTAAAATGTTTAATGGAATAATCTTAGAAAAAAAATACCCGTAAATTGCTTGAGTTTTAAATTCCCAAGCCATGAACGTACCATTAAATTTTATATGATTTTTTTGTATTATTTGTTCTTTTTTTTTTTTCTATAATTTATAATTTTTACAAGAAAATCAATCAATAAGATCATATTTTATTTTTATTTTTAATTCAATTTCAAGTTTTGTTTCTATTACTAGCAAACTACTTATATTGCGCATAATTATTAATTAGTTTCTCACTAAACATATACCGGGGGCGTTATGAGATTTATTTATTTCAGTTCAACATACTTGGGAAATATTCAAGCAAATATGAAAAATTGAAAGAAGTATTTAAAAACTTTGACAATGAATTGAAAAAAATTTGAAGGCAAACAGAACAGTGCGTTGCAGAAAAGAAGCAGCAGAATGACTTCTTGTATGTAAACTAACGAAAAAATTTTGGTTGTTCGAAAATGTTGGATATAAAATATCAAAACATAACAATATATCTCATGGCTTTTTAATTGTATTGGGTAACACTATAGCTTTGCGGAAAGGTAAAATTTTTAAGGTGGATTTTATGAAAATATATTATTAAAATTTAAATAATCTGAAAGTCGTTGAGTAACAGAGGCCCAATTGCTGCGAACGGCAACGATAATTGATGGTCATCATTAATACTGGCCGATAGCGCAGCGGTATTTTCTTCATTTCGCACTCTACGTAAGCGCGTTAGTGATTTAATGTCCAACAATATAAATTTGGTACAAAATTTAGTCATAATAGCCCGAATAGCCGCTTTAGTGAGTCGTTTAAACTGACCATAAAATGGAAAAAGTGCGTATTTAGATAATAAAATTTAATAATTTGCAAGCGTCAAATTATAGACCAAATTGAAGATGTTTGACAGTGAAACAAAACACGAAACGTGCGTCAGTGTTGCCAAAAAGATAATAGCTAAAAAAATCAGCCTTTATTATTAAGCGCCTTAGCAATGAGACAAATTGCTGTGAATTGATTATTTAAAGGCCAGTGTTATACCTTAAGCCTTGAATGATCAACAGCAATTACCTCATCGATACATGTTGATTGTGATGAGTGCCTTCGCTAATAGGTTTTAGCTCTTACCCGCTACTCCCCAATAGATGGCGCTTTCTTCCCTGATCTTGGTGAGGGTGAAATAGAGTGGAATGTCAGCGAGCAGTTTCTTTGTAGGTGGACTTCTGGTATAATTTCTGAATTTCAAAAAAATCAGTCAAAATTTAGCAATAGAAAAAAGTTATTTGTTTCAACTTTGCAACGTCAAACTTTTTATGGCACGACAGAAATTGAGTGAAATTGCAACGTTTTAATGCGTTCAGCGAATGCTCGGAACTTTCAACTAAAGGTTATCAGTTCCTTCGTTCTTTGCGGAACTGTTCAACGCAACTTGGATAAATGCCATATATACTTCACTAATCAGAGTGCTACTTTTTACCCGGCATCAATTAAAAACTATAGAAATTAAATCTGTTTTTATAGGTAATTTACACGATTTCATTTGGTAGACGGAGAAATTCCTGTTTGATAATACTTCACAAATGGCAACGCAAAACTGCTAATGTTCACCATAGCCCAAAAACCTGTATGAAAGTAAAACAAAGACACTGGTATTTTTCAAAACGCAGACGGCGTAAGTTAATTGATTTTCATCCTAGAAATCTGGGACCGGGACCAATCGACGCGTATTTGTTTTTCTGATAAAAATTATGCAAAACCCGTATTTTTGATTTTTTGTCAGTTAGAGCGTTCTTTAATTTTTGCGACGATATATTAAAAGGTCAAATATTTAACATACTAAAGCTCATATAATTTTTAATTTTAATTAAATTTAAATTTGTAACCAAACTTTTTTAATCAATAGTAATACTTACTTTAGCTACCTTAGCCTACATAGCTGGCCACAACAACGTGTTAACGCGTTTCGGCCTGATTTAAGGTTTCTCTACTAAGAGCGTGCCTTCTTCAATTGAAAACTTAACGATAATAGAATTGGAGTAAATTTTGTTCGGTAAGCGGTATTCAGATTCGTGTGGCTATAATGAATTCTAGGAAGAAGCAACTTGGAGTTTATCGAGTTTTGAGTAGAAAAATTTCAGTTGCAGTACTTATATACATTCGTCTTCAATAACAATAATAATAATAATAGAAAAAACTTAGATTTAAATATTCTATATATATACATGGAAGTCGCCGTGGTCTAGTGGTTAGTGTGTTGGCTTACTAAGACATGGGCCCTGGGTTCGACTCAAGGCTCCGACATCATCAAAAAAAGAAATATGAAAAAAATATTTCTTTCGGCGACTACCTCTCAGCAGTTTTCTGGCAAAAGCTCTGAGAGTAACTAATTGCCATGAACAAGCTTCTCAAGTCGGAGTCGACATTAAACTGTAGGTCCCGGTACTCATGGATAAAAATTGACACACACAACATGAGTGCTGCGAGAAGCTAGGCCGTAATCCTGACACAGGGTTGTAAAGGCCAATTATGTATGTATGTATGTATGTATGTATGTATATATATACATGAAATGTTTTGCTTATGGTTATAAGCATGTCTCTTCTCAAGTATTTAAACTACTTAATCAGCTCTTATGCTATGTTCACACGACAATATGAAACACTTGGTTCGCTCTCTGAACCACGATTGCGAAACTCACGGTTCAGACGACAGTTTTGGCATTTCTCTTTTATGTATACCACAATGTATAATGTACATACCACACACATGCATACATACTTACATATTTAGGATGGAATTTTGTTTTTTTATGTTTTTGCTTATTGCTTTTCTGATTTTTATATTCCATATTTACGTAAATTAATTTCCTAGTTCTTTATTTTTAAAAAAATTTTCCTTTTTAACAAATTATTATTTTGCTTTTTTCTGTTTTGTTAGTTAGTTAAGATAAAATAGCGATAAATTGTTATCAAAATTAGAGATGATAGCAAATTCTTCGAGGTTCGCAACAAGATTCAAAATGAAACACGAAGGTTCGCTCTCACAATTTTGTATGGCGAATCTACTTGTTTCAAACAAGATTCGGTCGCGAACCGCGAATGAGAGAGCGAACCTCGATATTTGCTATTCGTGTGAACATGGTATTATGTTCAAAAAATTATACACTAAATGAGAATTATATCCCAAACAAACAAAAGAATTTAAAAGCAATACATTCTTGTTTTTCAAATCTAAATTCTATTTTTCTGTTTTACTACACTCGGCCATCAATTTTAATCTTAAAAAGTAGTGTTAAACAAAAGTTTAAACCTTCTGATTTGTAAAACAATTATTTTATATTAAAATTAAAATTAAATTTTAATTTTTATTATTTTTTTTTTTTTCAAAATAATATAAATGACGGCTTTTTGTTTAGTTTCTCTAAAATTATTCTAAATAATTAAAATTAATTCTAAAAAAAAAAACAAAACACACAAAAATGTTTCATTTGAACACAATGGAGGAGAAAAATATTATGTCTCGTTTATCTTCCGCAATTTTCTAAAAGCAACATTTTTCCTTTAAAGAGATCAACTATAGCATATAATCAAATATAAAAGGCTATCTGTAGCGAAGGATCTTGCATTTGTGTGTTTTTATATTTTATTTTTTGCTTTCAATTCAATTTTAATCGTTTAGAAAAAGTTAAGACAGCAAAATAGTTGAAAATTAAAGAGTTGACTTGTAAAACCACCCGCTAACGTAACAATGCCAGTAACAATAACAAAAAAGAAAAGAAAACACAACTTATTCATCTTTCAAGTCTCATTATAATCGAAATGGGAAAAAACCGAAAGATAAAAAATTGTAAATAAAATTCTAGTACAGGGATATATACGAGTAGTAGGTTTAGCTATACACGGTTCTAGTATGTACGAGTACTATACCTGTAACTCAAAAATAGCAATGACAAGTTGTTAAAGTTAATTTTTTATTTTTTATTTTGAAAAAATATAGAAACGGGTAAACGTATGAAATATTGTTGTTTGTTTTGTTTTTTTTTTTTTTTTGATTAAGAGTATAAAACAAAAATGGCAAAAATATAAGATATTAATCAAAAAAACCATTACATTTCTATCATGATTAAAAAGTGGTTAAAAGAACAGTTGAAAGTTGATTTTAAACCTTAATTGTGTAGAGATGTTCTAATAGGGACGTTTTAAATTAAAATTTTTTTAAAATAAACGATACCTTATGTCCAGGCTGCAAGTTTAAGCACTTTTTTTTTTTAAACAGAATTTAATGTGGCACAGTAAGAAATTAAAGCTAAAAATCCAAGAAGTCCATCTACCAATTAACCACTCTCTGACATTCCACTCTATTCCACCTTAATCTATGACAACGAAAAACGAATGATCAGGAGAAAGGCGCCACCTATTGGAAAGTAGCAGATAACAGCTAAAAACCTATTTAGCGAAGGCACTCACCACACAATCAATATGCAAAGATGGGGTAATTGCTGTTGATCATTCAAAGGTGAAGGTATAATACTGGTCTTTGAATGATCAATTCACAGCAATTTGTCTTATTCTAAGGCACTTAATAATATAAGAAAACAAAATATATGTTCTGTTGCCATAATGTACTGTCCTCTCAACAAAATTCCAATACAATGCACAGCATTTAGTAGGGGTTTACCCCTGAGTATAAATAAATAAAAAAAGGCTCAATTTTACCATAAAATTTCTCATTTTTCCACATTTTGCAAGAAAATAATTGAAATCTTACTGGAGCTCAAATCATCATAAAAAAGCTCAAATAATTTAAGTAGAATTACACCAATATGCGATTCAAGTTACAAATGCAAATTTGTGTAAAGTACAAATGTTCATTGTGGAGTAGGGTTGGGTTTTTTAGCTCTTATAAGTGAGCGCTTTTTTTAGTTCAGCTCACTTCAATGAACTAAGTCGCTCATTTATTTCAATAGCTCATTAAGTTCAATATTTTCATTTGAATCTAGAGTCTAGTGAAATTCAAGTATACAAATTAATTTTAGCCTTACAGAAAAATTTAAAGAATTTTGTAATTAATATACAATTTTATTTTCAATCTCAAAAATTACTCATGTATGTACATACATGCACGAATTTATTATTATTGTAATTGCAAGTTTGATTATTATCTAATTATTTAAAATATTTTATTAAGAATGCTAATTTTTATTTAAATTCCACAGTAAAAAATAAATATAATTCCCTTTTATATTGCTTCTGCAATTATCATAAAAATCGTTAAATTTCCAAAAATGTAACGTCCTATAAAGTTTCTGGCAGCTACGTATGTTATTTGCAGCTGGCATTACCAATTAGTATATACCTTAAATATGAAATGTCAAAGAATAAAAAAGATTCAAGAAAGAAAGAGAACGAACTAATAAGAAAGATGAGCGAAAAGAAACGTGGATTCACAAGAAAGAAAGAAAGAAACATGAACTACTGAGCTAAAGGAGCATATTGTAATGAACGGGTCTTTTCACTTGAGTGAGTAGTTCAGTTGAACTAGTTCGTTCATGAGCTACACAACTCTATTGTGAAGTGGTTATTGTGAAACTCAATATGATCAAAACGAAAAAGTATACTGTATTTCAATAAATTATTTTTGAAGGATATGATATTTTTAGTATGAAATAATAAAATTCCTTTTAATTTCTTTTTGTCCTTACTCTAGTTCCTTAGGATTTATATTTTTGTAGTTTTTCGTAATCAAATAACTTGTGACAATTAAGAGTAATTTTGTCATACAGTTTGCCAGATAGTCTGCCAATTTATTATTCACCTCTACTATCCTGGTATGGGTGATCTTCTAGTATTTACGATATGAATACACAAATACATACATATATACATTATTGGTGATTACAACACTGTTTCAGGGTTACAGCCTAGTTTCTCGCAATAATCATGTTGTGTGTGTCAACAAACAACCTATCCCTGCAGAAAATTTCCAAATTTCAAATTTGGAAGCATTAAATAAAATTGTAAGCAATAAGGGAAGCATTACATTGTTTATGCATACCTTAAAGCTTTCAAATCTGTTACAGGAGAAGGTATTAAATTTTATTTTTTTTAATATTTGATTACAGGTTGCAATAAATTTGCATTTGTATTGCATTTTAGCGGCTCATTTCATATAAAAATCATGCATTATTGACTGTTCACAATTTCTCCCTTACAAAATAGCTGATTTGGTAAGCACTAATTTCTGCTGGGTATAGTGTAACGCCGACTGTGAGCAAAAAACTTCAGAAGATTGTTCTTGGTAATCAGCTACTCGTACTCTCACAGCTTCCGCGAGAAAACTGCTAGAAAATAGTCGCCGAAAGAAATATTTTTCATATTTCTTTCTTTTAAGATGTCCGAACTAAGATTTGAATCCCGGTAATTAATAAGGTTTTGAAAATGTCAGAAGAGGCGTTGCCAAATTATCATCATAGAGTTATTTACTTTATAAAAAGCTATGCAGGTTTAACAAATGCCTCTTAATGTCCAAAGTTTTTAGTTTGTAAATTTTGTGTACTGTTAAGACACTAAAAGACAAGCATTCTTTTCGAAAATGTTGCATCAGTCACAATGAGACTGCCCGCCCCTTTGAGGACAGCCCACACGATCCTAAGAAGTTAACAGAATAAATTCATAGAAGATGATGAGTTTTACAACAATAATAAATAGGGGTTAAGCAAAGACTATAAGAGCACTTATGATCTACCAGTTAACTTTCTCAAAATATGTTACAAGTTCCTTGAAGCTTATTACTCAAATCTTTTCTAATACCAGTGCATTACTCATCTCATTATTGCAGAATTTCATTCAGGATAGATATTCAGATTTCATCAAGCAAGCAATTAATCCCACGAAGAAGAAATTGAATATTAGTGACGGGAGAAATAATTCTTATAGGTTTACTTGAGCATTGAAAAATTACATTACGGGCAATATAAGCAGAAATTAACTAGATTCGACATGAAATAGAATATTTAAAAGAAAACTAGAAAATTCTTAGAGATTGTATGAATCAATGTGGCAGAAGCTTCCCAAAGAATTTTAGATTTCAGTAGCTTAAAGCAATTAGTTCAATTATAAATTGTGTTCCGATCAGAGAGTAAAACGACTACACCCAGTCAAAAAAAAAATATTGTATAGCACGTGAAAGGTTAAAAAGAAAGGAAAACCCACCAACGACCACTGCAACGAGACAAGTGCATTTTATTTTAATCGCCATGAATAAGCAAAGCCAAACGCTAAGCTCTTATTAGCTTTATAGTTTTGCTTATTTATGGTATTAAGGCGGCTTTAAATGAAAAGAATTATTGTTTTTTAATTAAAGATTTTTAAAAGACGATAAAACTAATCCCCTGATGTAAATAAATGACAATACCACAGTCATCTACTCTACTCATGGTGAATTAAATAGAATATTAATTATCTATCTTAAATATTAATATACTCGTAATATGGAATGTATTTAGAGGAAGGAGTATTAAGGTTCTCAAAGAGAATGTATGAAATCCATTAACTAGCATAGTGATGCAGTTTTTGTTTTTATTTTGCAGCAACCCACCACTCAAATTTGTATAATGGAGAAAAACAATGGCTCAAACAAACGGAATTACCTTCTAATATGGGCAATTAGACGCAATTAAAAAATCATTTCAAATCATCATTTCAACAAAAGTAAATGAACTGCATAGTGGAGACAAAAAATTTAACAAAAATTGTCAATTTATTTTGTCTTACGCCGCCTATACAAAATTAAAATTTTCTTAAAACAAAAACAAATAGAAAACATTTATTTTCCGCGTTATTAAATTATTAAATTAATCTTTTTTTTCTTTACTAAACGAAATATTTTTTAGTTTTTAAATTGTAAGTCTTAGTCTTTGGACATGGTTTTTGAATGTGGAAATTTAATTAATTGGCTTAAATGTCTAGTTTACGGCTTAAATTTATTGTATAATTTGGTTTTTTTACCCATTTGTGGTTTTCTTTTGTAACCGATAAAAGTATTTGATTTTAGACACGCACAAGTGATTTAAATGGTTTTTCATTTACAAAAGAATGTCTTTATTAGTTATGAAAAAACAAAAACAAAAAAAAACAATTTCAAATAAAAATTTTACATAAAATGTGTAGGCCAAACTTAAACTGACCATGTAAATTGGCTTAAATATGATAACAACTAAGTCACAGTCACACAAACTTGGTTCAAATGCATAAAATCGGGTCAAATGTAATTGCATATTTCAGATAATAAATCTATGTTCAATATATGAAATAAATTTATTGCAATTTAAAGAACTACAAACATGGCAAACTAAAAATTTTATTTGTTTGAAATTGTGTAATTAAGAATACAATAGAATTACGAGTTACTGCGTTTTCATACACAGAGGGAAAAAAGGCGTTCTAAAATTGATAACCAATGGCATCAAATTAAGAACGAATCGTGAACAATATTTCGTATCAAATAAAGCTTAATGCGTTATTAAAATAAGAACGATCTGCACAAAATATCATAAATTACTAAATAAATAAATACCATACGAGGAGGAGGAAGTGGCAGCCTCGTAATGACAAGGCACACTTGAGCACGCACAGCGGCGCGTTGTAATAAAAATACCATAAGATAATAATAAATTAAGAACGAACTGTTATCGACTCATGAACGATACGGTATCAAATAAAGAACGAAACTTATAAAAGTACGGTTACGGTATCAAAGTAAGAACAGTGCGTTATTAAAATGGGAAAAATTGGTAACAAGAAGGGAACAATATGTTATCAAAACCAAAAACGGTTGTTAATGAAGTGATACCGACTAAGTAGTTATTGAAATATTGATACCAACCATTAATGAAGTAAGCGCGAACGGAATTAACTTAATTTCAATAACAAATGGTATCAATTTCCGTAATTTTCTACCCATTTTTTCTCTGAGTGTAGAGAAATAGAATTTGAGAAATGACGAAAATGAGAAAATAAAACGTGCTTTTGTTATAGATAATATAACAAATAACGATATAATACCTACAAAGAAATTTTATTAAACTTGGTTTAGTAATACATGTAGAAAGGGTGGGTAAATTTGAGGTTAGGGAGTAAATTGTCTTAAAAACATATTTTTTTTTTGTTGACAAATTCCATTTTACTGATATCAATGTAAAGTAGAAATATGGAATATGATGTCTGGCAAATGTCTATCATTAGCACATCGGCAGACGTCCGCATTTTTTAGACAAAATTTTGCAACAAAGATTCGCTTATCTTGTCAATGCGGAGCCGAATTTCATCTTTCAGAGCATTAGTTGTATGTGGTTTGTTCATGTAAACCCGGTTTTTCAAATGACACCAGAAAACATAATCCAGCGGCATTAAATTCTGGAAATTCCTCATGCAATAACTGAATTGTTTGGTCACAAAAAAATTCAGTTATCATGGTCTCATCACTAAAGAGAATTTCGTAGAAAAATGCGTTGTTTTCGTTCAGTTTTTCAAACAGCCAATCCACAAACGTCCGAATCATATAATGGTAGTGTAGCGTTCCATCGTTAAAATTCCTTAACTTGTTACTAAATAAATGTCAGAGAAAGACAGCCCAAGTCTTGAGATTTTATTTTTTGAAAGCCCATTTACTTGGTAGCTTTAAATTTGCCCACCCTGCAGAATAACATATTCCATCTGACTTACTATGCATTAGGGCCGCTCGATGTTTTTCGATGCATCACAAACATCTATGTTTTTAATTCGGTATTTTAACGATGGTTTTTAAAACCATCCAAAGTATAGATTTAAAGTATTTTCACCCGATAGCCCTGGTTGAACGTTGCATGATTTATTTGTAAATGTAAGTGGACAATGGTACCATAAAAATTTTTTATAGTACTGAGTCAAAATAAGAATTTCTAGTTATCAGCACTATGTATTTGCATATCACAAAAAATGGATAAAGTCGTAGTAAACATTTTTGTCATACACATTTGTTTTTAACTAATAAGTTAAATAATCTGATGTATGTACTTTAATTATATAAAGTAATATATGTGTCAACGAAACTGAATTAATTTTATTTATCAACATGAGGCAATTTAAAGTTATTTATGCACTGTTTCAATTTTATTTATCTAATTTCATCTAATTTGCTTTAATATGCTTTTAATATATATTAATGCCCTACTCTCTTTGAAGTGAGTTGAGTGGTAATATTGCTGTGTGTGCATGCTTCGTGCATTCTACTCCCTCCAAATTAAGAACATATGTAAATACGATTTACTTCTCTTTAACTAAAATGTAAAATTATGGAGAGTTTCGGATTAGATATCAAGTATCAGCAACTGATATATATTGTTAGTTTTTCAAAAGATTCTCTAAAGAATTAATTTTATTATGTTTTTGTTTTTGTTTTTGTTTTTGTTTTTTGTTCAAATTAAAATTTAAAAGTTTTATAAAAATGTGGTGATTGGTTGTATTGTCGTGTAAAACGAATTTATATATAAAAGTTTTCATTACAAACATTAAAAACTAATCTGTATAACTATTATAGAGTATTTATTATTTATTAAGCATTAAATAAATGCTGTAGGCATTTGATTTTTCATTCAGTCATATTTTGTTTTTTAAATGATTTCCTAAAGATTGTCTATCTTTACTTTATTACAGTTTTTTTTTTTTAAACGTAAATATTTCTTATTTTTTGATAGTTCGTGCTTTAAGCAACCCACTTGCCTTTAAGTTTTGTTGGTTTTTCTCATATTTTAGAGATTTGCGATTTGAAACTGCATTTCAATTTAATGTTTTGCCAAAATTTATTGACAGTTTTGTACAAGTTTGTTGAAATTATCGTTTCAATTAGTTTAACGAGAGAGTGCCACAAATAATAACGAAAATAAGAAAGAAAAGAAAAAAAAATCAAAAGAGGAAAAACATTTGTGGGTTTTTATTTGTTCGATTAAAATGAATAGACATTTCAAGTCAAGTCATTATTGTGGTAACACATTATCGGCAGCAAATTGCAGGGGCAGCTACATATTTAACTACACAAATATTAGCCTTATGTGTCTTGTCACATTTGTAATACAATTTATGCCAATTTTTTTACCATTTTCTTTTCATTACCTATTTAATAAGTGATATAAGGCCTCTATTAAAGGCATATTATTTACGTTATATCGTCGCAAGAATTATTTTTTTCTGATAAAAATTATGCAAAAAACGTATTTTCGATTTTTTGTCAGCTACAGCGTTCTTTAATTCTTGAGACGATATGTACATTAGGGGGGGTCATTTTTTTCAGACAAAGCGTATAGCAAAAACGAAATCTACGGAAAATTCTAAGAAAATTTCTCCAAGAAATCATGAGTCTAAAATAAATTCGTAGCTCCCGAAAATCGATTTTAAGTTATAATGTTATATTAAATTGTTCTCTAAAACATACTAACACTTTTGTTTACAATAATTTAAAAACAACAGCATTCCGTTATCAATGCAGTGCTTTCGTCTTTTTTTTTTTGGACATTTGGCACAATTCGCCTTGACTAGAAGTGTGCGAGTGACTCGTAAATGTCAGATAGTCTGTCTGCGTTCAATAACCAGCGTGTATTCCAAATCACTTTTTTCAACTTTGAAATAGTTTTTAATTACTAAATTATAATGGAAACGTCTGTAATGTAAATTAATTACACCAATTCAGAAATTGATACAAATTCAATGAACTCTGGGTCTTGTGTTCTAGCCAGTCTGAACATTGGCTTGCCCAGTGATTTAAGTGGGCTTAATCTACCAAATAATCGGGACGTACTGAAATACTATTTGTTTTTATTATCAATATGAAATAAAATGTCAAGCAAAATCCGACAAGTCTTTAACATTTCTGTAAACTATCGATTACATGTTTTATTTTGGGAAATGTCAGTCTGCAAAACCATCGCCTTGCTGCTGTGGCTTAATAACCATTGACATCCAAGAGTTTATATTGATAAGCACAGTAGAAGAAAGCTAACCATTCCCGAATTTGATGCGATTACTGTTGACCAATAATCAACACTGCCACCAGCTAATCGAGATCCAACTTTTAATCCTGGTCCATCACATATGGATATTGAGTCTGAACTGGAGTTTTCCATACAAACTGCTGGACAGCTAAGTTCGTCGTAAAAAAGATTTCATACAAAAAGGTACGATACACCCCATTTTGCTATGGCGTGCGATAGGTTTGGTATCGGGAATAAGCTTGCTTCTTTTTTGGCCACATCACTTTTCAAAGACATTGGTTTTAACGATGAAAATGGCGAACCAATAATTATGAGCAAATCTAAGCTTTCACGTGAAAAAAAAGAAATGTATTGATGCTTTTGATTCAATGCTAGGGTATTCAAACGATTAATCGTTAATCGATTAATCGAACAATTGTGTTCAAATAATTGTTCGAACAATTAAAAATGGTCGAATTTCGAATAACGAATAACTCGAATAATTTCCTACGATTAATCGATTAATCCATATAAAAAAATACTTTATTTATAGAAATAATAAATGGTATTAATAAACTTCCTAAGGCCCATTATTACAACTTGCCGTTAGTTAAAGTTAGGATTTTATTAGACAGATAACTCGCTTTTTGTTATTAAAAGTAAACATTAACCTAAAGTGATCGATAAGGTTATTGGGAAGGTTGCCTTACCTTTAGGTTAAAGTTCACTAGTAATAACAAGAAGCAAGTTATCTGTCCGATAAAATCCTAACTTTAACTAACGGCAAGTTGTAATAATGGGCCTTAAAGTTGTAAAATATTTAATAAATCTAATGAAAAACAAAAGAAATTGCAAACACATGTTATGCTGCAAGAAAAGAAAAATAAATTCGTCTTGTACATGATGTAAAGCATCGATGGTCGTCTTTATCTACCATGATTGAACATTTTCTTCGTATTTATAAATACGTAAATTACGCTCTATCTGATTTTAGTTTGACGACTTTTACAGATATGGAAATTAAAGTTTTATCAAATTTGAATAAAGCCCTTAAACCACTTGATGTCGCTATTAAGGAGCTCGGCAAGGATTATGCTACATTGATAGATTTAGAAGGCATTATACAATTTTTTATTAATACAATGGAAAATGCAAACAATCTTTTTTCAAATTAGTTATTAGAAAGGCTTAGGATTCGAATAAATGAAAGACATGTAAAACTACTTAGTACACTTATTTTATATTTAAATTCTGGTACATTTTCAGTTTTTTAAAATATTGCACAAAATCTGAAACAAAAGATTTTGCAAAAAAATTGTTTTTGAGAATGTTTTTAGAAAATATAGAACAAAATGTGTCAGATGATGATATGATTGCAGAAGACTTATTTGAAATAAACGAAAATAATCTATTTTCACAATTAAATGAAGCAATTAAAAGTGTACAAAATTTCAAAACAGACTTAAAAGAGGCTGCAATGATTTAATGAATGATTTCTTATATTTAGAAAAAACCAAAAACAGAACCGAAAAATACATATTCTTTTCCATGCACTTCTCTCGATTTCTAAAACATCTACAATCAGCGAGAGAGTGTTCTCAAAATCGAGTTTTATTAAAACTAAAGAAAACAATCGGTTGAAGGCTAAACATATAAATTACATTACAAGACTACTTTAATAGAAGTGCATAATTTTTTTAACTAATTTTTAACTCATAATATGAATTATTTTTAATTACTTATTTAATATTTTTATTGCATACGAAGTAGTAAATTATTACTTTTATATATTAAATCGTTATATACGAGTATATGATCTCAAATATTAAAATTAATTAATGAATTATTTATGGTTTAGTTTTTCAATAATATGTTTGAAAGTAAAATATACCATCTCATTACATTTTCTACACTATAGTTAACTATAATAATTAAATTTTTAAAAAGTTATTACATTACTATGTTTTTGGAAATTATTATTTGTTTTTTTTAATAAAATGTTTTAAAAAATTGGTATGTTATTTTATATAAAACAAAATGCGATTAATCGAACAATTTTGAAATTTTATTCGATTAATCGATCAAGAAAAAAACCCGAATAATTACTAACTCGATTAATCGACCAGAAAAAAAAGTCGAATAATTGAATACCCTAACAATAACCTATTATAACTAAAGTATTCTATTGTATCTTGTCAAAGAAACATCCTTTTTCATTTCTGTAATGAACCCTGACTAAATGGCAACCCCGATTAGAATGCCCAAGCTACCACTGGAAAGCTGAAATTCTAAGGTAAACGGTGGTATATAATTTTCTATTAAAAACCATTAATTGGAATTTTCCTATAATTTCAAAGGATAAGACAGCGTGTAAAATTGTCGTAAAAACATTACTTTTTGCAATAATTTTTTAAAGTATGACCAAACGGACAACCGATCGATTATTATACATAAATCGTATTATAATATAATTGACAACCCTATAATAAGTAATACATGCCACCATTGTATATATAATTCATATAATAATAAACAAATAAAACAAATAAGAATGTATCACTCAGATATTCAAAAACTAAATAATTTTTTGTGTAAAATGTGACATAAAATTTTCAAATCGATTTTCGGGAGCTAGGAATTTATTTTAGACCTATGGTTTCTTTGAGAAATTTTCTTAGAATTTTCCCTAGAATTCGTTTTTGTCATACGCTTTGTTGACTTTTTTTCTTCCATATAAATCGACCCCCCTAATGTACATACATATATAAAGGGTGTTTGTTATATAAGGACACAATTTTAAATCATAATAAAGCAATGAAATATATTTTTAATATGAATACAATGAAGAGAAAATTTTATGAAATTAATGTTTAAATATAATTTCTGTCGGCTGACGCATAGAAAGCGCAATCTGGAACACCTATTTTCAACAACTTTTCACATATGTGCATATGGGCCAATGACTCCGCCGGCCTATAAAGCGCACTAAACACTAATTGTCTATGTCTAATTGTCTGTAATGGTGTTTCGACAAAAGCTTGTCGATACTCCTCAATGCGACAATTCTGCTTATTTACTTACGTACCCATTGGATGGGCTTCATCGGAAAATACAATAAAATTTTGAACAGAAAGTTAGAATTTACATCAATAGAATGGAACAATTATTTTAATAAATTTGCACGCGTTGCTCTGGTCTAAGTCGATTGAAGTTTCAAAGCAAACTTGACAAAAATCAGCTGTTAAATGCGTGGCCCAATAAAACAAAGGCGCCAACTCAAAGTTGTGACATTCCATAAAAAAGCACCATTTATATACAAAAATATACAATATTATAAGTTTAAAATGTAATGCGGTATACACACCTCTATGTACGAGTATATATTTTACTTAAAAAAGCTTGCTGTCAACAGCTATTCAAATTGTAGCCACAAAACAATTGTCACTTTACATTAATTTCTACCAGTCAGACATACATACTCGTACATATGAATAAAGCGATGCCATACAGAAACGTTTAAATTATATAAAACAGTAAATTAAATTTAATACCTATTTGTAATTATATTCTTTTTTAGAGTGTAAATTTCTATTTTAATTCCAAGAAATAATTACAATAAACTTTATAATTTAATAATAAAACGAACAGATACAGATACTTAGTTTTAAATAAAAATATTCTCAAATGTTTAATTCAAAAACATACATTTAAAGACAAGAAGACAGTTTGATATTTTTGGAAAAAAAATATTACATTTTAAAAGCCAATCCCGGCATAAGTATGTATTGTAGTTAATAAAATATTTCAAATAAATCTCAGTTAAAGGCGTGAGCATGTATTGTGTGAAAATTTTTAAAATGGTAGCCTTTTAAAATCTGTTTTTTTCCCTTTTCTATTAAGTTATGCAATATGTTTTAGATGTGGGTAATAGGTTCTTATTTTCGTACACAAAATGTATAGAAGTTACATCGTTTAAGAGCGGTATAAAACAAAGTAAGTGCTGAAAGTCCATTGCCCGTATTCATAAAAAATATTTGAGGTTTATTGAGGGTTTATTTGACAAGTATTGCATAGAAATTTGTCATATTTATTTATTAATTTTAAAACAAACATACATACATACATAGATACATAATTGGCCATTACAACACTGTTTGAGTTAATTTGTATCCATGAGTTCGGGGACCTACAGTTTAAATTCGACTCCAAACGACAGATTTGAGAAGCTTTTTCATGGCAATCAATTACTCTCAAACTTTTGACTCTCTAAGGTTTTAAAAAGGAATTGGAGATTTTATTGTAAATCCTATCACATATTAGTAGTTTTTAATTTTTTATATACATATATATCAAATATATCCCAACATACCAAATGGCTTGAGAATAATATTATAATAAGCTTACGAACACAAGCCTTAGGTTTGAAAAACATTTTAGAATTTGTTGAAAAAGATTATCGTCACAATTGTAGAAAAATCAAAACGGAACCCTTATGAAAATGTTATATGTTCAAGCTTACTAATGGTTAAAAAACGTTTGTAAATTCAAATTTTATATATAATATTATAAATTAATTTAAGAAATGCTTACATTTTACTGTTTTTGTAAGCTTATTCTCAAGTTGCATTGTAGAAGGATTGCTTTATGGTATGTTGGGTTGGGACATGAAAAATAATTGTATGAGTACATAGAATATTTTAATGAAATTTACCAACAAATGAAATGAAATGAAATTTACACTGTTGAAGTCTAAAACAATGAAACAACGTTAATAGTCTTGTGAATTCGGCAAATATTTTAATTTTAATAAAAAGTTTACTGAGTAAATTTTGTATGGAAATTTCTTTTAAAAACCTGTAGTAAACCAAAATATTTTTTATTACTACAAATTTTGTTTTATTGTTTTTGTGTAACGACAATTGCGTGCAAGCCATCTGCATAATGTGCGAGCTTTTACAAGAGAGCCTAATTGTTTCATACAAAATAAAGCGCAACAGCCAATAGCATCACTTCCTTGCAACAACGCTCTGGCAGGACTTACAAACGTGATTGACGTAGTTTTCTATGCTTTTGAAACTCGCAAGGGCGATTACAACGAAAAGTGATTAACAGTGGTAATAGTAATCTTTGTTGTTCCGTTTTCATATACCAGTAAGAGTGATCATTTTTCAATTAATGGAATTAATTGATTAATTAATTCTGTGGCAATATGGAAGAGTAGCTTAAGTCGAAAATTGAAGTTTTGGGATATCATCAATTTTGTGTAATTTTTATTCTGTATGTTTTTTGCGAATAATTTATGAGTTAATATATTGGTAACATGTTCATTAGAGAAGAAGGATGAATATTTTAAAAAATTATGGTTGATTTTAGAAGATTTTACGCCTTTTCTACTTAAGAGCTTCTTCGAAACTGAAATATGCGTTGGACAGGTCCTTAAGTAACTTAAGCGCTTCTGTTGAAATAAAAAGTACGTATTGTGTAGTTTTAAGTAAACATAAGAGAATTTATTCAAGAACTTACATTCACTTAAGATAACTGTATACAAGAATCCCACTTTATTAAAAAACTAATGTAAATATAAGTTATATGATAAATCGAAAATCTGAATATGTAAACAAATCTATGTGTACATAAGTTGTTTTGTTAAATGCATTATTGATTTAAAAAACTTAGGCTAAAAGTAAACGTACATAACATTGATAAAAAATAGAATTTTTCAAAACGGACTAAACACATTTAAGCGCCTTTGCTTCTGTAATGCCCCAAACGCCTTAACTCAATTCTCTCTTATGTCGACTTAAGCTACTCTTCCAAATTGCCACAGAATTAATGGAATTAATTTTTTTATTTTTTTTTATTTATAGATGTTTGTATATATTGCGCCTATTTTATTGTTGATGAAACAAGTTGCTGAAAATTTGTCCACTCAAGAGCCAGTGTTATACCTTCACCCTCGAATGATCAAATAGCAATTGCCTCATGTGTCGGTGGATGTTTTTAATGTGAATGGTGAGCGTCTTCTTCTTTGATTACCAAAAAATTCATTGCAGTTAACTTTAATCTAATTAAAGCGTTTCTGACGGAATGAAAAAAAATTATAATATTGATTTATCCAAATAAGATGATAATTTCATTAATAATTTAATTTTTTTTTTAATTCTTAATATAATTTTGCTGTGATCTAAGTAAAGCTTTTCTGATAAAGCAAAACGTTTATATATCAAAAAAAAGATTTATGATTTGCCAAATATCACAATTACTGCTTCATTTGGTTTAGTACTCTGAATAAACCAAGTTTAGATACTTCCGACTACTTCCACATACATATGACATTTAATTAGGCGTTTAGTAAATTGCCAAAAGCAAAAAAAAACATTTTTTTCCCATTGCTGTAGAAGAAACATTAATTTTTATTAATAATAATGAAAACTTATGTTTACATACCAAATAAATCACTAAATCTTAACAGATATTGAAATTGTTTTTTCATTTAATTAACCAGTAATTATTTGTGACGCATAACAATTATGCGCTGGACTATTCATCCTCCACTTAAAAAGCTTCTTTATAGTTATTTTAACTTAAATATTGTTGTAGAGTTAAACATAAATATATGACACCATTAATATTTATGACTACCATACCACATGCATGGGCAACGCTGTAGGTGGTTGCCACAGTTGCATAAAAAGAAAAAAAAAATAAACGTAAACGTAAACAACATAAAATTCTGTAAAAAAAAAACAATCTTAAAGCACATGCAACACATATTTTTTGTCAATTGCAACATGTGCAGCAATTAATATTGATTAAGCTTGCAATTAAAGCCTAAAGCAAATAAAAACAACTGCAATAGCAGCAGCAACTATAGAATAAAATAAAAGAAAAATATGAAAACAAAGAACAAATTATTGTTCATTTTAGCTAAAATATGAAAAACTTCTTTAAAAAAAAAACATTAAATATCGACACAAATTGTTGAAAGAAAACAAGACAAAAGTAAAAAAGAAAAAATTTATTTTAAAATTCTGTTAAATTTAACGGTTGCTAAAGTGGGTGTTAAAACATTTGCTAAGAAATCATACAATAAAAAGCTTCGAATATTAAGTACAAGTCCAAAATACCAAATTTAGTCAAATTTGTACTCTTTACTTAAGTAAACCTACATTAATACAGAGCTGCAGTGTGAACATTTATTTAACCATGCACATGTTGTAGATGCAAATTAAGCGATTTTTGACTAAAAAAAAAAAAAAAAAAATATAACCTTAAAAGTAAAATCTATTAACCTCGACTATTAAACACTCTACGAATTAAAAGTTGCACTATATTTGCTATTGTGTAGTGGCGTACTTAAAACCAATCAAGTATTTAAACTAACAGCCTTCGTCACAGAAGACGAATAGTTTAAGACGTCCAAATTATTTAAAACAGGGAAGACTTCATTGTATAGTAATTCACTATAGATAAATATTTTAATATTGTTTCTTATTAAAATGGTTTTGAGGACCTAAAAAAAAGATTAAAAAAGAACAATATCTATCGCGTTGTTTTCTGCCAATCTCCTCTGATAAGGCTTGACCGATTTTCATAAAATTTTTTGTACAAATCGGATAGGTTTGAGAATCGGATCGGTCGACATCTAGTTTTCATACCCTTAAATGTTAAGATGACCCGCCCCAAGGGGAATTTTCGACTCACCTAAATAACGTACCGACTTCGGGAGCGGTACAAGGGCTATTGCTCCCTATCTCCAACTAACAAACTGATTTTGATTAAATTTTGTTTGTATCTTAACACAACTTTGGATTAAATTTTCACATCTATTTTTCATACCTCTAAATGTTAAGGTATCCGCCCCAAGGGGAAATTTATGCCTCACTTAAATAACGTACCGACATCGATGAAATTTTAAACTAGATATGTATAACAGCGTACCGTAAAACACATATGGTTTACGTTTTTTTTAAGAAGTATTCAGAGGGGGCGGTACAGGGAAATTTTCTCCCTATCCCCAACTATCAAACTGAAGTACAGAAAATGGCGGATATTATTATTATCTGGTTTAGACCCAGCACAAATGCAAGATACTGCGATTTATAAGATCTATTGTGTCCCTTTGAATCGACTGTTTGTTTAACAGACAAACTGCCTTCCTTACGAACACCAGCAGGTCCGAAACTTTAGTAGTGGGTATATTCGCCAGTGGCATCATATGTCTCCCTAAATACATCCATCTGAATCTAGCAAGAGCCACACATTCACACAATATGTGACCTGCTGTCTCTGATGCTTGTGAGTATAGTCTACAAACATCTACATCTGTGATCGCCATTCTCATCAAATGCGCTCTCACACTACAGTGACCCGTAAGAAAATCTGTTAGGATTTTCAGGTCTGGCCTTCTATACTTTCTTTTATACTTTAGAACATCAGTCATCAATCGCGGACGAATCACAGCCTTAGCGTGCCTAAGACCCGACTGGGCATTCCAATGTTCCAATCATTTGCCAGTCTCCCATTCACTAATTTCATTGAGAATAGTAGAAAGCGGTGCTGCACAGCAGGGCTCCGGATCAATATAAGGCGTCTCAGACCCCCTCTTAGCCAATGCATCCGCTTCCTCGTTTTTGCTTATACCACAGTGTCCAGGTACCCAGAACAGCTACACCCTATTTCTAAGAGATAATTTTTGTAATGGCGGATAATCATTTATTAAAATAATTAGTAATGCAGACATTAATTGCTCATATCAGTGTTGTTGTTTGCAGTTCCTTGAAGAGTATAAAATTTTTTTGAACTAAAAAATGTTTCCTAGACCAAATGTACATGGCTAAACAACTTTTGCCGTGTCAACTAGTTAATCTATGAAAGTCTTAAATTTCATTTAATTTAAGAAAATTGGTTTTTAAATAGCAATAATATAGCGTAGCTCTGCTTTTAAAGAATTTTGTTTTGTTTTGCTTTGTTTTAGCTTTATTAAAAACGTGATTCAGTTTTAATTTATTTTAAAATCAGGTTACACTGGGTTCGAGGTAGAGTATTTCATTAAGCGACAATACTACTATTCTCTATTGAATTTGAATGAAAGAAATTTAACAGAAATCCGTGCTATTACTAATGTTAAGCTAGAATTTTGTGCATGTATTCCTCTTTACTCGTGTGGTTTTAACCAGATCAAGGGCCAAAGCGTCTCACTCTTGATCGATTACATTTTGTAACGAATAATAATAATAATTCAATTAAGGAGAAAAATATCATTTCAATTTCTATTAAATTTAATCAAACCTCATCAATTCCACTGTAGGGTATAAAATCATATAACAAGATAAACTTTCAAAGAGTATGTGGTTATGTTTCTATAAAACAATATGATAGTGTTACACCTGTGTATCTCACGAGACGTTTGTAAATTTATTTTATGACTTCTTATTTATTTTACCTTTTGTAAGAAAATCAAATTTTTCATAGACAACATAAAAATGGTTTGTATTAGAAGTTTGTTTTATCTTTTTTATTTTTTCTTATATGATTGTTAAAATTTCTTAACTTGCCTGTCGATGCATTTTACAGGTGAACCTTAAGTGCATGTATTTGTTAATAAATTGAAATAAAGTGTTATTTTTATTTAACAAAATATTAAGCCTACATTACCTAAAACAACTTAAAGACAAATGATTATTGCAAAATGTGTATTTCCTCTTAAAATGTATTTCTATAAAACCAGCAAGTGTGAAATTTGTTAAATTTTATTAAATAATTGTAGGCTTTAATCTGTGTATGTTTTTTCTATTATATTTTGTTTAAACATACTCGTACAGTATAAGTAATAATGGTTTTCTTAGATTAATCATTTTTATTACAAATTAAGTTGAGCACAAATCGAATGGAGGTTTATGATTTCCTATTAAAATTATTAACAAAATTTTAAATAAATAATCAATTATTTTATAGTTTTAAAACAAATATAGTTTAATTACCTACCAAAATATTATATGCATTCTTGTTTTTATTCATTTTTATACCGCAAATACTCGTAGCAAATGGCACTTTGACACCATATCTAAATTTATTGCAGCCTCTACATATTGATTTGCTCTATACATACATACATAACTGGCCTTTACAACCCTGTGTGAGGATTAAGGCCTGGCTTCTCGCAGCACTCATGTTGTGTGTGTAAATTTTTATCCATGAGTACCGCGACCTACAGTTTAATGTCGACTCCGAACGACAGACTTGAGAAGCTTTGTTCATGGCAATTAATTACTTTCAGAGTTTCTGCCAGAAGACTGCTGAGAGGTAGTCGCCGAAATAAATATTTTTTTTCATATTTTTTTTTTAAGATGTCGGAGGTGGGTGTCGAACCCGGGGCTCATTTCTTAGTAAGCCAACACACTAACCACTAGACCACGGCGACTTCTGATATCAGTCAGAAAAAAACAAAGGTTCTACTCTAAAAATTTGAGCTGCAAGGAAATCGATTGTTGTTGATTGGTTATTCAATGGCCGGTGTTCTACCTTCACTTTTAAATAATCCAACAGAAATCAACCCACCCTAAGAATCCCGATAAGTAAAGTTTAAATTAAGGGGGAATAAAAAAAATGGTACCATGAGAGTCCCAAATAGGGCACTACCAGTTGTCCCACGTTTTCCTTTAAACGAATACGACTTATGTAAAGGCAATGGCTGTTGTTGCTATTGTCCTTAATCCAGCTCTTGTGATAATTCTTAATTACTGCGCCTCAACTGCCTTCCTGGCATTAGTTCTTGTAAGACTCTACACCACGGCAAGCTGATTATCGCACATAGAGTGATATTATTCTGATGTTCAAAAATATATAACTAGTGGATTAGCATTCTTGTGTTCGTGTTATTCGTAACGTATTACCAGCAAATCAAGAGAGCTCTTTTTTATGGAAAAGGTGAGTTGAAAATATGCCTGAAATATTGTATTTTTCAAATACAAATGCGACATATTGCTCTTCTGAAGAAGTAATGCGTTGAAATAAAATTTAATTAAACCAAAGAATTAATATTTTTTCATTTCATTGGTAAGCTGTTCAATCGAATTTTCTTCTAGGTTAAGCTCTTATATAAAAAAACAACACATACATACATACATACATACATACATACATACATACATACATATAATTTCCAAAATGTTGTAAAGAAATTATTAGTAGTTTGGTTTTCCCAAATTCCAGATAAAACAGAAAAATTCTAAAATGAATTGTAATTTAAATACATTTTTCATTAGTCTTAATTGCGATATTAAATGTATGAAAATGTTACCCATACAATCTTATGAAACAATATCTAGAGATGTAAATAAAAACTTAATTGAATTAATCCATATCTTTTTCAATTATTCTCTAAACAATATAATTTTTGTACCTTTAAACCTATTTCATATGTAAGATATTTTAATGACTTGTAAAGCACTTAATAAAAAATAAAACTCATGTTTTGTTTTTTTTACGATTAGTTATCGTAAACTATTAATTGAAATTAATAACCATCAATGATTCATAATTTATAATCAGTCACACTGAAAAAAAGGCTTCATCACGTTGGAAAAAATAAAAATAAACAAAAACGTAAACGTAAAATAAGAAATATTACATTACGAGTATCACACAATTTTTGGTTAGAAACGATCATTGAAATAGATTTTATTTAAAACTAAAAAAAAAAAAAATTATTCTTTATATCTCATACATGGAAGTTCTTAGAGTTGGGCAAGCTAGACAGTTTAATACCATACGTTCTGCTTACGGCTGGAACAAATAATCATTTCCATACCATATATAAAAAAATTTATTTTATGTACCCAAAACAGTGCCTCAAAAAGTTGTATTATGCTTTTGTAAACATTATTGTCATCACTTCTGATATTAATAATAAAGCAGATATGTTCTTATACCGTGCAATCTATTAACTAACTGCTACAGCACCTTCTAGTTCACCGTATTACAATGTTAAATGTACACTGTATGGGTATTGTAGGTCCTGCCTTTTGTTGTAAATTGCCTTTCCCGGCGATTTAGATTTTAACAATAGCTATTGCGTGTAATCTCCCAAAACAAAAACACCCAAACGAAGTCCTACATTGCTTCAACACAACACAACATAAGCTGACCTAACAAAGAAACTGCCTCAAATTCTTTGTTAATACACATAAATTCTCTTTAAATTGAGACAATTTTTCCATCGTTTTTCTTTAGCTGCGTTACCGTGTTCATATTAAGAACTATCTTGGTCCTTAAAATATTCATCAAATGCAGCCTGCAATTTTTTAGCGTTAGCAAAACTTTTAATGCCAAGATAGATTTTTGAGTTTGAGAATAGAAAACAGTCCCAGGCATCTAAATTTGTTGAGTGCGTGGTATAGTGGTTAGAGAGCTCGCACAAAAATTCAAACGGCCCAGGTTCAAATCCCAGCAAAGGTGAAAAATATGAAAAAGTTAGTTTGCGGTTTTTTTAAAATTATAATTTAAAAATGAGAGGTCCCCACCCACACCTTCCAGAAGACCGTCTACAAAGAAATCGCTCCCCGATATTCCACTCTATTCCACCTTAACCAATGTCGAGAAAAAACGAATGATCACAAGAAAAGAGCCACCTATTGGGAAGTAGCAGCTAAACCTACTTAACGAAGGCGCTTACCACACAATCAACATGCAACGAAGAGACAATTGCTGTTGATTAGACAAGGGTGAAAGTATAACACTGGCTTTTGAATAATATAAGAAAAAATATATATGGGATATTATGTAACCCACCCCCTCCGAATTTTATGTTTTTTTGTAGAAATATAGTATACCATAGAACTGAATTAAATACAAAGTGTGGGAGCACTGACACATCTGGATCCGGAAATATTAGGTCTTGAAAATCGGAAAACAGTACAAAAATGCACAAAATTATACTTACTTAATAGTAATTTTTTAAAAAGTATTATAGGTACGCATCTCGTAAAAGTCGCATTTGTAAGAGTATTAAATTACCTTTGTTTTGATATGCAACATGATTTTTTTTTTGAAAAAGTCAAAGGTCAAATTTTTTTACCTATGAGTCGGAAGCCTATATCTCCGAAAGCGACCTTTTTAAAAATTTGAAAAACAAAATTATGCCAAAGATAATTTCGTTCTGTACAGTTGTGAAAAAATTTAGAGTGGAGGTCTTTTTAGGTCAAGAAATAAAAATCAAATCGCAAAAGAATGAGATTAAAACTAGTCTAATGGTAGTGGGATGATATACGATTTTTCGTTTTCGATAAGCTAGAACCGCTTATTATGTAAGTTTCTACAAAAAATACATGAGTCAAAAATAAGGGGGCAATTGACTCTTCATCGGGGTCAAAAGTTGGGTTGAAGGAGTAAAAGTCCACAAAAAGCTCCACAACATCCCTGGAGTAGCCCCTAGAAGGATAAAATATAAGACAGACCCTCACTAATATTTTACCTCCAACTTTTTTTTCGAACATACCTACCCCTTATCTCCACTCCCTAGAGTGGTAGGAGCGAATTTTGAGCTGCGTGATAAAGAATTTAAATTTAGTTTTATTAATTTTGATCATTGCAATAGATGCGATGCATTATCTTTGTAAAACATATGTATGTACTCGTATATTCATTACTTAAACGCTACAATAAGTTATTTTGGTATTTAACGTTGATTGTTTTTCCATTTTGAAAATATTCAATAAAAATTATTCGACCCGTATCAGAAACCTACCTACAGATGTAGCGTTGTTTGAACACGATTCTTCCACTTCTGTTCGTCACTTTTATTAATATTTTTTGTATCAGATTTTTCCTTCATGGCTAGTATTCGACACAAAAATAAAATTTATTTACACGGGTTTATTATTACGTGAACTAGGGTGACGGCACGGCCAGCTCAACTTCGGGATTCCTCCATCACCTTCAGTGTGTGGTACATAGCCAAAATAAATTATTTTCTTACTTACATACTTATATCAAAAAAATTCCCATAAAATCCTACCTATTTAAAGGCAACAAATATTGAGTGGGGGATAGTTTGAATTCCCCAACCGCCCTCCCATATTGGTCATCATAAAAACTTCATTCTAAATTTGTAAATGACAATTTATCGCTTACGCCAGCACACACACCATACTCAACAGCCCATTCATTACTTAAAAAAATTATCACTCCGGTTTAACATTGGCAAACATTCCATTTAACATTGGCAAACATTCCATTGAAGTATCTGTACGACATTTTTATTATTAGCAAACATGCAGTCCTTGTTTCGCACAGCCTTCTCGTTATCAAAATCATTATCAAAAGGTCATAAAAGTCGGAGGGAAGTGAAAGTGAAAATCAAGCAAAAGTTCATGTGCTCTATATGCCATTTGATATATTGTATTTTATATATCTCGAGTTAATGATGCCACTTTATGTTTTCGACCCCAAATTTTTCAAGTCTGCAATCCGTTTTCAGATATCTCGTCCAGTTTCTGAGATATATAGCTGAAAACGTATTGCATATTTTAAAAATGTTGGTGTTTAAAATCTAAAGTGGCATCATTAACTCGAAATATATAAAATGGCGAATAGAGCACATAAACTCCCGAACTCCCGATATGTACTTCGATCTAAATTTTGCCCAGTTTCAACTGAGAATAAATATGAAAGTTTTCAGTCGTCCAACCTACTATTTTCGTGTAGGGTATTATTAATAAAAAAGAGGTCATTCATTCATTCATTGCATACATTCTTAATAAAGTTTAAGTACAAGAGTCGAAATGTACTTTTCGTTTTCAATACAATTATTTAACCAAAAGTCAAAGAATGTTTTGGGTAAAAAATGAAAAAAATGAAAAAATAAAAAACAAATGAAAACGAATTGAAAACATAGAAGAAAATAAAAGGTTTCTTGATGTTAAACCATAATTTATCTTTGCGATAATGACAATGGCGCCATACTTTTAGAACAGATCGATGGCAACATTTGAAATGAACACACGCTCATACCTGCTTAAGCACATACATATGTATGTATCAGTATGTATGTATATGAAGATTGTTTTTATTACTGGTAGAATGAAGTTAAAAACGAAATACTCAGATACATCCAAACATGCAAAACAAACGCAAATACGAATACTTTACTGCGGGTCATTTCGTGTTAACTAATGAAAATGAAATATAAATATTTATTTTATTTCTAAGCAAATTTTAGATATGAAATGTCCTCTTTATACCGAAATTTATGCAAAACAAACAACCGCACATTAAAGTTTAACTCTTTAATAGCAATTCTAATATAAGTGGACTGACTGTATGTGTTTCTGAAAAGAATTTTATGAATTAATGAGAATGTCAAATACGAGTATTGTATTTGAATTTATAAGCCGAAGGTTTTTTATTTTTACAAATTTTTTTTTTAAATTAGTGAGATTCTGTTTTCAAAGGTACAATAATTTTTGATTATTTGACGAAAAGTCCAAATATATGTATGTATATGTTTTTTTAAGAAAAAAAAAATGTAAATGTTTTTAGGGCAAAGAGATCATTCTTATGTGTACATTCATAATAAAGGACGTCACTGTCTTAATAGAACCTCTAATGAAATAAAATATTGTATTTTTAGATTTAATTAACAGATAAACTCTTAAGCTTTCTCAGTAACATAAACATATTATGACATAACAAGTAGTCAATCAAAAGCCCACATCCCTTATATGGACTATTAATAAAACTTTGGTTCAGAAAAAAACTTTAAAATGATTCAAACTATCATGGAGTTTAATATAAATATTCACTTTTTTCCGTTAAGACCAAAACTCAGGGGTAAATCCCTACTCATGCAGTGCATTGTATTGGAATTTGAAGATACATAGACAGATTTATTGTATTTTTTTTTATTATAGGGCTTTTAGTTGATAAGACAAACTGCTGTCAATTTGACCACTCACTCTGAATGATCAACAGCAATTTTCCTATCTGTTGGTGGATGTTGATTGTGAGTGGTAACCGTCTTCACTAAGTAGGTAAGCTGTTCTCTTTCCAGAAGGTGGAGCGCTGTTCATTCGTTTCAAAGGTGGAATAGATTAGAATATCTGGGAACAGTTTCTTGAAGTACTCTTGGAGGGGGGGGGAGAGCGAGCCTCTTATTTTTTAATTATAATTTTCATCAAACCGCAAATTTAATTTCTTTTTTTTTTCATTTTTCTCCTTCGCTGGGATTTGAAACTTGGCTGTTTAAGTTTTTGTATGAGCGCTCTAACCACTATCACTTGAAGAGTATACAGCACAGTCTGGCCTTTTATCGGTAGAAAAAATAAAAAATCTCTCGACTGAGCTGTTATTTGGTTGATTACCTTCGGATAGTGAATATTATGTTTCTGCATAACTTGCTCTATCGGAGGAAACCCCCCTATCTTTATGAAAAACTAGTTTTTAGAAGACCAACTAGGTGCATCACATTGATTGTGCCCAGGCATACCTGCCTAAATACCAGTAGATTGTTTTTCGTCAATGCTATTAATCTGTGTAACTCTTTACCAATTATGAAATTATTAGAAAATTAATGAAAAGGTTCACAATCATGTTAATCGAAACTATAGACGACGTTAACTTGCCGAAATTCTTTCCACAAATAGTTCATCTATTGCTTTTTTCAACTAATTTTTCCATGCTTTTTACAAGCAAGCTGATTGAAAATCATAAAAATATCAAAAATCATTTGTAAATTACACCAGCTGCCACTGCAATGACACCATAAGCACGTACATACATATATATAGCCCAACGACTGGCTAGTATTGCGCGGGAGTCCCATAATAGATCTTTTAAAAAGTGTTTTATGAATTTATAAACTCCTTTTTTTTACTTTTGTGTAATACACGATACGTTTTTAATACTTTTTTAACAATTTTAAAGATATTTTTAAAATAAATTCGTGTCTCTTTTTGCAGCCAGACCAATGCACAGTGGGGTCACAGATCACTTTTTGAGGCAATAAATCACAGGAAATAGCTAGGCCTTTCAAATTTCGTACAGATGATAATAATGGATTTCTAAGTCTTCAGTAAAAAATTTGAGATAATCGGAGAGTGCCACGCCCATTTACAGTAGGTGGATTAAAGCGCAGCTGCGGTTGAGTTTCATAAGTTATAAGTTTCTGACTTTCAATTAGGTCACTATAAATACTCTCCAAAGATTTAATTAAACATTTCAAGTCAATCGGCCTAGTGAAATACCCACCTCAAGTAGCAGGAAATGTATGCAGGGCCAAGGGCGTCTCTTGAAATTTAGCGACAATACCATTATTGTTCTCGAGATAACATTTATTTAGCAATTAACTTTAAATCCCAAAATAAAATATATTTGTACATATTAGAAAATGACTTAAAAAACTTATAAACTTCTTGCGGTGCACAGTTGTATGATTGGTGTTGGGATTGGGATTACATAAAACTTTTATCGAGGAAAACCAGTTTTAGTAAAGATATTTTTGACTATATGTCTTAGAATTATTATCTTATTGAATTATATTTTCTTATGAAGATCTAGGCCGTAATATTTAATCATCAATAAAATATTTGACTGTTATATTATGTTATATGTTTATATAGTAAGTATTATTGATAATATGTACACATTATATTCATATTATTTTTAATTAATTTATATTACCATTTGTCATACATACATATGTATTAAATAATTTATAGATTTTGTCCTTTTGAGCTATAAAAGAATTATATTCTTAAGGTTCTGATAAGGAAAAAATTAAATCAAAATTAAAACTTTTGTTGGAGAACGACTAGTTTTAATTATTGACTAACATACATATATACATAATTGGCCATTACAAATTTATTTCAGGGTTATGGCCTAGCTTTTCGCAGCACCTATATTGTGTGTGTTAATTTCTATCCATGAGTACCGAGACCTACAGTTTACAGTCGACTCAGAACGACAGACTTAAGAAGCTTGTTCATGGCAATTAATTACTCTCAGAGCTTTAGCCAGACGACTGCTAAGAGGTAGTCGCCAAAAGAAATAATTTTTTCATATTTATTTTTTTCAAGATGTCAGAGCTAAGATTTGAACCCGGCGCTATCGTCTATTTCGCTATTATTGACTAACGTACGAGTAAGTTGAAATTCATAGTGGAAAATAAGGAATATTATAGCTGTGAGAAAAAAATAATACAACACTTTCTTTATTATCACAAGGATAGCTGGGGTTTGAACCCGCAGCTCTTGGCTTAGTAAGCCAATACACTAACCACTAGACTACAGCGACTACACATTAATATTATACATTCACAAATGCAGTCTGAAATGCAACACTGCAGAGAGATTCGTTTATTATATTTATTAGTAACATCTTATGGAAACACCGCCATGCAAAAGTTTTGATTATTGAGACAATTTTTAAAATTTTCTCTAAACTTTTGTAAAATTGTCACAAATATGGATTAAAATGAGAAGATCTACAGAACAAAAAAAAACACACGCAAAGCAATAAAGCATTACAAATAAAAACAATGCACAAATTTAGCCAATGCTGAGAATTGAAAACTATTTCAATGCATTAATGAACTTGTGTCATTGCCAAAAAATTATGTCGAAAGTGGTTTCATTGTAAAATGAATTTGTAAAGTCAGCCATACTTTTAGTCGGAAATAGCGTATGATTTGATTTAAAAGAAGGATTTCAAACAGAAAGTTTATAAATTTTCTTTTATCGTTGTAATGATCTTTGCCATTGATTTTTACAAATTGGTTTGTAATTACAGAAAATATTTAATTTTAATACATTAACAATGGCCATATTATATTTTTAAGCCATTTAACTTAAGCATTATAATCATTTAATGTTATTTTAGATGCAACACCATCAATCCTTAAATAAAGAAAAACATTTTTGACTGAAATGATAAAAAAAAACCATCGCTTTTTGTTTTCATATTAAAGCAACATGCAATGCATATGCGTGTATTAATAATGATAATGCTTAAAAATAAGACGAAGAAAAAATAAAAACGATATATTTTTATGATTTTTGTAAGCCACAGGAAGATGTCGATTATGTCTTAAAAGTATCCATCATATTCATATACGAGTAGACCTGGCAAGAAACAATAATACAATACAACCTACGCAATGTGTCTTCCTCTTGACACAGCAACCCATAATCATAATCACTATTTTTTGGTTTTTTATTTATAAATTTTTTGTCTTCTCTATGTAGGGAGTATAAGTTCAGTGCGGTTCAGATATATATATATATTTTTTTGTTGATAGCAGTTGATTCATTTTTTTAGGTTTTTTTGTATGATTTTTATGCCACAGGATGCTTTTTATTTCAAAGTATCAGGTCTTATTTTCTTATTATTTAACTTTTTCTTGTATTCGACTTTATTTGTCGTTTTGTATTCGCCCATTTTCAATCATACAGAACAATTGTTTTGATTTCTTGTCAACCGAATTCTATCTTAAGGTCTGTATCTTGCATTTGCTTTAACTTCGACTTGTGCCTCAGCCAAATAAATGATTTGGTAAAATTTGTATATGAAAAACTGTGTGTATAAGTAAGTATATATGTAAAACATCCATATTATGACAGTATACGATAATTACAATATTTTGTATTTTGTTGTCACTGTTTGAAGATTTTGTTTTGCAAAATGCAGTGTTTTAAAGGAATGAAAGCTTTAAAACTCTGCTTAATATTTGGGGAAGTAAAACATAATTGTTAAAATTTTAAATACTCTTCGAAAAAATTTACCTTCCTGGAGTGAGCCGATTTTAAATTTTCGAGTTATGAGCAACAAAGTTTGTTGTTGTGAGTTTGATATCTAAACATAGTTAATATGGCAAGGAAAAGAAAGGCTTTGAGAAGACTTTTTTATATGAAATTTGTAATATTGTACTCCGACTTTTTTTTATTTTTTTGTTAAACAGTAGGTGAATATTTTTTCTGCCAATTACGATATCAGTAAGTTTAAATCCAAAGTCCACAGGTATTGCTCCCTCTTTTTTTTGTAAGACCAATACTCAAGGGTAATCCCTTACTCATGGAGTGCATTTTATTAGTATTTGAAAATACATGGATAGATTTATTTACTTTTTTATTATGCTCCTTTTTTGTTAATGAGTTGATGAGAGAAGTTGCTGTCAATTTGACCACTCAAAGGCCAGTGTTATTTCTTCAGCCTTGAGTGATCAACAGCAATTGCCCCATCTGTCGGTGAATGTTAATTGTGAGTGGCGAGCGTCTTCAGTAGGTGGCGTTGTACTCCTGATAATTCGTTTTTTTTTTTTGGTGGAATAGCCTGCAAATGTCAGGGAGCGGTTTCTTGACGATGATCTTCGTAGAGGAGGGGGGTTGGGGGAGAACCTCTTATTTTTTTTAAATTATAATTTAGAAAAACTGCAAATTTTATGTTATAATTTTAATCCTTCGCTGGGATTGAACCTCGGTCGTTTGAATTTCTGTTTGCGCGCTTTAACCCCTCTTTCCTGCTTCCCGTAACATATTTTCCTAGACTAGGATAATATACTGCATGAGTAAGGGTCGTTCCATGAATTTTCATTGTGGTTTGAAAGCACATTTGCAAAAAATTTCGACTTGGTAAACATAATCCGACCCAGCGGAACAAATGTTATGTGAATATGGAGTTCTTAATAAATTTTGTTTGATATGTTTAAAGAGATACAAGGCCCTGCTGGCAGACATGTCCATCACTAGAGTCTCAGACCTGCTGATGTTTAAGAGTAAAACAGTAGATCTGCTGATTATAGGGTAGACTCGATGGCAATGTAATCCAAATCTTCATTTTCTGTACACAATTGTTCTACAAAACAAAACAAAATTGAAAGTTTTCGTTAACTATGCCCCAGTTTGTTGCATCTAGCATCTAGTTTTTTTACCTCAATTTCTTTTTCTTTATCTGCCTCAGTATGGGTATCTCACTGGTCATATTCTACAGTTCTATGTTGCTTGTGGTGATAAGCCAGAGTATTGTTTATATTTGGAGCTGAGTAATGCGATTCACTAACTTTTAGCGACTTGCTTTCTGCTAAAAATTAACGTCTGTTTGGCTATTTGCACTAGTGAGTGATACTGCGTTTCAGGAACTCCTCTGTAAAGCTAATAGTACAAAATGAAAATCAAGTGAGATGTCACTAAAGGGGGGTTTAGACGGTAATACAAGTCGTACGTAAAATCAAAGAGAAAATATTATGAAATTCCATCCGTATTTTAAAAATGAGAGTAAAAATGTTACGACAGATATTTTTTGCGTTTACACGGTTGGTAAAATACCAAAACAAAGTAAAATGAAAACATAAAATGCACATACACATGCACACAAAATTTACATGCATTGTGAATACATTTAACATAAGCAAACAAAAACATAAAAATGCATCCCTGATCTAATGAAATGTGATGGTTTTTTAAAAAATTTCAAAAAACAAAGAGAGCCCTACGACTGTCAAATTTTCATCCGTATTTTCTCTCAATGTCGTACGGTCTCATTACATATCAAGTTTACACGATACTATTTATTCTCTTCTACACAAAAATTTGACATGTCGTACGACTTGTATTACCGTCTAAACCCCCCTTAAGAAGAATGAAAAGCCAAATTTAAAGAAAGTACAGTGTATACAGTTTGTATTCGTACATCTTTAAATAAATTACGTCCTATTTCCAAAAAACTGTATTTCAAATATCCGTTTGCTTATTTGTTTTATTATATATTATTTCTTTTATATTATTCTTATTGGTATATTCTATTACAAAGAAGTTATTATCGAAAAACTTTTATTAAAAATGTGTATGTTTTTCTTATGTTAGGGGTAAACCCCTACTCTTGCAGTGCTTTTTTTTATAGGTAAATTTCTGTTATGAGTCTCTTTTGTTGATAAGACCAGTTGCTGTCAATTTGACCACTTAAGACCCAGTGTTATATCTTTAGCCTGGAATGATCAGCAGCAATTGCCTCATCTGTAGGTGGATGTTAAATGTTAGTTGGTGAGCGTCTTTGGTAGGTTAGCTGTTATCTTTCCAGAAGGAAACATTTTGCGTTTTGTATTGTATTTTAAAATTCAAGTTAATTTTCTCTAGAACTGTTTTAATTTTTTTAAATTGGCAAATTTATTAATAAAATGAATAACAAACTGATTTATATGTATGTGGACCAAATTTCGAATAATCTTATTTTGAATTTATGAATAAGGGAAAGCAAAAAATGTTTTATTTTACTCTCATTTTGTGTTTATTTTAAAAACTCAAACTGAGCTGTCATTTAGAAAACTCCTAAGGATAACGAAAGTAGTTACAAAATTTAACTGATTAGCAGAGTTGTTTATTTTTCTATTAAATATTAACCGAACAATTGTTTTTGAAATGTTATAGTGAATACCCCCCACTACAGGTTTTACCGCCGATAAACAGTATAGACTGTATTGTTTGGTTCAGTTCCTTTAGATGTATTCGAGCTTATATGTGCTTTTCTCGTTGGTTTCTTCTCCGTTTGGTTTTATTTATAATATTTATCTCAAGTCCAAAATTTCGAGATCGTTTCTTCATATCACATCATATTGTCTGCATTTAAAAGAGTAGTGGAGTGTGAGCAACAAAGAAATGCTTTTATTTTAGTAACTCACCGCTAGTGAGGGTCGTAGCTTCAATAAAAAATTACAATAGGTCAGAAAAAGCATAGTCCCTCTCGGCTCAGAGGGTTCAAACTTAAACAAAAATGAGTTATTTTGAATAAAATATAAAATCCTACTTATGTTTGTGTATATCATAGCATCTGTTATTCCTACAAAAAAATACATACTCGTACATATCGTCGCAAGAATTAAAGAACGCTGTAACTCACAAAACATTTAATGTTCATCAGAGCCAAAAACCCCATATGAAAGTAGAAAGAAGACACTGGTATTTATCAAAACGCAGACGACGTAGGTGAATTTATTTTCCTTATAGAATTCTGGGACCGGGACCAATTGACGCAAATTTTTGATTTTTTGTGATAAAAATGATGCAAAAAACAACGTATTTTAAATTGTTTGCCAGTTACAGCGTTCTTTAATTTTTGCGACAATATATTTATGTGTATAATACTTGTACATATGTACATATATACAATACATACATATATGGTATAAAAATACATACATAACTCATATTATAATACATCCGCTATCACACGTGCTTAATTGTTTAGCCTATAAATCATTTCTTATGTGGTTCACATTTTGTTTTATTTTTTACATAATTTGTTTATGTGTGTGTGTGTGTATGCGTTGTTTACCTCCATTTAGATAGAAGTCTTGAGTTCCTTTTCGAAGTTTCAAATACTGAAAAAGTAAACAAACAAACAAACACCATCACTCTTTTTAAGCCTGTTATTTCGTTGATCACAATCGACATCACGCACGCGTTTTTCTGTTTTATGTTTTGTTACTGTAGCCGTGTATCTATCTGACTGTATGTAGTTCGAGTCTTTTGTTAAAATGAAATATGGAGCAAGTGCGTCACAATTTAATTAAAATATAAACACGCAGTTTATGATTCTTTTTTATTTTTATTAGTTTTTTGGTTTTTTACTGATTTCTATTAATTTGAAACTGAAATCGTTACTCCACTTAATATAGTACACCAGTTGGTGTGAGATTATGCGATAAGAAGGTAAATTATGTGTTTTTTTTATTTTATATTCGTTATCCCCATTAGAGAGTAGTGTTGCTGTATTTAAAAGTTGTTGGTGTTGGACTTGATTGTGTTTTTTTTTCTTTTATACATACTCGTATTCATGTCCAAACTATATTTGTTCCATGACAGGCCTATCATAAGCACATACAATTTATCAATTTATCCAATAAGTAATTCATTTACACGTTTTTTTTTTCTTAAACTTAATTTTAAATTTTGACCAATTGGTTTATAGTTGAGAAAGCAATGTTTAAATATTAGTCATATACTGCAATGAAAAAAAATAAATAAAATCGGGCCATAAAATATGTTGGAAAATTTGTTTAAAAGAATTAATGAGCTGAATTAAAACCATTTATGGGTCGTTTTATAGAACAGCATTATGCCATTTCTAGATTAAAGTCATTACTATATACTTATATGTATAACTTAAACGTATACCTCTTTAGTTTTTTGAGTGAAATTCACAAAATTCATACCATTTACACTATTCACACTTCTGCAGATATTGAAACCAAAGACAGACAGTATCAACATTCAAGGTTCGGCCTACATGTGGAATATATCAAAACTTCCCAGCCAAATTTGGTTTAAGAACGGAATCGAAAATGCAAAATAGCTCAATTGAATTTTCCAATATTTTCCGGGTTTATACCTCAGCTCTGACATCTCAGAAATTAAGAAATATGAAAGAAATATTCCTTTCGGCAACTACTTCTTAGTTTAGTCTTCTGGTAAAAGCTCTGAGAGTACCTAATTGCCATGAACCATATTCTGAAGTATGTCGTTCGGAGTCGACAATAAACTGTAGGTCCCGGCACTCATGGATAAAATTTGACACACACAACATGGGTGCTTCGAGAAGCTAGACTATAATTATGATGAGTGTAGCACAAAAATATGGAACTATTGTAATTTGTGTCTCCAGTTTTTTTTCAAATAATTGCTAACTGTGTAGTGATGAAATCTTACAGCCTCTTCATAACGAAAAGTTAACACCTTGTAGTGCACAGTAGCCAAAGAGCTGTCAACGAGTATATCGACTTGGCTTAGCAGCTTGTTAACATATAGTTTATTCCGAATTAATTTGCTAACTTTTTATAAATCAACTCTGAATTTTAGTGTTACCATATTACTTTTTCTTTTTTAAAGTCGAAAAGTTTTAGTTCAAATCATCTCTGATTTTGATAGGGACTCTACAAAAGTAGAACGACAGGGACAGCAAACGACTCCTTATTTCTTGCCTCTCCTTTGACATTTCTCTTCAATAAGGTTTGGCATTTCATGATGAAAAGATATACAAGCCAACAACGAGTAGAAATTATTAAAATTTACTACCGAAATTTGGAGTCAGTGGCGTCATCTTCTAGAGTCGTCATAAACGTCCTAGCAGATCAACAATTGAGCGTCTAGTGGAAAAATTTGAATCCACAGGCACAGTACAAAATGTTCCCGTGCCAGTGAGGTACGTAGTGTCGAGAATATTGTTGCCGCTGAGGCTTCAGTTTTAGAAAGCTTAAATGTGTCTTTCACACGTCTTTCCCAAGCGTTGGGCATCTCCGTGACGTCATTGTGGCAAATTTTGCGAAAATATCTTGGCCTACATCTTTACAACATCAAATTGCCGCAAGAACTGAAGCCATTTGACCACCAGAAGTGTCGCACGTTTGTATATTGAGCTGAGCAACAACTTGAAAATGATTCGGATTTTCATCGTAAAATCATCTTCAGCGATGAGGCTCATTTCTGGTTGGATGGCTTCGTCAATAAACAAAATATGCGTTATTGGTCAGACAGCAGTTCACACGTGTTCTATAAGTCATCATTGCATCCCGAAAAAATTACGGTTTGGTGCGGCTTATGGGCCGGCGGCGTCATTGGGCTGTACTTTTTCCGTTATGATCAAGACCGGCACGTTACTGTGAATGGGAATCGCTACCGTTCAATGATAACCGAATATTTTTGACCCAAATTGGATGATATGGACTTGGAGGACATGTGGTTCAAACAGGACAGCGCCACAAGCCACACAGCGAATGTCACAATCAATTTATTGGAAACCAAGTTTGGAGTACGTGTCATCTCACGATATGGTCCAGTCGATTGGCCGCCTCGGTAGTGCGGTTTGACGCCGTTAGACTTTTTCCTGTGGGACTACGTCAAGTCTATGGTCTATGCCAAGAAACCAGCGACGATTGTTGAACTTCGTACGAATATCGAACGTGACATTGCAGCAGTATCGGCCGATTTATGCTTGAAAACCGTCTAAAATTCTCTTCAGCGTCTGGACTTCTGCAAGCGTGACCGTGGTGGCCATGTAAAAGAAATCGAGTTCCATATATAATGACATCGAACATACTTTTACAGGAAAAAGAAACGAATTTCATTAATATCCAAGAAACGGTTTTTGTTTTATTTAAAAAAACTTTTGTAGCGCTCTTATTCAAAAACCCGTATTTTGCCAGAAAAAGAGCACAATAAAAATTGTTTTATTTCCAACACTGGAAAATAATACAATAGATTAATAAAGAGAAAGTACTTTTGCCTACATTTTGGTTCTTCTCAAAAATCACTTTCTTAGCATTCTTTAATTGAAAATTAGTTGTATTAAACAGTTCATGTTTTAAAGAAATTCCGCCACATTCAGTTGCCATTTATAGAATGGAATTTGATAATAAATTATGGATAAAACCATATTCATTAAAATTGTGCCACAAGACAATCCATTAGTATTGTCGTTTGTCATTTACAAGAAATCAATAGCTGACGATGATGATGACGATGATTCATAAATAAAAATACGCAATTGCAATACAAAAAAAGAAAAAAAAAAATGCAGAAAAACGAAAAATAAATCATTTAGTATTGGAAAACGAATTTGAAAAAAAAGAAATCTAAATGGAATGAGTATGAGTAGGTGATTTAATGAAACTTTTAAAGACAATTCGAGCCAATAAATTAAATAAATCAATTTTAATAAAAAAAAATATTAAAAAATATGAAAAAACAACAGAGAAACAGAGAAAATGGTGAAACATTCATTGATGTCCGCTATTTAAGCTGGGCTAAGTAAAGAAACCGAGCGAACCAATTGAGTCAAGCATATCATGTTTGGTGTGTGTAACCAGTCATCATTCATCATTTTAAAGTATTGGTTTTGGTTTTATATTTTCTGCCACCGCAGAACTAAAATATATAAAACGGCATGAAGGTGATAAATCGTAATACAGTAGCAAACAGCTAAACTGACAACCAAAGTTGACGATCGTTTGGTTTTTAGCCATGTTAATGGCTTTTTCCTTTGATTGCAACATAGTAAGAAAACAAAGCTACAACGCAACGATACGATATGGTAAAACACACATACATTAGCACATTACACCAAAAAAAAGTAGAACAAGTAGCAAATTTAGAATTTCTTTGTACGACAACTTTAACCTTTTATCTGATGTTTTAGTCACACCTACAAAGGGTTTAACATTTTTAATTAAAATTAGTATATGGAACCGCGGGTAATTGTACTGCAGATGAATTGGCTAGAGCGGATACGCCTCTGCCGGACGTTCATCCTCATGTGAAAGTGGGTATACCTCATTCCACCGTTAGACTCCTTATTAAAATTAAATATTTATTAGACGCGAACCTGTCCTGGTCCAGTTTTGTCAAGTTACTAGACTTACCAGCCTAAGCTGGACTGTCGTGGTTGTGGGTCGATTGAGCAAGAAGAGACTGTAGTTCACTAAATTTGCCAGTGTCCATCTCTGGCTCGACGTAGATTTCTTACGTTATGATCTTTTCTTCTCGACAGCTTGACTGAGCTATCGATCCTGGACATTGGATCAATTGCCGAATTCATTAGGCTCTCTGACTGGTTTTCAGCATAATTTTGGCAACCTATTCGCCAAGTGTTCATTTAGCTGCGGCTACATTGAAAACCAATATTTTGCACAAAAATTATTTTTTTTTTGTTTGGTCAGAAACGCTTTATTTAGATCAAACAGCTAAATTCTATTGAGAATTTAAATTATTATTTTTTTTTTTTTGCAATGACTTTCAAAGAAGACTGATAATCAATACCTTCAACCATGAAGGTATTGTACAGAAGCCTAACTGAACATGCTTTTGACGCCAGTACATATTCATGATAAACATTAACAGCCTTATTTATATTAAAAAATTAACAGCTCGTTGTGCATACTGGCTAAGTTTGTAATTTCTTACAGATTCTCTGACAAATTATCAATTATAAGGAATGAAACGTTTTAATAACAGCTGTCTGTAGATAGTAATAAATTTGCCATTTTTTTGCCCTATATACTTACGAGTTGCTAACTTTTCATTCTAAATACAGCCGTAAAACTATTTAACTCACACTTTTTATAGAAATCATATGTTAGAATAATATTTCATATATACTCTTGTAATTAATTAGGCGAAGCATTTTAAAACACAGCACATTCTATCATATACTCGTGTTCTTACAATTTTTGAAATTCATATCGTGTGAAGATCAATCGTAATACAACTTTTTATCTTTCGCCTTCTCATTCCACTGTGTTCACATTAGACTACATCGACGGCATTTACGACTGTAGCCGTGCTGGTTAGACAGCATCGATGGAAATCTGAGTTCGAATCCTGGTACGACTCATAATTTTTTCAATTAATTTTGTTTTATCAGAAAAGCTTTATTTAAATCAAAGTCAAGAAGTCTATCTACTAAGAAACCCATCCCTGACATTCCACTCTATTCCATCTTAACCACTTAAAACAAAAACCGAATGATTAGGAGAAAAGCGTCACCTATGGGAAAGTAGCAGAGATAACAGCTAAACCTACTTAGAGAAGCCACTCACCACACACAATCAACATGCAACGATGAGTCAATTGCTGTTGATCATTCAAGGGTGTATGTATTACACTAGCCTTTGTATGATCAGGTAGGTAGGTCAAATGACCAGTTAATCCGAAAATCCGATCAACTACAATTAGCACAAGGTGCCGTTTTGAAACCATTGCAGGCCCAAACTGAAAATACCTAAAAATAGAAGAAAGAAAAAACTACAGCCAACCAGAGCTGAATATAAAGTGAAGTAAAGCAAGGGGGTCCAGGTTCCAGGTGCAGGCACATTGCCCAAGCCGTCGAAAAAGGGTACCCCAAAAAACTTTAAACGTCTGATTGCCAGACCTGGGCAGTCACAAAGAAAACGTTCCACAGTCTCCCTCTCAGAAGAATTTCCGCAACTTCTCCAGTGTGAATTAAAGGGAAGGCCTAGCCTCTCTGCGTGTCTACTGATCAGCCAGTGACCCGTATACACCGCTATAAGTCTGGACAAGGACTGTCGAGGAATCCCCAAGATTCCCAGAGTCCTATCCCGGTTATACCGCGGCCAAAGTGTCCTAGAAACAGCACAGGTAGTGATGGCATTCCACCTGCTCTGTGCTTTCCCAAGGAAAAACTTGGATATCCTTTCCCTAATGTTAGTCATAGGGCAGTGGACATCCAGGTAGGAAGAAACATACTCCTCTCTGGTAGAAGCTTCTCTAGAGAGCTCATCTACCTTCTCATTTCGCAGGATATCCCTATAATCAGGAACCCAGACCAAGGAGATGCCATAAACGTCCCCAAGACGCTTCAGCTTCTACTTACAACGAAGAACGAGGGAAGAGTTTCCCATAGGCGGGATCAATTCACAGAAATTTGTTTCATTCCTAAGGCGCTTAACAGTAATATAAGAAAAAAAAATACTGTCCTTTCCAAAGATTCCAATACAATACACAGCATCAGTAGGGGTTTACCCCTGAATATTGGTCTCAATAAAAAAAAATACTTTTTTTCATGAACTCCAAGGAAAGAATGACGTTATTTTTTTATTTGTTCTTCCTTCCAATTTAATTATTTAAATATTGTATTTTGACTTCATTGCTTCGTATTATTAGGTTTAGAACACTTACAATTGTTTGGTCAAATATTTGCCTTAACTGAGGGTAACTTAACAGTTATGGTTCCCTATAGCGTTCTTTGTAGGTGACAAACAATACTGTGTTCCTGAATCTATGCATTAGTATGGAATTATCGATTTATTGTAATTTCCTTTCAGTATTGAAAATAAAATTTTATATCGATTTCAACCTTTTAGTTTTATACATGCATTAACACTTTTATAAACAAAATTTGAGAAAAAAAACTGGTTCTATTTTAAACTAACAATGTATTTAAAACAACCTTCATTTGAAAATTTTCATGTGTACTAAATAGTTTCAGTGTTTGTTAAGCATCCAATAAACATGTGACATGACAGTTTTATAGGCTACTACTTTTATTAATTTTGATACAGGAAAACAAAAAAAAAATATGAAGAAATAAAAAATACCACAAACTGAACATGCAATAACTAAATTATTTGAACAAACTTGCAACAACACACACACACACACATTTATATTTGCCAATGCAATATCATAAAAATCTTTATAATTGGCCGAACAACACTATAAAAGTCTAAAAAGAGTGCGAGTTTTACAGTTGGGAAAACAGCAGGAGTTTAATAAATAATTAAAACTCGTTTAAATAAATTTTTTTTATTTTTATTTTTTGCAAACACTTTACTGTAGAAAATTAAAATTAAAAAAAAAAACAAATTCTGCTAAAATATTTAAGGTATTAAAATAATTATTTCAAATAAGCAAATAAAACATTAAATTTATGGCAAATGGATGATTTTTATGATTCAAGTTTGTGTCTTAAGTCTTTTGTTTTGAGCGAAACATATTGAACACACTTTTAAAAGAGTTAATTGGTTAAAATAGCATAACAAGAGACGTAGTAGAGGAAAACAAAGAATGATTTTTATATATTTCTAAAGGTTATACTATTTTTTTTGAAAATACTTATTTAAGCACACACACAAACACACTTTTGCTATTTGAATGTTTACAAATGTTTGAAACTGATATTAAAATTGCATGCAAAAGGGGCATTAATTTCGATTATTTTAATATTTTTTTTTTTGCAAGCTTGAAAATCATAGGTTTCGATTTCTGATATTTTATTTTCAAATTATATGATTTTTGTAGTTATGCAGACTTTTCTTTTTTTTGCTTTTTTGTAATAAATGTAGGCATTTGTAATCTTATATACGAATGCCAAATTGTGGAACGTTTGTATGGAAACTCGTTGGTTTTTATATTTCTCCTTTGTATAAACCTTGATAGTATACGAGTAATAGCCAATTAGAAATATGAGGTGTAAAATACCGAAATGTAAATTTTCAACTTTTCAAGCCAAAAAGTTATATAAAATAAAATACTTCTTTAATGTCATAAATCGCCTCAAGTTCTTATTAAATTAAATAACAAAACCACCATAATGGTGTTAAAAAAAATAAAAATTATATTGTAATGCTGTAACTATTAATTTATGTGGAATTGAATTTGTTTTTTTTTTTTGTAATTTTTTGTTAAAACGAAAAAAATTAAATATTTGTTTGCTATTGCATTTGCCTTTACAACTCAATTTGAATTGAATACTTCATTAAAAGCTTAGTGTTAAAACTATAGCAGATTTGTTAATGTTGGTAGGGAAAGGAGCTCTTAAGAATACTTTTCATTCAATGAAAATTCTACAATTTTGGGAAACAAATTTTTTTTAATGAAAGTAGTTCTGCCGGTAAACGAAAATTGTTTTTTTTTTTAATTTTTTTTTTTTTTTCTACACTCTCTTTTTTTATATTTTTGTGGGTAAAGTAACATTGTTGTCACCACCACATACACACATGCATGCATACATACATATATAATTGGCCACTACAATCCGGTTTCAGAGCTACGGCCTAGTTTCTCGCAGCACTCAATGTTGTGTGTCGACTCCGAATGACAGACTTGAGGATCAATTAGTCACAGAGCTTTTGCCAGAAGTCTGCTAAGAGGTAGTAGCCGAAAGAATGCCAGAGTGAGAGCTTCAACCGGAGCTCTCGGCTTAGTAAACCAACATACTAACCACTAGATCACGGCGACCACATACATATATATACATATGTATATTATATATATGTATATGTACATAAAATATATATGTACAAAAATATAACAGACACATACACATAAAAAAACAACAATTTTACGAATATATTTTTTTGTTTTTTTTTTTTGTTTTTGTTTTTTATGCTAGTGATATTAGATTTTTTATCGAAAAATTTTTCATGGTTAATTACATATTTTTTATAACTTAAAGTTTTAAATTATTATTTTTTTTAATATAAGATGTTGTTTTTAAACTAAAATACTTGTAAATATATGTACATATATAAAATATGTCTTTTTTATATTTTAATGTTAACACGTTCGCGGACGTGAATGTTATAGCATTCATTTTCATACTGATGCAAAATGACGTGAATGCTATAGCATTCAAATTTTAAAGCCAATTTTTATTCATTTAATTTTATACAATCTTAAGTTTTTGTAATTAATACACATTCAAAAAAATTACCAATTGGTTCATTAGATACTTTCGTATATATATGTATATGTATATAACGGTTAAAATACGATGTTCTGACTACTCTTATAATATATGTCTAATTAGATTTCGGATATTACAACTAGTTTCAAAAATAATTGCCTGTATATTTTTGCAGCTCCCTAAAATTTTTTGCGTCCGCGAACGTGTTAAACATTTATTTAAATTACATAAATAACAATACGTATTCGAATTTTAAATTCAAAAGTAATCATATACTGATTATTTATAAAAATATTACACAACACTAAGACAAAAGAAAAAAAAATACGCACAAACATTTCTATTTGTGTTCTTATATTAAAAAATTAATTGTAATAATTAAACATTTAATTGGAAAATTTAAAATATACTATTAATTTGATAATTGAAATTATTTCAGAAAACAATTTTTTCTGTGTATGACAGCACATCTTGGTTACAATACAACAAAAGAATTTTAGCACTAAAGTTAGTCACTATTTTAAATTGAGTTAAAATTGAATTGTCAATGTTAAATAAATATATTATTAAAAATCAAGTTAATAAACTCTTATATAACTAAACTTTGTGTACTACTCAATCTATGTATATATCGACAATGGAATTAAAGAACGCTGTAACTGGCAAAAAATCGAAAATACGTTTTTTGCATAATTTTTATCAGAAAAAAAATACGTGTCGATTAGTCTAGGTCCCAGATTTTTACGATGAAGATAAGTTCACTTACGCCGTCTGCGAAATGAAAAATATCAGTGTATTTGTTCTACATTTATGAAAGTTTTTTGGCTTTGGTGAACATTTAAGGTTTTGTCTGTAATTCTTCTTTAATTCCATCGTCGATATATTGGATACCCAGATCAATAGACAGAACTTCCTCAACAAACATAGAAACATAGTTTTCGAATTTTGTTCTATTATTGAAAATCAATTTCTCTTTCTAAAAATTAATTTCTACAATGACTTTAAGTTCACATTAAATTTAAATTTCTTATGATTAATCTTGACTTCTATTGTATTATAATACTTGTATTCCATATATTTTATTTGCACTCGTCTATAAACTTAAATACCTGTCATACTGAAGATTATATAGATTTAATAACTTAATATTTGCATTACAAAGAATTCTCAGTGCACACAAATAGAATTTGTTAGAAAAGGAAAAAACTGCAAGCAACTGCATTACAAAAAGAATCTGTAATTGAAACAAAAAATTAAAAATGAATTAAAACGAGTTTTTAAATCTATTTTTTATTTTTTTTTATTTGTTCCATATCTCTCTCCATATCAGACATCATCACCGTACCGTCAACATAGGTATGTACGAGTAGTTTTGCTGCAGTCATAATAAAATCACACTCTGCTCTGGATATTCAGCATAGACTGGACTGAATGAAGAAAATAAAGGAAAGTATGATGCTTGAATTTGATATAAAAACAGGAATTTAATGAATTTAATTGCTAAGTGCAACAGCAACAGCAACAACAACAACATTAAGAGAAATATTTAAAAAACTTTAATGTGTTTCAGTTTAGTGTATCGTACACTACAGCCGGTAACCGATAGTTTGGCACAGAGAAGCCCCTTATTTAATACTCTGGTAAAAAAAATATTCAGAGATATTAATAGTACACCCCAAAAACTTTGCCCAACTCAATGAGAACAGCAGATTTATTTTATTTATTTATTATTTTTTTTTTTTTTTTTGACCAAAATTTGTTCCATAAAAAATTTGTTGGCGTATTCACTATTATTTAAAAACAGTTTTATATGGTCTTGTGAGGTTCTTTTACAGTTTCCATTACTTGAGCCCTCCCTCCTTTCTTTTTTTTATTGAGACCAATGCTCAGGGGTAAACCCCTACTAAATGTTTTGCATTTTATTATAATTTTTGTGGAAAGGACAGAACATATACATTGCGCGTCATCAGGTTAGCGCCCCTTAACTTCTCATTTACTTTTTAATATAATTTTAAAAATTTTTTATATAATTTTAAACATGCTTGACTTTCCTGCATATAAATATTTTTTTTTTGTTGTAATTTTTATATAATTTTTATTATACTCGAATGTTCTACGTATATTATGTTTTTATAATAATTTTTGTATAGAACTTAAATGCCAAAAATATTGTAGTAACAAAACTAACTTATGAAAATGTAGTTATAATGATGGTTTTGCTTTGTGAAATTATTCCTTCATAACAATATATGAAAAACCTTAATGAGGTCAATCGAGGCATGGTAATTAAATTTTAAAATCTAGAAAATAGGATTTGATTGTAGAGTAGCATTTAAGTCTGATATAACGACTATGCAATTTATTATTATTATTTATGTCTAAACTAGTTTCTTTAGTCTTAAAGAGGAGATTTAATTCCAATACACTCGGAGTGTAATTCTTATAACAGATTGGCAAGTACAGAGCCTTTAAAGTATTCTTTTTATTTTTAAATTGAACTTCTATAATTAAATAATAGTCTAATCTCTTCTACCAAGAAAAATAAGGTTTTATTCAATTTTTTTTTCTGTTAAACTTTAATTGGGGGGGGTCGTGGCATAGTGGTTGAGCGCGTGCACAGAAACTCAAAGGACCGAGGTTCAAATCCCAGCGAAGGAGAAAAATAAAAAATTAATTTGCGGTTTTTCCAAAATTATAATTAACAAAAAAATAAGAGGTTCCCCCCCCACCTCCAAGAAATCCATCTTCACGAAACCGCTCCCTGGCATTTCCAGCCTATTCCACCAAGAAAACGAATGATCAGGAGTACAGCGCCATCTTCTGGGAAGATAACAACTAACCTACCTAAAAAAGATGCTCACCACTCACATTCAACATCCACATGGGGCAATTGCTGTTGATCATGTAAAGGTGAAGGTATAACACTGGCCTTTTCGTGATCAAATTGACAGCAATTTGTCCCATTGACATAAGGCGCTTAACATCTATGTATATCTATGTATCTATGTATAGCTATGTATCTATGTATATCTATGTATTCAACATTCCAATACAATGCACTGCATTTAGTAGGGGTTTACTCCTGAGTATTGGTCTTAAAAAAAAAAAAAAAAAAAAAAAAAAAATAAAGATCGGAGAACTATCAAAATTATAAATGTTTGGTTGAAGTCGAATTATAATTCTTTTTTTTTTTTTTTTGAATAAATATTGAATTAAAATGAATCTTTATGATAAGTTTTAAAACAAATGCAATGATTTCATTTCATTTTAATATTACAATTCATTTAAAATGTACGAAATTAATATATTTCTATCTAAAAACATTCTCATTTAATATGCTCTTAATATTGAATAGCAATGAACTAACCAACAGTAGACCATTTTAGAAGATAGTTTTCTGTATTTCGGTTGACATAACCCTTTTTATAACTCGAAAACCACTAAACCGATTTACAAACCAATACATGTGTTGTAAAGGTGTACTTTTACTGAATGTCTTTTTTCAACTGGGCGGTGTCACGCCCATATACATTTTTCTTTATTTCTCTATATCTTTAAAACAGTAATAATAAGAGTTTCTTAATTTGGCCCAAATAACTTTGTAGTCAACTCAAATAATCAGTCGGATGTTGATAAGTAGGAGTGGCACCTTCCTTACAAAGGGGGGGGGGTCGTGGCATAGTGGTAGAGCGCTCGCACAGAAACTCACACGACCAAGGTTCAATCCCAGCGAAGGACAAAATTATAAAATAAAAATTTGCGGTTTTCTAAAATAACAATTTAAATTAAAAATTAAATTAAAAATAAAAATAAGAGGTTCTCCCCCCCCTCCAGCAAGACCATCTGCAAGAAACCGTTCCCTGACATTTATAATCTATTCCACCAGAAACCAATGATCAGGAGTTCAGCGCCACCTTCTGGGAAGATAACAGCTAATCTACTGAAGACGCTCACCATTCACATTCAAACATCCACCGACAAATGAGGCAATTGCTGTTTGATCATTCTAGGGTGAAGGTATAACACTGGCTCTTGAGTGGGCAAATTGACAGCAACTTGTTTCATCAATACAAAAAAAGGCGCAAAATATACTAACATCTTCTATCAACCATCTTCACATTCCAATACAATGCACTGCATGAGTAGGGGTTTACCCCTGAGTATTGGTCTTAAAAAAAAAAAAATATTGATTTTTGTATATCTTTCGAACAGTGACAGTGAACGTTTTTGAATTTAGTTCAAATAACTTTGTAGTCAATAGACATCATCAGTAGAAATATGGGCAAAATTGAAGACGTGGGTGTGGCACCGCCCATACAAAGTAAATATTGACTTTTGTGTATCTAGAGAACGGTAATACTGAGAGTTTCTTGATTTGGTCCAAATAACTTTGTGGTTAATACAAATCATCAGTCAAAATGTGGGTGGAATTGGATATGTGGGAGTGGCACCTCCCATTCAAAGTAAAAACTGTTTTTTGTATATTTAGAGAACGGTAGTTGTTAAAGTTTCTAAATTTCTTGAGAAGCTTTTTCATGGCAATTAATTACTCCAAAAAAAAAGTTATATGGCAACATTATCCACTTACACTCAGAAATTAAATCGAATAACATGGTATCATTCGATGCATCGATATTTCAACGATTCATCGAATTAAAAAAAATCGATATTTTCGATGCATGAATAAACATCGAGAATCCCTATTGTAAAGATATAACTTTTTTAATTTTTGACGCCCCCTTTGAAGGCTAACAAAAATTTCGGTTCCGTTTTTTTCTTCTATGCTCTTGACATTAACGTTGGCATTAACAATTTTCTAAATTATTGCTTTAGAGCAACCGATGTCCAGTATAACTAACGCTTGTCATGGGGTCTTTATATTATAAAATTTTAGCTGTACAACATCAATCAGTACAGCATTTTTACTGCTTCTATCATTGGTTTCTAAGAAAATTGGTACTAAAAAGTATATCCATTTACGATGATTTAAGAACTACTATGTAAACTGTTATTGCATTTTAATACAACGTCTGAAATAGTATCTTTCTGTGTTTAAAGTTTAAAGAACGAGCAAAAGCTTATACACAGTTCCTCCTAAAAAGCCAGTGAAGTCTTTGAGGCACCATTTGGCTTGAGGCATCATTTCAGTAGAATTTATAATTTTATTTTTTTTTTTCAATTTAATTACAATATTTTTATTTAAATCTTTAAACCGTCTAGCGAAAACAATCCTTTAAAGTCTATTTTACATTAAATCATCAGTTTGAAATCAATGTAGAGTCACTATTATATATACATATGGTTACGGGTTTCTTTGGAAGCATGACTAGTATATTTCTATGTATGTATGTGTGTGTGTGCATTTGCTGATTTTGGTCTTGTAAATTAAAAATATTATGAATATTCCATATTATGAGTTCTCCAACATGACTACCGGTGTAACATCTTTATATGCCTCTAATAATGACGACATTCTACGAAGGCTATAATTATCATGATAATGATGAAGTGGATAAAACTGTCATTGTGCTTTAATGTGGTGGCATCAACATATTTTTAAAATTTATCATAATTAGTTGACTCTTAATTTGACAGTAAATTATCGATCTTGTTGTAAAAATTTTGTCTATTTTTTTTCTTTTTTTTTTTAATTGAAAGTATAATTACGAGTAAAAAAAATTAATTGGTGTTGTGTGTTCGTATTTAAATTACAATACTTATACTTTACAAGAGCGCAAGTAAAGTCAATAATTTGAAAAACCCTATTTTCAATAATATTTTAATAAAATTTAAAAGAATACAAATTCCTCAAATTACCATTTATTTCTAGTGTTCTCACCCTATTAAAAATATACAAAAAAAGCAAAAAAACAATTTAACTTTTGCAATTTGATCTCTGAACTTTTGTCGCTTTTTGTTTTTTGTCATTTGACTAAAAACACCTACAGTCTCGTTTCCATCTACTATTTGTAAGAATTTTTAAAAAATATTTTTTTTTAGAATTTCGCACTTAACAAAAGGTGGGGATTATTTTGTTTTTAATCTTTTTATTTATTTAAAAATAAATTGGTTAGATTTGTAAATGCAAAAAAGACGAGAGAAAAAAAAATGTTTTTTTTTTAAGTGAATCACAAAATAGACTAAAAGAGTTTGTAATTACACACACACATGTAAGTAGAGAGGAAATTAAAAAAAATTTAATTAGATTTATTTTTTTTAAACAAATTTAAATAGATTCTGTTACATACATACATAGATACATAATTGGACATTACAACCCTGTGTCAGGGTTACGGCCTAGCTTCTCGCAGCACTCATATTTTGTGTGTGTGTCAATTTTTATCCATGAATACCGGGACATACATTTTAAAGTCGACTGCGAACAACAGATTTGGGAAGCTTTTTCATGGCAATCAGTTACTCTCAGAGCTTTTGCCAAAAGTCCGCAAAGAGGTAGTGGCCGAAAGAAATAATTTTTTCTAATTTGTTTTTTTTTCAAGATGTCAGAGCTGAGATTTGAACGTAGCGCTATCGTCTTTGTAAGCCAGCACATTAACCTCTAGACCACAGCGATTCATATGTACTAGTATATTATTATTATATAGTTATCCCATATCCGCCCACTGTACTATATATTGTACAGAACTTGAAGTTCAAGTAAAAATTATAAAATTCAGTTTTTTACTCGGGAAACGCTTTTCATCAGTCAATAAGAGTACATGTAACATCCACGTAGCTGCTGTACATCATAGTTGAAAAATATCAATTATTGCAATCTCCATTTTGGCTAGTTATCTAGGAATCTCCATTTTGGTGATTTATTTCTTGTGAGATTGTGAATGGTTATGTAGTTTATTTTACATCAGTTAACTTTGAAGAACGTTAAATAGCAGTTTATTTACTTGATAACATCACATTCTAATAAAAGCAATATAAGACAGTTTAGATCGTATAGAATTTTTTGAGCTATAGCATATTAAGTGCTGCTGTACTAAGCTTAGTATACCTAAAAAAACACAACTCAGAATATTTTTTTTGGTTTTTTTCTTTTACTGTACTGTAAAAAATGTTGTATTAATCTAGTAATAAATATTGAATTTTAAAAATTGTTCTTGGTTTTCATTTGGGCGTTAATGGGTTAAGACAGAGCACAAATAGAAGACACTGCGATCTATAAGATTTATTGTGTTCTTTTGAGTCTAATGTTTGTTTAGCAGACCAATTTCTTTCCTTAATAACACCAGCATGTCCACCACTAAGGTGGATCTGTCCGCTAAAGAGACAATATGTTTCCCTAAACACATTCATCTAATTCTATCAAGAGGCGCACATTCATATAATATGTGCTCTGATGTCTCTGACTTACTCCCAAATCGCGGACGAATCACAGCTTTATCGTGCCTGAGACAGGACTGGGTGTTCCAAGATTCCAAACATTTGCCAGTTTCCCATTCGCTAATTAGATTGAGAATACTAGAAATTTTTTCTAGTCAATGCATACGCTTTCTCCGCTTATACCACAGCGATAATCTCTGCAAGGTGTTGTAACAATATTTGAAAAGCCTAGATGTCATTCGATGAGAGTCAGGCGCCTTTAAGACAGCCTGACTATCTGAAAATATAAAATAACTTTAAACTATTTCGTATACAAATGTTATTTATTTTTGTTTTCTTTAATCCAAAAGGTTGTTTTAATTTCCTTGATATCTATTCATATCGTATTTGCTGTAGGGTATTGTATTTATAAATTTGTAATTTATTTATTTTATATTTTATGTGCGCCCCTACATGATTACATATATTATTTTTAATACATTTCCAAGTATTTTCATACATTGTAAAAATGTCTAGTAGACTCTTCTAGAGAATAATATCTGCTATTGGGTTGATACAATTTTTTAAGGATCTTCTTTAGACTGCCTGTTAATATTATTAATTATATGCAAATACTTCAGGTTTTTTTAATGGTAATTTCAGTTTGTGTTGTTGTAGTCATTCATAATTAAATAAATGACTGTAATCGGCAAAGATAATGATATTGTGACAACATATTCATCTAAAAGCTTTTTAAATACTTGGCTACTGTTTAAATGTTAAAATAATTCATCATCATCAGTCTCTTCATTGTGCTTTTGTATCATAATCATTAAAATAATAAAAATTCCTCTTTAAATCAAAAACGAAATATCAGGTTGTTAAAATCAGGTTAAAACATTTACAACTTCCCCCTAGTTTAATGTAAAAGATATTCTTGGTTTTTTTTTCTTTTTTTATTTATTTTACACATCATAACGATAATTTAATTTGCATTTTCTGGAATTAAAGCATTGTAGTGTTCTTTATTGTTTATTATTTAGCTTTACTTTATTCATCATTTTTTATATTTTTATGCATGCAGATGGCGATTAATAAAAAAAAGTTTGCGATATTTGCAAGGGTATCTTGGAGATTATCAGATATCAGAAGAGGAATTGTATAAGTTGGCATCCACCGACATTTTAAAGTTCTTCAGAGCAACAAAATTGGGGAAGATACTATACGAGTAGAAATCCTAGTTAAGTTGAGGGCTGTACAATAGATCTACAGGTCGAAGTAGCACTTGAACTTTATATGTCTTTGAAAAGAAAAAAAAAGAAACAAAAACACTCACTTTGTCAGCACATAACCGATTTTATTGAAATCCTTTTTTAAATTACAAAGAATGAGATCTTCTCTATTCTTGTTTTTCGGGACACTTGAAGCAAATTAACTTCGTTGACAAATTCACGTGAGCGATGATATTGCCTTACTTTGCCTGTTTAATAATAATGGAATGTGGATCGTTATGTCAACGAATCACAACCAACTTTACATTTACATTATATTTTCAGCAACAGTGAAAAAAGACAAAAGGGCAAGGAAGCAAGGAAGCATGAAAATATATATTTAAAATTATTAAGTTTTACTTAAAATAAAAGAAGAAAAAAAAAATCATACTCTAAAAGGTGTCTTCATTTCAAACTGGAGAACAAATTAAGAGCAAGCGAATAATACCACCAACTGGATTCACTACTAAAAGGTAACCAGAAACAAACTCATTATCCTCATATGGAAGTGAAATATGGGTCGAGGCACTAAAGGTAAGAGAACGAGCTTATTTGCTAGCATCTGTCCAGAGATCCGCGGTTTCGAAAATTACCTCGGCTTATCCTACAGTATCGGGACCTGCAGTTCTTGCTATAGCTGGCACAATCCCTGTGGACCTAGTGGCAAAACGATAGGACTCCCTATAAATAGTTTTTCTATTAGACAACATACCGTTCTCAAATGGCAACAGCGCTTGAATGCTGAAGAACGAGGAAGATGGACAGCGAGATTTACATATCGCTGCAAGAATTAAAGAACGCTATAATTGACAAAAAAAAAAAAACTAAAATACATTTTTTGCATCATTTTTATCAAAAAAAAAAACTACGGGTCGATTGGTCCCGGTCCCAGATTTCTATGATGAAAAGAAATTCACTCACGTCGTCTGCATTTTGAAAAATACCAGTGTCTCTGTTCTACTTTCATATAGGTTTTTTGGCTTTGGTGAACAAAAACCAAATGTTTTGTTAGTTACAGCGTTCTTTAATTCTTGCGACGATATACGGAGTAGAGGGTCATGGATAAAACGAAAATCAGGAGAGGTGAACTTTAACACCACACAGATCTTGTCGGGTCACAGATATTTGAGAAAATATCTGCACCAAATTAGAAAGTTCGACTCATCTTTCTGCATTTGCGAAGAGGATGAAGATGTGATTGACGACGCGGAGCACACAATTTTCGATTGCACTCTCTGGCATTGCTATCAAGCAGAGCTAATGGTAGCAGTTGAAACAATAACGATCGGTAATATCGTTGCGATTATGACGACAAATATGGCGAACTGGACCTCCATTGCAACATACCATGAACGTATCCTAAAACGAAAAAAGAAGGACTTTGAAGCTATTGAAAGTGAGGGGTCCTGGGCGCAGGACAACCTAGACGAAACTGACAAATAGGGTTTCACCTTTAAGTAATGCGCATGTGGTTCCGAGGTGGTATTCTTCCTCTGGTGAGAAGATACGGGGGGGTTTTTAGTCAGTATACCCTTTTGGGCGAGTTCGACATAACATGCGAGGTGACGATCTTCGTTCGAGCACAAAAAAAAGGAAGCATAAACAATAACCATATCCCCAGGTAAACACACGGATTTACTTTGCACTTTGCCTAAAAGGGAAGCTGCACATATATTTTTATATAGGATAAACCTGTTTTCTAGTAGGTAGTGAGCTAGACTGATTGTACGAGGTTTCGAGGGTTCGAATCCCATCAAAGAACCTGGTCTGCGGCAATAAACCCAGCTTATGGTCTTTCTCACTCTCCTCCATACTATTAATTAGAATATAATTTTATATTGTATTTTATTTTAGCAAATAAATAAATATTATTTTTATAAAGAGTATTGTTATCACTGCCGAGCTGCCAAACCAAATCGGTATTCTAGCTGGCAGCCCACTATCCATTTTTTGTTGTGCATAACACTGACTGTTTCTTTTATTTGGAATGAACTATACTTACCATGTCTAAGTTCACATACTCGTACATATGCAGTTAAAAATTAAAAAAAAATTAATTTAAATTTTTTAATTTAATCCTCATGTTAATTAAAATTATAAATAAATACGATTTTACAATATTTATTATAGTCTAGAGTCATAAGATTTGAAAAACAGTTTCCATAAATCCTACATTTTACATTAAAAGAATAACGTTTTTAAACCCACATTTAATGTTATATTTGCATCATCTTAGTGACATCATTTGTTTTACTTATTCCGGTCTTAAGAGATTAAATTTTATGAAAAAGTAATCGCTTATACTGTAGTGTGTAGAGTATGTATAACACAACTATTAAATATTTACAACAATGCAAAATTACTACTCGTACAGGCGCTGTTGGATTATTCTGTGACCATTTGACAAAAAAAATATATTTAAAAAAAAAAGAAATCAAATGAAGAAGAAATACTATATTTCTCATTGTGATCTCAATAGATTGATTCTTTTTTTCATTTTCTAGAATTGGAAGCCATAATTCTTAAATAGGTCTGCTTATCCGATACCACCTTACATTATAAAAAACCATAAAAAAAAATAAACACTCAAGTAACTAAAGAAAAACTGTTAACCTATATCACTCGCTGTTAGGCGATAAACGATTTCTATGGCAGGGGTTACCAAAAATTTTTGGTTGTGTTAGCGAGTAAAAGAAAAAAAAAAGTTGAGAGAATTTTTTTGTTTACAGTCATAGAAAAATTTTAGTAATATACGCGATTTTGACATTAATTTAATCAACAAAATACATAAAGTTGTAAATGTTTGACTATATTTAGGGCATGTTTTTTATATATTTGCTGGGAAATAAAAAATCCATTTCTTCTTCTTAAAAAATATTCTTTAAAATACAAGTATATATATAACTGGGATAAAATAAGAAGATACAATAAGACTTTTAGAAGATAAAATCTTATACAATTATACTTTTATGACAGTTTCGAATTTGTGGAATGTAATTTGTTGCGTTCAAGATATATATTTTAAGTCGGAAAATATTTGTATTATATATTTTTCCAACAATTGCTTAATAAAAACACCATCACTAAATGATCTACCCTTTCTAACAATTTTTAAGCTTATTAAGCTTGAAATCGCGATTTTCAATTTAGGATTTAATTTGGTTCATAACCAACTAACCAAGCTTATAATGTTTTTAAAAAAATTGACTTTTTTAACATAAAATATTGTTTGAGTGTAATCGATCAATTTTTTTGAATAAACCTGAAAAAAATAAAAGAGCGTAAACAATATGTGTGAATGCTCCCTGCACAATTGTGCTATAAAATGGTAATCACTGTCCTATGGCTACTCAACAGTCACAGCAAATAATATCTTTTAAGTTAAACTTTGACCTCTTTGTTTAACATTGTACTACATTTTTGTTGGTCATAAAATTTTTAATTAATTTTAAAACTTTGGTAACCATAAAACTGTTGATTAATTTTAATTTATTATTGTCTCTCTTAACTCAAAGTAATCATATGACAAGGGCACTCTATGCAAAAATCCAAAATAAAGTCTGTAAATCGGGTTAAATCAATTAATACTTTAAAACACCCTATACTGTAAAGCTAGTTTTTTTTAACTAAAAATTTAATTTCAAGAATATTCTTATTTAAGTAAGCTTACAGTAGTCGCCGTGAACTAGTGGTTAGTGTGTTGGCTTGGGTTCGAAACCCAGCTCCGACATCTTAAAAAAAAAAAAAATATTTCTTTAGGCGACTACCTCTCAGCACTCTTCTGGCAAAAGCTCTGAGAGTAATTAGTTGCCGTGAACTAGCTTCTCAAGTCTGTCGTTCGGAGTCGACATTAAACTGTAGGTCCCGGTACTCATAGATAAAAATTTACACACACAACATGAGTGCTGCGAGAAACTAGGCCGTAATCCTGACACAGGGTTGTAGAGGCTAGTTATGTATGTAAGTATGTATGTAAGTAAGCTTACAAGTGAAGTTTGTTCCTCACGAATTTAAATTTTTGAGAAATATTTTTTTTTATAATTATTGTATTTTGAAAGAAAATAACTGAAACAAGTAGTGTTGCTTAATGCTGCAAATATATCAATCTGAGGAACACAGTACCAAAAATTCTAGCATCTTATTTTTTTACGAGTATGCGACCATTTCAGATAATCGATACATTTCTTGATCTTGGTGTATCACTCGATCCAAAACTAAGTTTTAACCCACACATTTCAAAAATTGTAAACAAGGCAAAAGGTGTATTGGGATTTATTAAACACTGGGGAAAGGAGTTCAGAGATCCATATGTATTAAAGCAGTTGTTCACTTCATTGGTGAGACCAATACTGGAGTATGCTTCTATAGTTTGGGATTCTCAATACGAAGTTCATATAAATAAAATTGAATCTGTACAAAAACAGTTTCTTATTTTTTGCTTCAGAAATCTTCAGTGGAATCCGAATAGAGTTTTACCATCTTACGAAAGTCGTCTAGCACTTATCAAACTTCCTACTCTCAAAAGCAGAAGAACTTGTTTCGACATTTCCTTCATCAATAATTTGATATGCGGAGTTATTGATTCTGAAACTTTGCTTACGAAGCTGGAATTTATTATTCCTACTCGACCAACCAGATATTATATTTCTCTTAAACTGCAATACTTTAAATCAAATTACGCGAATTTTGAGCCTGTTCGGAGAATGTGTTCTGCACACATTCAACAGCTATTTTTTCCTTATTGATGACTCCTTAAACTCTAACGCTCTTAAAAATAGAATAACGAACTTTTTAAATAACTGAATTAATTAACTTTTTTTATTATGTTTAGACTAATTAGAATAATCCAGATAGCCTGTAAGAATCTTTGTATTTTATTGGCTGAAATAAATAAATAAAATGGTGCCCATTTTGATCTTGTCGCATAATTTTCGGCATAAATGTCAGCCTGCAATGATCAGATAAAATATTGTAGACTTTGTACCCATTTTACAAAGGGCCACCGTCACCTACGTACAAGAATCTACTAATGACATATAGGAGTATAACATTTTTAATTATATTTCGAAAGAGAAGAAAAAATGGCGGTAAATTTTTAACAATTAATGCCTTTTTTTAGAATGTCGTTAGACAAGCGAATCACACTATGCAACAAGTGCTACTATATCAATATTGCTGGTAATGGCAGTACCACCATAGATGAACTTCTTGACAACTTGGAATGTATAGGTGCCAGTTGTAACCTCGTAGACGATATCTTCAATGTTCCTACTCGTCGATAACATATACACCGTCTGCCTTTCATTTACCGCCAGACCCATTTTAGCAGACTCCCGTTCACAAGCATTAAAGGTATTGTAATTGAGAGGAACAAAATTCAATTTTTTTTTATTGAGACCAATACTAAGGGATAACCCCTACTGAGGTTGTGCATTGTATTGGAAATTTTTGTGAATGAACAGTATATCTTTTTATTTTTTTCTTATATTGCTGTGCATTGATCATTCAAAGTCCAGTGTTATATCTTCATCCTTGAATCACTGTGTATACAGTGATGAAGGAAATGTCAGCTCAAAATGTTTAAAATCAGCTGTTTTTTGTTGTGGCTATCCTATTAAACACTGTAATGTTGTGTGTGCAAAAATTTTGTTGTGGCTATCTAGATGTGTGTTTTTCTTGTTATAGTTGTTGGAGTTTCGTCACTGTGTACACTGTGCTTGTATGATCAACAGCAATTGCCTCACCATTGCATATTGATTGTGTGTGGTGAGTGCCTTCGCTAAGTAGGTTTAGCTGCTATCTCTGCTACTTTCTATAAGGAAGATCTCTTATTTTTAAATTATTATATTTTAATTAAATTAATTGCATTTTTAAATCACATATTTATGACTTATGATATATGGACGCTTCTACTATCTTGGAGGTAGTCTGATTTGAATGTCCAGTTTTTAATATCTTTTTTTCAAAATTTGTGGCCGTATATTGGAAATAATGCGGCGAATGTTGTCGTTCAAGTAGTCAATCCTTTCGGGCTCATCGGCATATGCTAACGACTTTATATATCTCCACAGAAAAAGTTTTAGAGTTTGGCGACTAGACTTTGGAGACTAGTTGACGCTTGAGAAATGTGAAACTATGTGCTTGCCAAACGCTTTTTTTTATTTTGCGATATCTTATTTAAACCACAGCTGCTGTATATCATGATTTTTCAATTAATGAAAAGATCAGTAGTCATGACTCTATAGCGGTGGCTATTGGTTAATAAAAGAAACAGAAAATATAAAAAAAAATTATTGTTGTATGGTGTGAAAGTCCCACTCCCAATCCCCAATCCCTAATCCCCAATCCCAATAAATAATTTTTTATTTCATCACAACCGCCTTAGTTACTTATATTAAAATTAAATTCTTTTAAATAAATAAAAAAAAATTTAATATAAAAACCAAGCTTTTTTGGTAGAGATATATGTATATAGTCAATGTATATCGCCGTAGTCTAGTGGTTAGTGTGTTGGCTTACTAAGACAAGAGCTCTGGGTTCAAACCCCAGCTCTGACATCTTAAAAAAATATGAAAAAAATATTTGTTTCGGCGGCTACCTCTCAGCAGTCTTTTTAAACAAAGGCTTCTGAAGTCCGTCATTCAGAGTCGACATTAAACTGTAGCTCCCGGTACTCAGGGATAAAAAAAAAATGAACACACACAACATTGGTGCTGCCAGAATCTAGGCTGTAACCCTCAAACAGCGTTGTAATGGCCAATTATGTAGATTTTATTAAAAAAAAACTTAATAAAACTTACATTAACGAGTATGTTTCGAAGGATTTTACAAGCATTTGGACAAGCACAATATGCTTCCTTCCATCTACAAACAAAAGATTAGAAACAAATCAAAATTATAAACAAAGAAAAAATTAAACAGTTCAAATTCAAAAAAATTAAGAAAATCAAAAAAGAAAAATATTAAACAAATATTAACTAAACAAAGTCATTAATTAAACCCAACGTCACCTTCAAGTTTTATTAATTCAAATGAACAGTAAGAAACATAAATTGAATAACAGAAAACAATTTATACTTTAAAATAATTAATTTCTTCAATTTTATGGTGAATTGCAAAACCACACAACCAGTGGCAATCGTATTTTAAGTTAAGGCGAATGAAACCAAAGGCTATGTAAGGAGTGCAAACATTAAGAACAAAAAATTACAGTTTTTTTAAACAAAACCATGGACAAGCAAAAATACATGAAAACAACATCAACATGAACATGTTCTTTGATGAAAATGGAAGGAAAAAAAAACCAAATAAAAAGGTCAATTGGTAGCTCAATGGAAATGTTAAATGCTGCTTGAAAGTAAAAAAAAAATCAATTGAACGATGACTACCGAAACATTAAAACAAAATCTATTCTTTGTAACCTTGCTGGCCATATATAGGTAATAAAGAACGCATAGAAAGAACTATATACTAATGGTTTTATTTAATATTACAAGTATAAATAACAAATTTACATTTGGAATTACATTTTCAAATAGTTTTTAATTTTCAGTGTAAAATGGAAGCATGAAAAGCAAAGTTTCCAGCCAATAAAACACACAAAATATTGTGCAAAAAGAATCGTAAAAAATCCAAATCAATTTTTAACCTGAAGCGAACAATTCGTGACACATTTAACCTAATGAACTGTTTAGTATGTTTTGTAGCCGACAGTTTTTACCACTCTTTCTCTCTCTTCCACCAGGGCGGCTACTAAAGTTGCAATAGCAAGAAATGAATAAATTTAAAAGCAAATATTTACCTTTGAACTGTCTCACTAAAGTCTTTGGTAAAAAAATAAACTAAAGAAACAACAAAATTCCATGAACGTTTTCAATCATATTTACTCTAGTCCTGATAGAAAAAAAGTAAGACTAATGTCTATATATCCAGTTGGAAGTGCAATTTTTAATGACCCGTACAGCGGTTCAGTAACTTTTAGCGATACGATATTCGCAAAAGAAGTCGACAATTTTTATTGTTTGCAGTAACGATTATCTGATTCACTAAGTACACTTTAAGGGGGCTTAGACGGTAATACAAGTCGTACGACATGTCAAATTTTTATGTAATGAGAGCGTACGACATTGAGAGAAAATACGGATGAAAATTTGACAGTCGTACGGCTCTCTTTGTTTTTTGACATTTTTTAAAAAACCATCACATTTCATTAGATCAGGGATCAGAGCATTTTTACGTTTTTTGTTTGTTTATTTTTCAATGTTTTCACAATGCATGTAAATTTTGTGTTTTCATTTTATGTTTTCATTTTACTTTGTTTTGGTATTCTACTAACCGTGTAAATGCAAAAAATATCTGTCATTAGATTTTTACTCTCATTTTTAAAATACGGATGGAATTTCATAATATTTTCTCTTTGATTTTACGTACGACTTGTGTTACCATCTAAACCTCACTTTGGCGACAGCCGACAACTCTAGTTTTCTTTATGTTTAAATTACAATAATGGGGCAACACCGTCTCTACGCTTTTAACTAGTTTGTTTGAGAACCATTCTTGTGTGATCTTATAGCCTGTTTCTAGAACTCGAATGGTATTTGACATTCGTCTTTTTATATGTGAAACAACAGCAAAAACACTCAAATTTGTTAGTGTTTCTCATATAAAAAGACTAATGTCAAAAACCATTCGTGCTCTAGAAACAGGCTGTTATACCCAAACAAACTAGAGGTTTGTAACTTTGCTTACTTTCTATCCATTTTAATTACCAATTACCCAAAAACTAATTGATTGTATACAGTGGTGTTGCGCCAATATTGTAATTTAGGTGCCTATTATGAACTAAATTCGATTTTCGACTGTTGTCAAAATAGCTGATCGAACGAATTTTCATTTGGTATTATGGCGCACATTCGTTGAAGAAAAACACTATTGTGAATTTTACGGTTTTTTTTTCACAGCTGGTATTGTAAATAAATTTTTTTTTTTACAAATTATAAATAATAAATTAAACTAAACATGACCACGACGAAATTATGGTTCGTGTGATTCGTCTGATGAAGATAAACGTTTATTTGAACTTGGTAGAAGCAGAAAAAGGTTGAGGGATACTACCAACATATTGGAAACGGAAACAACTACGTAAGTATTTATATTTTCGATATAGTTTTTACAAATAATTCATATAGAAAGTTTATTTACAGATTTATAACAAATTTTTGCCTGTGTAAGGAGGCGTTTTTAGACCTACTATTCACTACAGAGTAACTCCTGCAGCAATGCACACAAGGTCGGTCAATACCAAGCATATTTACAATAAGTTGGCAAAAGTTCAGGGATCGTACCAACTTAGCCTTGGAAATATAAATATGCTTGGTCGTGCAGCCTACGGTGTCTGTAGTACTGTCAGAAGCTTTAGAAGTTTTGGTAAATAGTATTTGCCAAAGATGGATCAAATACAACTATACAGCAGCTGACCTGGAACAAGCCAATTTGTATTGTTTTAATAAAAGTGGAATACCAGGGATTATTGGATGTGTTGATGGCACACACATTAAAATTTTAGCTCCCAAGAAAGAATTGCAGCATTTAAGTATATTATAAAATAAATAAATATATATAAATAAAATAAAATTAACGAAAATAATTCAGTAGTATTTGGTCCACCAAACCAAAAAATATAAACACAATACTTACATTTTCAAAAAGTTAATGTATAGAAATTCTCCAGCTCAAGATCTATTTTTAAATAAAAACTTTTATTTAATTATCAATATTTCGCTACTCCTGCGTGTAGCGTCTTCAGGTCGAAAAACCAGAATTAAACATTTTCAAAAAATTTTGTAATTTTATTTACAGTGTCGAAAGCAAAACTGTGTGCGTTCAAAAATTCGATACACAACGAAATTTTGAACAGTGATGCCGACTTATAATACAATTTTTAAATTCTATAGTCGATATCAGACAGCCAACGAATATCGTTTGTCGAAAGCAACTCATAATATGGGCCTTAAACTTGAAGAAAACTAGAGTTCTCGGCTGTCGCTAAAGTGTACTTAGTGAATCACATAATCGTTACTGCTAACAATAAAAATTGTCGACGTCTTTTGCTAATATCGTATTGTTAAAAGTTACTGCATCACGGTACTGGTCACATTAATAGTGACTCAATATTAATTGTATAAAAGTAAGTAAAAAAAAGTAAGTTGGCCAAAAAATCTGAACTATACTATTCCTTATATACATATTAAGAGTATATACTTATGCTTATGTAGTATAGTATGTAGTAATTTTGCTTACGAGACGAAAGATCCGGATTCAAACCTCAGTTCTGATAACCTGAAAAAGAATTTCTCACGGCGATCACCTCTTCGCAGTCTTCTGGCAAAGGCTCTGAGAGTAACAGATTGCCATAAACAAGTTTCTTAAGTGTGTCGTTAGGAGTCGATTTTGAACTGTAAAGAAGCTAGGCCGTAATCCTCAAACAGAGTTGTAATATAATGTATGTATGTATGTAAATAGTTAAATTATATACAGGCTACAGAAGCTATTGAATACATCTGGGAAAAGTGTACCGAGCTAAAGAGAGATAGTGTTTTCCTAACTAAGGTGTGCGTCACTATAAACTGTAACACATCAAAAGTCAAATAAAAACTGACTGGAGTAAGCTAGAGCTAAAAATAAAACAGTTTTATTTTGCATTTTTATTACAGATTTATATTCTGTATTATTTTATTTAAAAATTAATTTAGTTTTATAAAATTTTTTATTTTATTCATTATGCCATCCATAAGCAATGTTATAGTGTTTTCGGTGATTTTTTTGGTACCAGCTGTCCATTTATATCGAAAACTAGTAATGGTTTTGGGAACAGATGTACTCTTCTTTAGTTCTCTTTTGACCAGAGCCCAATATCTTTCAATAGGCCGCAGCTCTGGACAGTTTGGTGGGTTAGCCTCTTTTGTAACAAAAATAACATTATTTTTATTATACCAGTCTATTGCGCTTTTACTGTAGTGAAATGTTGCCAAATCTGGCCAGAAGAATGCTGATATGTTGTGCTGTCTTAGAAATGGGAGCAACCTCTTTTGAAGACACTCTTTGATATAAATATCTGAGTTTATTGATCGCAATGTAACAAACGATGCACTTCTGTTGCCGCAGCTACAAATAGCCTGCCAAACTAGGAACTTTTTGGGAAATTTTGATAGTTTTTTAGTTCGGAACTCTTCAGAAACATTGCCTCTACTATCCGCTACATAAAACTCTTGGTCACGAAGCTGCGCAAAGTCTGCAAAAACGTAAGTTTCATCACCCATTACACAACATTTGAACTTTTAAAAAAATTCTTTTTGAGGAGTTTTGCTCTTTTTTTTTTGCTTCAATATTCTTCTTAGCATTTCTATCCGGAACTTTTTGGACTATAAATGTTTTAAGGCCAGCTTTAGCTTTAACTCGGCGCACAAAACTTTCCGAACATTGCACGCGCCGGGCAACTTCGCGACCAGAAATGTTTGGAAGAGCCAGCAAAAGCTTCTCAACCTTTTTGGCTTTCGCGTCGTTCGTTACCAGTTTTGCTTTACCTGTTCCAGGCTTTCTTTCAATTTTTAGGTCTTTGTTGAACCTTTTGACCACTCTGGAAACACATTGCCTGGTCACGTGGACTTCCCTAGCAACTTTTGTATAACTCCATAATGGTTTTTTTGAATTATTTGAATAATTTTTGTATGCACTTGTCTTTGATTATCCATTGTGAACTAACTAACAAGTCAAATTTGACAAACTGATACATTTTAAAATCTGACAGATTTTTCAAAGATATTGTGATTAAGAAAAATAATTTTGATTAAAGGTGAAAAAAGTTATTAAGAAAAATGGGTGTTACACTTTATAGTGACGCACACCTTAATTAGTTTAGATGGTTTTTTATTTATATTTTGTAGCAAACGATATCATTAATCCAATATAGTTTTACTTTCTAAGTTGGTGTAGTGTACAAACAACTTAGTTAAAAGCTTTGGAAACAATAATTTGTATTTTACAACTTTAGCTTAAAAGCGTACAATTAGCTAAACACCGTTTTAAATTTTGTCCGTTGTTTTTTTTATCGTTATTTGTCTTTTCTTTCTAGATATTTGAAGTATTTCACTAAAAAAAACTTAATTGTTGATCAGGGTTAAAAGTCTTATTTCAGTAACGTTTTACAGGTGAGAGGTTTTTCTTTTGGTGTTGGCAGGTTGCGTGTCATGGATTATGAATTTTTTTTTATTTATTAATCGTTAATACTAGTAAAAGGAAATCCTATAAAAGGGCAGCCGTAATAAACATAAGTCACACGATTTTGCATTTTTCGCTTGAAAATGAAACAAATTAATGGAATTTAATGTAAAAGCTTGTTGGCTAAAGCTGCAGCCACATTGGATAAATATTTGACAAACTCGTAAGATAGTGTGCTGTTGTAATATTGCAACTAAACCATATATCAAAATTTTTAAAAATTACATAAATTTTGCTTACACTCGTAACTCGTCAAAATATGATATACAAGACATGAGGGCGGTTTTTAAATTCAAAAACTTAACAAAGAAAATGCTACATTTCTTAATTTGCAACATAAATTCCATCCACTTCGATACGTTTTTTTTAGCGATATTTAACATATTCGATATTTTGTTCATACTAAGCACACTACTTAATAATTCCAATAAACACAGACCCCAACTTTTCTGTATTGGAAAGTTTTTTAGCACCCACAACTACGTTTTTAAGTTTGTAAATGGACAATAAGCCGAGTAAACTTAATCTAATGAATAAGGTGCGTGACAAAGCAATTAGAACATTTTATTTATTGATTTCCTCCATCACAATAGTTAGTACGTGAAGTGGTGTATGTATTGTTTTAATGAAACAAATGAAACGTTTTTTGTTTAGTTTCATCACTGAAACGCTGCTGAAAATTCATTCATTCATTCATATATGAAATACTAGATTATTCGACCTGTAGATCTATTGTATAGGCCTCTCCCAGTCTTGTCACCCTAAAGAACTTTAAAATGCCGGCCCGTGCCAACACCGAAAATTCCCTATATGATAACTGATAGTCACCAAGTTATCTTTAACTACTATGCATCAATGCTGTACAATTGCAAAGTATGTGCTCTGATGACTCGATCCCCTCGTCACAGAATCTGCACATATTGCTCGAAGCAATTTCTATCCTATTTAGGTATGTATTAAATCTGCAGTGACCGGTCAGAAGTCCGGTTAGTATTCTCACATTATTCCTAAAGGACCCAATGCACGACTCAAATCTTTTCTTATTATACTTACTAAGCAAGAATTTCAAAAGTCTAAGGCCAGTCCTTTCCTTTCTTTTTTCTTTAGCATGCTTTTCCAAACTCCCCTTCCTATTCGACAAAAGGATCTGACCCTGGCATGCTGAAAGATAGAGTAGATTGTTGTTATATGATCTGGAAATCCGAATTCAAATCCAAGCAAAAGTAATCATTTTTTTTAGGGTTTATTTTCTGTACCTTTTTAAAGAAAATCCATAACCTATTGTTGCAGGCGATTGCCTAAAAATAGCCGCCATAAATTTGCCTGCAACTGAAACTGTTTGTTTTTTTTTTTCGGCATAATTATCCTTTTCTATTGTAGTTTACTGCTATACTTGTTCTTTTGTCTCAGTTGAGAAATGGTGGGACCTCTATATCAACCATTGTTTCGAATCGAAATTTCTTTGTAGCTCAGCTTCCATAAACACTTTAGTACTGTTTTTGTTCTACTGTAAGCAAACGCGAAACCCATCTTAGTCACAGTTTCCTCATCATTAAATATACCATTCAAAATACAGCAATTTTTGAAATGTTTTTTAATTGTAGACAGCTGGTGCACTTTCAATTGAGGATTTTCCAAACACACTTTATGATTTTCCTTAACTGTTTTCGCTGGGCGTACTTAAATTGGCCGCCCGCTTTAGTGTTCGTCTTGTCAGCTTATATGTTTAAATACTGCAGCCCATTATTTTAAGATGGTAAATTTCAATTTTAATATTAGTTGAACTGACCCTTTTAGAAGCATAACAATCATTGTGATTATTTACTTGTATTTCTAAAGTCTCAAAAAACAAAAACTTAAATCATACGTTTTATAAAGTTGCCTCTATTCAAAACAATAATTTTTTTAAAACTAATACACACTGCCTTGCACAGGTCAGATGGACTTGCTTTTTCATTATCCTTGTCATAAATGACAACGAGAATAAAATACTTTTAAACAGAATTTTTTAGTTTTATGTTATGGGCTACATGCGGCTATAAAAGTTAAGGGTGGTGGAAATTTATTTTAAACACAAATCTATGGGGTTTAAAGCAAAATTTTTAAATACGTGAGATTATCATCTCCACGTGGGATAATCAGCTTGACGTGGTGTAGAGGCTTAAACTGCAAGGACTCAACTGGCTAAACCGGCCGAGAGCAATAGCTCTCTGGCAGAGTCTCTCAAACAAGAAAGGCGGTTGAGAAGCAGTAACCAAGAATTACTCCTGGGGTTACATTAGGGAGAAAAACAACAACATCATCTCCAATATCATAATAATCTTTTATTACTCCCCTAATTTAAACTTTATTTTGCGCTCTTTTTGGAATTGATTGCTGTTGATTGATTATTCAATCCAACCGACCGATTTCCTTGCATTCTTGAAGCAGGACCTTTGTTCTTCTCAAACTGATATCAATTATTATATTAGAAAGTTTCAATCAAAGGTCCCTAAGTTTTTTTCATAGGCCAGCACAATGTACTGCATGACTAGAGATCATCCCCAGAGTGCTGGCCTCATTAAAGAAATATATTTAGTTGCTTTTGTTTTGACTCAATTCAAAAATGGTATGTTCTAACTGATTTCGAGAAATTTTTGTTATACAACAAAACATGCCGCCGTTAATCAGTTAAAGACATTTTGAATTATTACCGAACGCAACTTCTGTATTACCACTGACTTATGCAACAACATACAGCAACAACATCCAGCATATAATGAAAAAAAAAATGAACTCAATTGTAAAACTTTACTAGCAAAGTAATCACAGACTTTTCAATACGACTATGCAGTGCCCTATTTCAAATACCAATCACATCCTATACTAGTAGTCTAGGCAAAAAAAATAATAACCAAATTTGTTAGCAAAGCAAAATCCTTAACACAAGTAATACAAATGTGGTACTTTCTAGATACAGAAAGAAAATATAAATCGATTTTAATTATAAAATTGGTGGGACGTTTGTGTCAGTTAATTAATTATTTATTTATTTAAATAACAACAGAATGTATATTCTAATTATTTGGAGCTGTGGGACTGGGAACAATTCTCGGTATGATGCAACACAACGGGGTCTTTGGCAGAAATCGCACCCACAACCCTTGTACTAACAGCTTAGTATACTGCGCACTAGACTACCTAAACACCTGAAAGTGATTTAATTGTTAATGGGCTTTTCCCTTAGTGACATCCATTACATGCTCATAAAAATTTTAATTAACAAATTAGGAATCTCGAGCAGTGTTCGAAAATAAACTGTACATTATTATATGTACGGTTCACAAATACAAGAACGGTATTTATTTTTTTAGTGTTTGTGTATTTCTACACAACCAAAATAAGTCGTTCTGTTTTTTGTTTTAAAACAGTACAGTTTTAATGTTTGTATACATTTTGGTTTAGTGATCTTGGGTTATTTTTCCCCAAATTTCAAAATATTTTCTTTTTTTGCATTTTTTATCAATCAGTTTAAAATAAAAAAATTGAAAAAAATTACAACAAAAAAAATATTTTTCCTTTGTTTTTTTTTCTATAGGTTAAGAATAGTATATTCCTTATGTAGAAAATTCAAAAATATTATAATGTTTTTTGTTTGTTTTGAATTTCCTACCCAAACACTTTTAGTATTTCTGTACTTGATATTCTACAGTACAGAACACTAAAGTACGTTTTATAAGGTAAATTTTCGAACACTGATCTCGAGTGACAAAAGAAGTCGATTTAATTTTAAATTGTACGGCGGATTGATATTGAAGCTACCTAAGTAGAAAAAAAAACATTTTTTTTTTTGTTTCAAAAACCATTCATTTCTCAACAAAGTCTTCTTTTAGGTCAATACACTTTGTAAGACGATTTTCCAACTTTTTTATAACATCTGAATAATACGATTTTGGGAATTCCTCAAAATACGCATTAGTTTCGGTAATCACTTCTTCGTTTGAGATGAATCTTTTTCCTGCGAGCCATTTTTTCAAGTTTGGAAACAGGAAAAAGTCACTGGGGGCTAAATCTGGACTATAAGGTGGATGGTCAACCAATTCGAAGTAGATTTCTCGTAGTATTAGCATCGTATCTAATGCTGCGTTATCTTGAAGAAAGAGCACTTTTTTGTTGTTTAAATGTGGTAGGTTTTCCTTGATTACATCAACCAATTATTCCAATAATGCACGATAATAATCTCCTGTGATTGTGGATCCCTTTTCAAGATAATCGATAAGCAATATTCCGTGTACATCCCAAAATACTGTGGCCATAACCTTGCCAGCCGATTTCGCTGTTTTCGCCTTCTTCGAAGCACTTCGACCAGCTTCCACCCATTGCTTTGATTGATTTTTGGTGGACCCACGTTTCATCAATAGTTATTAATCTACGCCAAAAATCAGCAGGATTATGCTTTATCATGTCCAAACACCGCTTTGAAGTGATCTATCGAACTCGTTTTTGTTCAACACTGAGCAAACGTGGCACATATCTTGCCGATAGCTTTTTCATATGCAAATGTTCATGCAAAATGTTGAACACACGTTCATATGATATGTTTACTATTTCAGCAATCTCACGTATTTTGACCCGGTGATCATACATAACGATATCGAGGATTTTCTTGATATTTTCTTCAGTAACCACCTCTTTTGGCCTTCCTATTGATGGTATTTTTGCAGTGCTTGTTCGGCCCCGTTTAAATTCAGAAATTTAATATTCGTAATGTTTATCAAGCTTTTCTTTTGTCTCTTTCGCCGTTTTGCCTTTCAAATAATAGTGTTTAATCACTACACGAAATTCACTTTTTTCCATTTTCGAAGAAACACAAAAGTTGATTACTTCAAACGACTACAACAAATAAACTAATCGATGAATTTGGGTAAAATTTTAACAGCTGACGTTTGACAGATCGTAATTTCTAAGAAAGAAAAAGATTTTGTGTTTGTGCTGCCATCTAGCGCAAGGTAGCTTCAATGTCAATTCGCCCTCGTAGACCAAGTCTAATTTCGTATTTAAAAAAGAAAATTATTACTCGGATTACAGTAAATTATTTACCACAGTTCAAACCAATCTTGTAAAAAAATAAGCTTTTGTAGGGTATTCATACATAAAAATCAGCTCTAGTTAGCATAAAATAAAAATTAGTTTTGCGTGTAATTTATATTGGAAAAGAATACAGAAAACTTAAATTGGAGTGAAAAAAAAAACAAATGAAATAAATAGTAGAGGCAACAAATACGAAAATATCTAACACAACATGTAAAAATGCCAACTAAATTTGTAAAGCAATGACGGGGAATACATGCTGTTTCAGTAATTTACAAGTAGCCAAACACATGTCATTGACTAAATTTTTTTAAATTAAGAGAAACCTAAAAGAAAAAAATCAATACAGATCCAAATGTTTTATGCAAAAATATGTGCCATATATTGTAATAAACACAGACACACACACATACACACACATGCATGCATGCGTATATTTTTGTTTGTTTACAATTGAATAAGAGAGGGCTACACAAGCCACGAATACACAATGTATGTGTCTTAAGTCTTTTGTTTTTTGTATTTTAATTTTCATAGTTTTGTGTCGCATGTTTAGGCAATCGTTAACGTTTCAATGCAAGAAAACAAATAGAAATGAAAATGCTTCGATATGTTATAAATGATTTTTTTTTCATTTTTAAGAATGAGACAACAACAACAACAACAACCACAACTGCAACTGCAACAGCAAAATAAATTGAATGACATATCGTACCATATTTAAATATTAAAGCAATTTCAATCATGTCATTTTTATAAATTCTTAAAGATATTTTATATTTTTACATACAAATGTACGTTTTTGGTTTTTATTTTTCATTTTTTTGTTTTTTTTTTTTTGTGTATTTTGTGAAATTAAAGGAAATGAGTTTTGTTTTTCCAAAACTTCTTTTTTTTCGTATATTCAAACGTAAACTTAAGAATACGAAAAAAATTTTTTATGGTAATTTTTATATGAAGTCTCGTATTGTTTTAGTTTTGTTAGTTAAATATGTTATGGCAACATGTGTCTGCTGTCATTTAAATGGTTTTTCATTTGTTTTTTTGATGTTTTTGTCCTCTACCACATTTTCACTCAATTGATGTGGAGTTGCATTATTTTTTTTTTCTTCTGGGGCTGCAGTTTATGATTTCAAAATGTTAAGTTTCTTTCAAACAATTTTATTTTTTGTGGACCTCTTCGTGTAAGTTTTTATTTGTTTTGTCTATTACCTACTCGTATATACAATCTGCATACATATATTGTATGTTTATTAGTTTGTCTATCCTTTAGTTGTTTGTCTTCCATATGAGGTTTCTCTGTTTTATTATTTTGCCCCAATGCTTTACTGCATATAATTTTGGTTTTTTCGGCTACTTTTTTTTGTCAGTTTGTTACACTTTGAATTGCAAATTTTTTGTAAATTTTTTTTTAGCTTTTATTTTTTAATTCTACTTAGTTTTCGTTGTAACGTAAAGTAAATACAACCAAAAAAGAGGCATAATTTTTCTAACTTCTACTTTAAGATAAATTGCTTTTGTTTTGCATTTCTACGACTGTCTTTATATATCTTTTTTTCAAATTTTATTTTTTTTATTTTTGCAATTGCTGTTGAGTTTTTGAAATTTCTAAAGAAAAATTCAACTCCTTATAGAATAGGCTTTATTTAAAGAAACATGTAAGCTGATGAAATATTTTGTTGAAATATTGGTGTTGAATTTTTTTTTCTTTTGAGTTTATTTATTATTTTCTAATTCGTACTTTCATATTATTTTTTATTGAAACATTGTATTTTATAAGTACCACGAGCAGAGTATCAAGAAGTTCAAAAAATTTAAAAAGAAAAAATTACTCAAACATAGAAATAAACGATATGGTAATGGGACTGTTAGAAACAAAACTATGAAAGTCCAGACAAACTTTACACATTTTTTTTCTTGTTATTCTTAATATATCGAAAGGTTAGCTTAATAATGACTTCGTTACTTTTAATATTAAAGGAAATAATATTGTTAGTGTTTTTATTGCTAACAACTTCATTTGATTTAATTTTTTTGCAATCCAACGATTTTTTCAAACTGAAAAAGAGCAGTAAATGGCAAAAAGTTAAAAGCACATTATAAAGTACATACATACGAGTAACTGGCCATTAAACCCTGTGTCAGGGTTACGACCTAGCTTCTCGCAGCACTCATGTTGTGTGTGTGTTAATCTATGAGTACCGGAACCTACAGGCAATCAATTATTCCCAGAAAAATGTTGAGAGGTTGTCGCCGAAAGAAGTAATTTTTTTCATATTTTTTTTGTTTTTTTTTTTTTTTTTGTTTTCAAGATGTCAGAGCTGAGATTTGAACCCGGCGCTATCGTCTTAGCAAGCCAACATACTAACCACTAGACCACGGCGACTACACTATTTATTCTAAATGTATTTATTTACTAAACTGCAATAAAATATTAAATTATATTTTAATTACTTACAGTGACTCAAACAACTGACCACGTGTTTGAATGTTTTATGTTCACATGCTTACAATGGCAAAACTATCGTATTTATCACATATTGTTCATGAGCACCTATTTTTTTTTTTTTTGTTATTGTGTTTTCTTTTAAATCGGTGCATTAGGATAACAATCTAGGAAACCGTTATCTTTTTATATTCAAATAATTAAAAAAAATTTTTCTGCGTCCTCAAATGCCGTTAAAAGTAAAATCAAAGGGAACAACTAAGGAATCTATGAGTACCGGAACCTACAGGCAATCAATTACTGCCAGAAGACTGCTAAGAGGTAAGCGCAGAAAGAAATATTTTTTTCATATTTCTTTTTTTCAAGACGTCAGAGCTGAGGTTTGAACCCGGCACACACTGGTTCAAGGGCGCCATTAATTAATTTTTTTCATGCCTTCTGATTAACCTGATTTTTTTATAGTTTGTAACAAACAATCTAATTATCATTTACCAAAAATATTAGGCTTATATCTATATTAGCTTTTTGTCCAGAGATATTCAAAGTTCTATCGCTTCATGCTTTTAAAATACTCTTGTAATGACACTAAAAAGATTTTTTTTTCATACAATTAGACGTTATTTGTAATATATATCGTCAATGGAATTAAATAACGCTGTAGCTGACAAAAAATCGAAAATACGTTTTTTGCATCATTTTTATCAGAAAAAAACTACGCGTCGATTGGTCCAAGTCCCAGATTTCTACGATGAAAATAAATTCACTTACGCCGTCTGCGAAGTGAAAAATACCAGTGTATTTGTTCCACTTTCATACAGGTTTTTTGGTTCTGGTGAACATTTAAGGTTTTGTCAGTTACAGCGTTCTTTAATTCCATCGACGATATGCAAATAAAAAATATTTTCAAATTTAAAAAAAATGTTTTTTTCTACAAAAAAATTTCCAAAAATATATATTTTCTCCAACTTCTATGGATTGCATCTTCTGATCTCCAACGAGCTCCAGCCAGAGACTCATATCAAATCAAAGCCTGAAGTTTCAGCTAATTATTTATTAAAAATTCAGCTGTCCGTTTTTTCCCCTAAGCAATTTCGGTTTACGAAACTAAAAATAGTTAGGAAAAATTTGTTTCACAATCATGTAATTGCACATGCAATAACATCTTTTTTGTTTTGTTTCTTGTTTTGCTTACTTGGGCATTTTGTATGAGAGGTAGGCGTGGTTATTAACCGATTTTGGTAATTTTTTCACCATTGATTAATATTATCATAAAATTGTAATGAGCAAAAAATTGTGACTCTACAATGATTTTGAAATTTTGCGTTATATGGAAAGTAGGCGTGGTTGTGCTCGGTTTTTTTTATATTTGCAGAATTTTTTTATTTCAACCAAATATTAGGCTAATACTAAATTTCAAGGCTCTATGATATTTTTTTATATTTAATGCCACCAATCGTATGAAGCTGAACCAAGCAACTTAGCAAGTCAACACACTAACCACTAGACCACGTCGAATACATTATAAAGTACAATCGTGTTTAATTCTTATAAAGCAGAACCGGGTTTTTTTTCGAGAATAATACGTACATAGAAATCCAGCTTACATCTTTGGAAAACCGTTGTTCTGAGTGCTTTTGAAAGTGAAGCATTTAAAACTTGGACGCCGTTTTTCTTGTTTCTTCTACCGAGTTTTCAAACATAGTTGTCCGCATTGAAGTCTTACGGACCTTACGCCTTCCAAGCATGTTTTCACTGGATACTTTTTTTTTTTTTTTTTTTTTTGCACTAAATAAGTCCTTTCCTGTATTTTATACCGTTCAGGATTCATTTGATTTACATGTAAATTTTCTTTTATGGATAGAGAGCTTGTGTATAATGAAGCTCTTCAGCCGGACGTAAAGATTACAAAACCAGAAGGATTACAGTTTGTAATCTTTGTGTCCGGCTGAAGTCCGGCAATATACATGAGCTTTCTGTATGAAAGTAAACAATAATCAAAGTTTTAGTATTTTCAAATGTAGTAAATTAGTTACTACACTATCGGTTACATTTTTATGTCGCAGACCTTTAATAATGTCAATCAGAGTTAGTGCACTGAATTTCCACTACCACTGAAATCGATTCGTTTAATGCACTAAAACGATGAGCCGATAGCTTGATGCTCGTTACAATTGTGGAGTCCCAGACTTGGGAGAGTGTAAACAGTTGCTTTCAGGACGTCGCTCTAGGCTTTCTGGAAGTAATGCAGAAAGCGGTTCCGGGAAGATATTCTCACCAGAGGAGGAGGAGTAGGGAATGTTTTAGTGGATTCACCACTCAACGCAACTAGCGATGACCAGTTGTAAGTGAGAAGGAATTTTTAACTCTACTTCACACGCAAAAAAGAAGACAAAAAATGCACTAAATTTCCACTTCCACTAAATATTAGATCAGATAATGCACTATTTCTTCCACCACCACTAAATTTAGTGGAAAATTAAATCTATGGCAATAAACCTAACTCTGTAAAATAGATTTAAAATTTAAACTCATTTTAGGTGAAACATAATGCAACGAAGGATTTGCATGCATCTTAAAACTTAATAAAATGCCCATGGTATTCATATAACAGTAAATGTTTCACTATATTTTTGTCACTCGAAAGAGTAGACGACGATTAATATTTTAAGACAAATCATTGTGAAAACATTTTAAAACAAATTGTTGTCTTAAGGAAAGAGATACTTAAGTTAAGTGTATTTAAAATAAATTAAGTAGCATACTATACACCAAATTCATTATAAAATAAAAGCAGGAAATACGACTATCTAATACCCTTTATCTTGATTAACTTTAATACGTTCCATAGCAACAATCATTTGTTTTAACTACTCCCGTAAGCAAGTGCATAAGTTGCTGACTAACATTTCTAATCAATATAATCCAGATGCTCTCTGAACGAAAATCTGCTATCAGTAATAAAATTTGTTTTTAATTACTTACCCGGCAAAAATTGAGGCAGTTTTCTAAAGAAAAGCAGTAGAACTTGACTTATAAGGCTCATTACGGAAGGTATAATTTTAATAAGAAGAGTTTACCCGAAGCGCATAGTTGTTTTGGCAACTCTTGACATACGAAATGCTTATAATAGCCTACGCTGGATAGATATCATAAAAGCACTTCGGGAGAGATTTTGTATCCCAAGATACTTGCTAGCGATGATTCGAAGCTATCTAGAGAACCGTAAACTCCTCTATGACACACCTGGAGGCCAGAGAACGATGGATATAACTTCTGGTGCAGCTCAGGGATCTATCCTCGGTCCCGATCTTTGGAATCTCAGTTATGATGGTATTCTGAATATAGAGATGCCTGAAAATACACATCTGGTTGGATACGCCGATGACATAGTAGCGGTCATTTCGGCCAGAGACATGGAAGACGATAGAATAAAGTTGAACCAGGTTATGATCAGAACCAGGATATGGTTGGATGACCATGGCTTAGCGGTCGCTGGAGATAAAACCGAGGTGATTTTGATCACACGAGCTCATATACCACTCGAGGTAACCATGAGGATGGACGATTTATCCCTCGTCACTCAGAAGTCTCTGAAATACTTGGGATTAAGGCTTGATTGTAGACTCACTTATTGAGCTCAAATGCAGTATGCAGCCAACAAAGCGGCAAGAGTTACTGGTATGTTGAGCAGGTTGATGGCAAATATTGGAGGGCCTACGCAGAGCAAAAGGAAATTGATTATGGCTACCACGAACTCGATACTGTTGTATAGCAGCGAAATTTGGGGAGATGCACTGAGATCGAAGACCAAGCGCAGGGTGATGGAAGAGGTGCAGCAAACGGCGGCACTGAGAGTTGCTTCAGCCTACCGCACGGTCTCGACTGAGCCAATCTTCGTAATTAGCGGCGAGATACCTCTTCATCTTCTGGCGAGTGAGCGAAGGAGAGCATGGGATGCTAATATAGGAAACATCAACAATAATACGGACGAACTATGATCTCAGACATTACAACGATAGCAAGAGCGATGGAGTACAGCGGCAACTGGAAGATGGACAGCTAGACTTATCCCAAACATAGAGAGATGGATTAGAAGAACCTTCGGGGAGGTCAACTATTTCTTGACCCAGTTTCTTTCCAACCACGGTTATTTTAGAAAGTACCTACACCGTATGGGGAAGGTGAGCGAACCTGGTTGCATTTACTGCGACTCAACAAGCGACAATGCCGAACATACTTTCTTCGAGTGCACCAGATGGCAAATTAAGAGCAACATACTGACGGAGAAAATTGAACATTTCAGTCCAGAGAATATAGTAAGAGAAAATGCTTCAATGCGCGTACACTTGGAATGCTGTAAAAAATTACATCGAGCGCATATTACGCGAAAAGAAAAGATATTTTGATGCTCTGAAGCAAAATGAGATATAGAAAGATGAGCCGATAGCTTGATGCTGGCTACAATTATGGTGTTCTAAGACATGGGAGAGTGAAAACGGTCCTTTTCAGGATGTCGCTCTGGGCCTTCCCGAAGTAATGCAGGAAGGGGTTCCGGGAAGGTAGTCTCACCAGAGGAGGAGGAGGGAATGTTTTAGTGGACTTGCCACTCGACGCAACTGGTGATGACCAGTTGTAAGTGCGAGGGCATTTTTAACCCTACCTCACATGCCAAAAAAAAAATATGAAGATCTTTCACTTGGTAGCAGCTTCTGCATTGCAACCAGTTCCACATAAGGAAACAAAATAAGCTGTGTAATTATTTTTAATTAATATTAATTACAAACTGCTTCTATGTAAAGCATAACTGTCAGCAGTTAATTTAGTTTTGCTTAAAATAATTATAATTTACACACATGCTAACATAACTGGCTATTACCATCCTGTTTTAGAATTCCTGCTAACTTCTCGCAGCACTCATGTTGTGTGTCTTAATTTTTATTCATGTGTACCGGGACCAACAGTTTAATGTAGACTCTGAACGTAAGACTTAAGAATCTGAAGAAGACACCCCGTTCAGAAGAAGGCCCATGGACATCGAATTAGGAATTTGGCACCACCACTGCCTGGGTAGTGATACCCCCCTTGTTGAGAGGTTTCTACACAGCACTACCACAGCCACTATGTGTACTCCCCGAAGAGCCGCACCCAAACCATCAGACCGGTTTGCCTCACTCCCCGAATGACAGGGGACATAACCGGGGGCTTCCTGATGACCGTAATACCAGATTAGAGTAGGTTTCTCTGGTCAGTCACTGAGATGGGCAGTAAATAAAAATTACCTACCTCTCTGCCTATAGCGAGTGGTAGGCCACCCAGAGCTAGGTGAACTCCATATTCCCCGGAGAACACAGGCCCCTGGTGTGAGTAATCACTAGCAACCTTTACTGTATCTCCGGGGGGATGTTCAAAGGACAGTGTTATACCTTTAACCCAGCAATTGCCCCATCATTGCATGCTGATTGTGGTGAGTGCCATTGCTAAGTAGGTTTTTAGCTGTTATCTGCTACTTCTCAATGGGTGGCGCTTTTCTCCTGATCATTTGCTTGTCGTTGTCAAAGATTAAGGTAGAATAGAGTGGTATGTCAGGGAGCGGTTACTAGATGGACTTCTTGGAGGGTGGGGGGGACCTCTTATTTTTAAATTAAAATTTTTGGAAAAACCGCAAGCTTATTTTTTAATATTTCAGCTTTGCTGGGAATCGAACATGGGCCGTTTGAGTTTTTGTGCGAGCGCTCTAACCATTATACCACGCACCCCCCAATTGAATTAAGTCTGTTTGTGCTTACTTCGTTAGCGGTTGGTATCAATATTTCAATAAATATTCGGTATCACTTTATTAAGCCTTTATGACACTACATTTTTTTTTTTTTTTGTATTGGATTGTTATACAATTGAAAGAAAGAAACAACAAATGCTAGAAAGAGTGGAATATAAAAAATGTAAACAAAATATTTGTTTTTTATTTATATTTATTTCAATGTTGATACTTTTTATTTTGTAAAAAAAAACGCTACCTTGAGAGCAAAAACTCTTTACACCCGTAAGACTTTCTTATTATGCTATATTTGCACTTTCCTTCAAATTTATATTAATACGAAAAAAATGTACGGGCTTTAACAAATGTTATTGTTTTGATAACACACTGTTCCCTTCTTGTTACCAATTTTGCTTATTTGAATTTGTTCTTACTTTCATACCGTAACCCTTGTTCAAGATTTAATAGCAAATGGCTCATGATTCGATAACAGGTCGTTCGTAATGTAATAACAGATCGTTCTTAATATAATTTATTTTTAATTTATAGTATTTGGTTTACTGTGTTTTGTGTCGTTTGTTCTTATTTTGATGAAGAATTAAGCTTGATGGGATACCAAAAGCAAATCAAATATTTCTAATTTGATACCATTGGTTAACAATTTAACAACGTTTTTTTTTACTCTGTATACTACAAATGCTGAAAGAAACAAAGCATACCGCACAAAACTACACTCTTATAGGTTATGGTAACAGCTGATATTGGGCAAACGGTAGTAGTAGAAGCAAAACAACAGCAACAACTTGAAAGTGTCTTTTAGTCACTTAAACCATTTTTTTTTTCTCAGACTGTCAGTGGCTATAATAAACAATATTCTGGATTCATTTTTGATGTTCAAAAAATACAAACAATGTCGGGAAACATAGAAAATTATGTTTAAAACTAAATGGTGTTTTGTGGTTTTTGGCCAGATGTTGAAAATTTGCAAAAGCAACAAAAAAAAAAAAAAAATTAATAAAAACAAAAACAAAAACAAAAAGACATCTGGTAAAAATATAAAATAACATTTACTATTTGTTAAACCCAGACACATCATTAATAATAACTTTAAAAGTAAAAAAAAAATCCAGAAAAATATAAATAAAAATATTGAGAAGAATTAAATCTTTGGAAATTTTTAAGAAATTTTTAGTAAATAAAAGCTAAAAGGGAAAATTTTCTTTGTCTTTAGTCCTCAGTTTTTTTTTTTGTTTCTTCTTATGATTACTACTCTTTAATATTCAATCATCAGAAAAACATATTAGCAATACCAATATTTACTTATTGTCTATGCTTAAATTTGCCATAATTTACCTAAATTGTATACAGGCCTTGCGGATATTTCTTCTTTTCATTTTGTCCAACAAATAATAGAGATTTTCTATAATGATTTGGTCAGGTTTTAAGGAAATTTTGTTTAAGTTTTTTATTTTCATGTTCATTTTTTTTTTTTTTGTTTTTTTTTTTTTTTTTGTTTTTCTTCTGCCTTCGCTTAAAATAAAAACCATATTTAGTTACGCTTTACTTTAATAGTGCAATTATCATACATAGAAATGCATAGAAAATGTAAAAAAAAATCTTTTCTGCAGCATTAGCCAAACACATCTTGGGTGGTATGATTTTAAATTCAAATATCACAACAACAAATAAAAAAAAAATAATAAAAATAAATAAATTTAACATACTAAATCATATAATAAACATATCTGTGGTAATATGTAGGAATAGCTTAAGTCGACATAAGGTCGTTATATTATATTTAACTCCTTGAAAAGCCATATAGAATTCAGTCAGGACGATACGAGTATTATAGTGCACATTTATAGTCTAATAAATCTATTTTCAATATATGAAATTACAAATTCGTTGCAAAAATTTACATAAATTTGGAAATACAATATTTTAAAATTTTATTTTTTGACTTGAGCTATTCTTCCATACCGACACAAAATATAAAGACATGTTGTTGCAACTCATGCATTCGTATAAACATATTTTGATTCCTTTTTTGTTTGATTAAAACTCTTAAAATCTAATGTTAATTATGGATTTCAATTTTTATGATTGTTGTGCACTCAGACTCCTAACATTATAAAGAGCCAATTTAAAACGAGCATTAGAAAAAGAAATAAATAGAAAACAAAAATGTAGTGAGTAAAGGCTCACTGTACAATACCCCCTACACTAGGGTAATAACTTTTTGCATTTTTTGCAAATATCAAATCTCCCCAGACAAAACCGTGTACGGCATGGACAAATATTAAAAACTGCGTTTTTAGTTTTTCGCTATAGTTAGAAAAGGTTACGCACCAAACGCGTTAAAGTTTTGAATCAAACAAAGTTAAAAAAAACTTATTTTGATGCCTTAATGTCTGACCATCACATCTATATAATTAAGGCATGCTGATTTCAATAGTAAAGTCCGTTTGCGAGTCAATGGAATAGTTTTCTTCAAAATTTGCTTTTAATTTCCGCTATTTTTTTGCAGTTTTTTATATAAAAAAATCTGTTTTCACATATTTTATTTCATTTTTTTTTACTAAAAATTCATGGCAATTCTTGTCATTTTCATATATTGGTTGTAATTTAAAACAAAAAATTAAATCGGTTTGGTAAAAATGAATTATAAGAAAGTCCACAAGTGTTTCCTCAGACATTGGGTACCTACACCATCTACAATTCTAAATCAACAACGCGGTAATATTTGTGCGGAACGTGGAATAAAAATAGCACAAGATATATATCCGCTTTGTAAAACATCGCGTACTTTGAACCTAAAGTTTATATCTTACAATACCTACTTTTAATCATTTATTGTTATTATTTCTTTACATACATACATATGTATAAACCACATTTTAAAAAAATTGTTTTTAAGAAAAAATTAAAAAATATATATTAAAGGCATTTTAGAAATCGCTGTCGGTGCGTAAGGATTTTTTTTTACCAAATTGAACTGAAATAGTTTTTTTTTATTATTAATACAATATTTGCCATTAGAAAACCTCTGGGAGAATATTTTCCAAAAAAAGTTATCACCCTACCCTACCCTACACTGACATGTGTCGCTTTTTTGTGTAGCGTAATGAGATTATCCGATTTCACGTTCAGTTGATTTTACTTGGCCTATCTATGACAAGTGAAACAAGCAGTATTTCATTTAACAGTTGCTCTCCTTCATCATTAAAGCTCGTTTATTCAGGTTAAATATTTTTTGTTGTAGTCGCCGTGGTCTAGTGGTTAGTGTGTTGGCTTACTAAGACATGAGCCCTGGGTTCGACACCCAGCTCCGACATCTTAAAAAAAAGAAATATGAAAAAAATATTTCTTTCGGCGACTACCTCTCAGCAGTCTTCTGGAAAAAGCTCTGAGAGTAATTAATTGCCATGAAGAAGCTTCTCAAGTCTGTCGTTCGGAGTCGACATTAAACTGTAGGTCCCGGTACTCATGGATGAAAATTTACACACACAACATGAGTGCTGCGAGAAGCTAGGCCGTAATCCTGACTCAGGGTTGTAAAGGCCAGTTATGTATGTATGTATGTAAATATTTTTTGTTCAGCTTACTTTAGTTTTTAACTGTTTTCTCCAGTCATCGGCAGGTCTTGCTTTTCTTCTGCTATCATACTTGCATCATAGTTTGTTCCATGTTCGTTTTACCAGTGTACACAATCGGACGATTGTCGACATATTTCTTTTTTTTTCGTTTAAAAATGTTTTTGGCGCTGCTGTACTATCTATCCTCCTTTCTTGCCAACATCCCTCATTACGAATCAGATTAAATTTGACCAATACATAAATAATAAAATAATAAAATTTTCTAAACAGAACCAACAGCAATCACTGAACACGAATGCAAATCGGCGTGTGAGGAAGTTTTCGAGTTTTCAGATAAGGAATTGGATCGAATACGGAGAACTAAGTTTTAAAATTTCTTCAGATTAACATGAAAATTGGTATACGAAGTTTTCTATATGCCTGATTTCGAATCCTAAATAAAATTTGTCAACTCAAAATGGCAGATCCAATATGGCGAACTAATTTTCAAAAATTTCTGAAGACTTAAAGTTGGTATAGGGTGGTTTTTCAGTTTGCTGATTTCCAAGTTAAAGTAAGAGTTTTCAAGTTTCTAATGGCGGATCCAATAACCAATTTTAACCTTTTATTTTTAGTGGGAAAATCTGTTTACTCTGCAAAATGCAAACTTTTTGTCAGAAGCCAAAAAACCTAAAAAAAACTAAAAATAAATATAAAAAAGAGGTGGGAACTTTTGTAGAAAAAAAATGTTTTTTTTTTTTTTGAATAAAGCTATTTAAAGTTTTGCTTTTCATGCTTTTTCCTCGTCATCTTTCGTTCTTGTTCGTTCACATTTGTCAGGATACTATTTTTTTGAATGCTAAGTTCCAACTGGCTTACCTTTAATTGCATTCAAAAATTTTGCCTTTAGCCAGGGTTGGTTTTACCTCTGAAATATGTGAATGTTGATGTGAGAACTCTTCTATCTATTTGAAATATTTCTCCAAAAAAAATCGCACTTTCGGAAATTGATAACATAAACTGAAAATTCTTTATACAACACATTTAAAAAAAATTATTTTCTTACCCCCATAAATATAGCGGTAAATTGATTTGAAATTGATTTTAGAAAAAAAAATGTATACAAAATTTTACTTAAATTACATTTTAAATTTATTTTGTTTTTTATGAACACCGGCATTCATATACTCGCACATACATTTTATGTTTCTATACCCGTCAAGTTAGAAATATATGGCAGCCTTTTAGCCTTCACAGACAAATAAATCTTTTTTATGTAAAAACTATTGCAAAAATGTTTTTTCAATTTTTTTGCCACGCCTACAAATAATGTACTTTTCTAGTAACTTGTTCACTGTGTCGTTATTTTTAGTTCGATCCTAACAATTTGTACACAGGTTGTCATGGCTCTGTAAGGTCTACATTTCAACATTTCAACGCGAAAGTTAAAGAAAAATCAAGGCTTTATTTTCGTCCAAAAATATGGTGTAGGTACCGAACCGAACCGAATTTTTAAAAGTCATGACTAAAATTTGATGTGATAGTTTATTTTAAACTAATTTCATGGCCAAAACATGCAACAGCAATTTTCATTACTTTCGAGACTGATTTAAATCATTCTAGCATTACAACAACTACAGAAAACCTGCTCAAGGTAATTTTTAATTAATCAGTGGAAAGTTTAATCCTCTTGTAAGTTATTTCCTTCCCTTCAATTTAGAATAGTTATAGTCGAACTCTATATGTAAAGAGTGTATAGTTAGTGGTGCCATTCATTTCTATGCCTTGAACAAAAGTAGTTAAAAATATTTTTAAAGATGGTGTTTTAGAAAAACATAATATGTAATATAGCACGCGCATCATGTACTTGTTTTTTAAACGTGCTAGTGTAGGGTACGAAAATTTTTTGTTTTATTTTTGTTTGTTTGTTTGTTTCTGTCTTAAGTCTTTTGTTTTGTATCTTTCATGTCTTGTGTCGTTGTTGTTGATTCTGATTGCTTACATTTTTTGTTTTGTCAGCATAGAGGTTATAAGAGCATAAGTTGTTACCTGACAGTTAAAAAGATCATAAGAACAATTTATATCTGAAATTTAAACAGATTTTCATCATGAAAATAAATACTTTGTACGCGAATAAGACAATTTAATACTTTTTTGTAGATTTTAGACTGTCACTGTTGCAGTTACCACAGTATTCAACAACAAATTGACACAATTCGTGTCAGTTGTGCTCTTTTTTCTTTCTCTACTTCTTTAATCTTCCATGTTGAGATTTCATAAGAAATATTGCTCTAAATCTATTCAGTATTGGATTACATAGAAGCATGTGGTTCAAAAGTCACATTTAAACTAAATAGCGATAATGTGTCAACAAATCGAATGATTGGCATAAACAAATTTATGCTTTTAGAAGTTTAGTTGCTGTAAATCTAATGAAACAATCGTTAATATCTATTATATTTAGAACATGTTTGGCTTAAAAAAAAACAGATTTATTATTAAAACATAATAAAATAAATATTTTATTATGCCAAACAATCAATCAGTTTAACCCCTTATTTAAGAAACATATTTACTAATATTATAAATAATCAGTACAATTTTAATTTTGGCATTAATGTAACAATGGTTTGATCTTTTTTTTTATTCTGTGGCTTAATGATCATTATAGAAAACTTCTTTGCTTGTCGATTCTTTAAAATATTTGGAGCCATTAAGCTTAACTTTTCTTTGAAAAAACATTCGATTTCAATTTAGGCAACTTTGTTTTAGACTACATACTCGAAAAGTATTTTTTAAATAAAAAAATCACCCCGATGAGCCTTTTTCGAGTAGTTGTCGTGATCAAAAACTAATTTAATTCCTACATTTTCAAAAGGTAAGCTGATTTTGTATATTAATGGTAAATCAATGACCCAGGTCTTAAAAATGTAAGTGTTTCGTCAATTTTTCTTAACATGTTGTTGGTCTTAGAGATAGGTAGCTGTTTAAAAAGAGAGCATATATGTAAGTGTCTGAATTTTGCCAAATTATTTTTGATCATATTTTGAGCAGATAGATAATTAAATACTGATTGCAGTGATTATTAAATGTAATTTTTATTTTATTCTATTTAATAAATATTTACGACAAAATTGGTTTTTATAATCAGAAAATAAGCGCCGGTTCTGGATTTCTAACAGCAGGAAAAAGAAAAAAAAAACTAGAATTTGTTTAAAAACTCCAAAAAATGCTTTATAAATTAATAGTTATACACACATTTTATAGATTACACGGTGCTACAAATGAGCAACTTTTTTTTATACTTGGAAAGTGACCTAGTGTACGTTGTAGGCCTTATTGAGTAGATCATAAATCAATTTTTAAAAGTTCGGAAACACCCTCAAATTTCGGAGTTATTTCGAAAAAACTATTTTCGGGTAGGTTCGAGTACTTATGACTATGTAACTCAGTTGATTTTAATCCGATTTTCAATTTTTAAACGGTTTCAGAAAGAAGAAATATGTGCCTTTTTAAGTATGTACATATTTTTGTATATATATTACATTTTTGCAGTGTTATTTTTAATTATATCTGATTTTAATTTTATTTTTTCTAAATTTTTTAATTTTGCGCCATTTTTTTAAATTAGATTGTTTAGAAACATACCCTTATGTATATACTTCAGTAAAGCTAATTTAGTTCTGAGTTAAACAAGCTTCCAATAAATAAAATCGAGTAAAAAATAAAAAAGTTATTAAGGTTTTTCGAAAGTTAATAATTTTGCTTTTACAAATATGTATTGATCAAGATACTACGTTTTCTTTATTTTTTTAGTCTTATGATTATGAATAAATAATTTTGCCACCATTACACCTCAAATTGCGATACATGAAGCAGTTCGTGAAACGCCTGGATAGGGTAAGCGATGCCTTTTTACACTTAAAATCAGTTTTCCCAAGAATAAGTGAAGCAAAAATAAAAGAAGGTACAAATCTTTATTGATTTCTAAATATAAATTTGTTCGACCTCAAATCCGCAAAATCATGCTTGACGAAGAATTCACAATGAAATTAAATGTGTGGAAAAAAGAGCATGGAGAAGCTTTATTAGTTTATGTGAAAATTTTTTGGGAAATGAAAAAAGTGAAAATTATATTGATGTAGTAAATGAATTTCTTGAGGCTTATACACAAATGGGATGCATAATGTCCATTGAAGTTCATTTTCTGCATGTACATATAGATTTCAATGAATGATTTCAAATTACTGCTGGTCACTTAAGCGAGAAACAGACGATTTGATGTACAAGCGAAAGAGGTCTAGCAAGCACTTTTAATCAAATATTCAAAATTTCTAAATAGAATAATTTGAATTCTGTTATTTTAAAATATTTATATAATCATATCATTAAAATACTAAAAAATAAAGAAAATGTAGTATCGTGATCAATACATATTTGTAAAAGCAAAATTTTTAACATTCGAAAAACCTTAATAACTTTTTTATTTTTTACTCGATTTTATTTATTGGAAGCTTGTTTAACTCAGAGCTAAATTAGCTTTAATGAAATATATAGATAAGGGTATGTTTCTAAACAATCTAATTTAAAAAAATGGCGCCAAAGTTAAAAAATTTAGAAAAAATAAAATTAAAATCAGATATAATTAAAAATAACACTGCAAAAATTTTATATATATACAAAAATATGTACATATTTAAAAAGGCACGTATTTCTTCTTTCTGAAACCGTTTAAAAATTTAAAATCGAATTAAAATCAACTGAGTTACATGTTCATAAGTACTCGAACCTACCCGAAAATAGTTTTTTCGGAATAACTCCGAAATTTGAGGGTGTTTCCGAACTTTTAAAAATTGATTTATGATCTACTCAATAAGGCCTACAACGTACACTAGGTCACTTTCCAAGTATATTTTCACTGTAGCACCGTGTTATTATTGAATTAGAAACTTCAGCTTTACTCGTTCTAGAGAGATACAATAAAAACTTAATATTTATTTTGAATGGTAGGCTCATCGATTTCGTCCATATTTTGACTGATGCTTTGTAATCACCTTCATAGTAAATATATGAATTTTAGCTCTATCCATTTTCAATATATACAGGGTGTCCGCAAGGAAGGTATACTAATTTGATTATTTACATTTTTTAATAATAATTTTAAGCAAAACCGGTAATTTATTTTCAGCTGTTTAGATGGCTGTAGGCAAAATATTAAATAAATTTTTAATAAAAAAAAGTCTTTCAATCAGTGTGTCCTTTATAGTTCCACTTTAATGACCACAACACCATAACAACTAACTTGTGCAATTCACAAATAAATTTATGATTAAATTTCAGATTTTTTTTTTAGAAATATTGCCAATTAGGTTTGACATTTTCTGTTTGTGATAAAAATTTTGTAGAAATAAAAATAGAAAAAAATTAAAATTAATTAACTGTACGTATAAACATTTGAATAACAAATGTGACAAATTTTTCATAATTTTTTTTTTTTTTTTGAAAAGATTTAAATAGTGTAAAAACAAAACGACACTTGACTTAATGTCTATACGTATGATATAAACACATTAGATTAAGATACGAAATGGTATAAAATTTTAAATTTATACGAATTCAACAAGGTGGAAACGACTGATAAATTATGATAAATTTTCAAAACCGCCCATTATATTTATACCCTACACCATTAAAGTGATATAAACGATTTTGTTTTCTCATATGTACCGAAAAACTAAATTGTATTAAATAAAGTTGGTTTGTTTTTATTCGAATGGTTTCTCTTTGGGTGCTGAAATGTACTCCTGGCAAACATCAACTTTTTAACTTACACTTTTCTATAGGAAACGTATATTGGACTTTTTTTCATATTTTTATTTTTTCTCTCCATCATTTCACTTTATTTTAAGTAATTGTCACCCATTCTGTGGTCACTGTGGTCTAGTGGTTAATGTGTTGGCTTACTAAGACGCCGAGTTCAATTCTCAGCGCTGACATATTGAAAAAACTTATTTCTTTCGGCGACTACCTCTCAGCAGTCTTCTAGCAAAAGCTCTGGAAGTAATTGATTGCCATGAAAAAGCTCTTATTTTTCAAATTATAATTACTGAAAAACCGCAAATCTATTTTTTAATTATTCTCCTTCGCTGGGTTTTGAAACTCGAAGTTTCTGTGCGCGCGCTCTAACCACTATACCACGAGATCGTGTTTGAATTATATTTCTTTGCTAGTTAGTTACATAATCACTATGCAACCCGTTAATGGGTTTCGGCCTCACTCAGCCTTAGTCTCAAGGCACCTCTGCTTGGCGCGAGCTTTCTCCAATTGGTCACACCAATTAAAGACAGGCCTTCATCAACCTGGTTGAGTAATTGTAGAGCTCTGAAATTTTGCACAGATTATTTTTGAGACAACTCCAGTTTTTAAAAAAAAAAAATATGAAAATCCGCCCACTTTTACGCCCACCTCCCGTACAATAGAAATTTGTAAAATGCCGTATTGTCCGTAATACTTTAGGTATAACTTTTAATTTTGGTATGCTTGAATGTTATATTATTACAAACATTATTGGAAAAAAATTTGAACTTTGGCCCCCTTTTACCCCCACCACTCATACAACCACAACATAAAAAGTGCCATATTTTCTAAAATATTTTAGGTACAACCTTCAAATTTGATATTACTGTAATTTATATCATTTAAAATGTTTCATGCAAAAATTACAATAACACGCCCACTATTACGCCCTCCTCCCATTGAAATGCAATCAAAAAGAAACATTTTGTTTTTCATTCTATCAATAATTTTTTAATATCATCATAGTATTCTAATTTCTTCAATTTCATTCTCATTCTAAATGAATTAATATAAATAATTGTAAACAATTAAAAAAAAAAATAAAAGTAAAAAGTTGTAAACATGCTATTGCATGCTAACATATGTATAGCGACAGAATGAATATTTTTTGCAGTTTTTTGTATGTTTAAAGTACTTTTGCAAAGTTTTGCAATATGTTCTTTACTTTAAATGAAAGATGAGACTTCAATCTTTCATTTGATATAAGTCTGCACCTAGGGCGAAAGGCTGAAAATGAAAATGCAAAATGTTCAATTTTTACACCACAATTCTGTTGTTAAGAAAACTGTGTGTGTGTGTTTGTTTTTAATTTATTTTTTCATCTACTCATTCTACAACAACTAAATTAAATAAAAAAAAACTTTAAAGTTATATTTGTTTTGTATTTTTTTATTAATAAGCTTTTGAACATTACATATTAAAGGAACATATTTCAAGCGCGTTGGCATACCTCAACTTTGACTTGCTCTAGACCAAAAAGTATTGAAGTTATGAGGCTGAAATGTCAGGGAATTGTTACTTATATACCTGTTAATACACTATGAGAATTTCATCGAAATTGGACGACACGCCAAAAACCATTTTTGCCGCAGTTACTATAGGGCTGTCACACTGTGCGTCGTCCTCTATTCCAATGTCCAGTGACCTTCGCATGGAAAACTTTCTTCGCTGGAGCAAATTCTTCCGTTCGAAAAGTATGACGGAGCCAGATAGATGAGATACTTCAGACAAGACAAAGTCTCACATTGTTGTCAACCTGGCGGCCCCCAGAACGATTCTTTTTCACATTGAATTCAAGTCAACATACTCGTACAGCCTCCTCTTAGATGGCTAGCTATCATCAATCCTCTGTACTTTAAATTTGGCTGTGCGTACAGCATGGAACCCACCACATAAAAACAGTCTCCAATGAAAACCTCAGTAAAAGCTTCTGTGCTTGTTATTTGCCTTAAAAGTTTCATTAAAAGTGTAAGTACTTTAAATTTGTCAAAGACAGATAAAGATTTGTACTAATAAAACGAAACGGGTGTATATTTTAGTGTAAGAAAATTATAATACAAAGAAGTAGAACTCATTTGCTAGTCCGCCTAAAGTTTTGGATTCATTGATGTTTAGTTTCTTACCAACACGATAATATTTATAAAGATCACTACAAATTTAGTCGTTGGTGCATATTGCTATAGCTTATCCAATAGTCGTACTAAATAGATTAAATTATTGTACTTTAGCTTGCTTTTTTTATTTTTTATTTGTTCCCAATTAAAAACAAATAATATTTAAATGATTTGACAAATAAGTTTTAGTAACAAATTTTTTTTTGTTAAAGTTTAATTTGAAAACTTCGCAACCATTTTTAAAACAACTCAATACTATAAATAATTAAAACAGGTTGACTTTCTAATTTGTACTCTAGATTTGTTAGTAGTTTGTAAAAATTATTTAAATTTACTTTTTCTCTTAATTAAAATAAAATAACGAACAGAAAGGAAAAGGAAAGAAAACAAAACAAAAGAAACAAATTTATAAAAAAAAAATCAAAAAGACTTAAGCGACAAACTTTGTGCCACCACATAAACTTGTTTAATGACAATTTAACCAACTGCCGTTAATAATAATTTGTTGCTTTTTCTTCTTGAGCAAATATATCATTTTGTTAGCACTTCATTTATCACATTTGCTTTGTTGTCTTTCTTATTATTTGCAAATAAATCATCATTTGTTTAAATCATTTTTTTACTGCTCTACTACTACTGCTACTACGACTACTCTACTTCTGGTGTTGTTATTGTTACAATTTTCTTAATGCCAACATATCAATCAAATTTAAAATGCAGCAGAAACAAAAAATGTCTATAGACGTTTCTACAATATAAACGAAAGTTGCTCTTGTTAATATAAACGATCGATTTATCAGTCGACAGGCAAATAGATGGACAGTTTTATCCATCAACCGTTTGCCTTAAAGGTTTATTTCATTTTTCTATTACTCATTTGTTTTAATTTTCCTTCAACAACTATAATTTAAAAAGACATACCAACACAATGTTGCAGTATGTAAAGTAACATGTGATGGATTTTTTTTTATTTTTATCTCTCATCGTTTGAGTAATTTACTTTAAATAGATGTCTGATTAGCTTTTTAAGCTTCTGTTTCATAAGGGGTATTGCATAATTAAGAATAAATAAAAAATTAGCCTAAATGCTATGATTTTTTAAATGTTAAAACAATATTAAATAATTTTTGAAATTAGTAGTTTCCTTTTTTAATGCGTTGTACACAATGTAGTCACAGAAGGCAGGATATCGGACATTCTTTGAGGGTTACCTCTTAGAAAGTTTAAAACCACAGTTTTGACATCAAATTTAATTTAAAATAGTTTTCTCCCTAAAACAAATTAGTAACACTTTTTTTTAGTACTTTGTAGTAATACAGTACTAAAGTTTATAGTTATCTAGTAATCTGAAATGTTATTGGACTCGAAGAAAACAAAAATGATGGGCATTTCTCATAATGTAATTGTGTCTAAACACAAAATGACTTACAATGCCCTATTGAGTATATCGCCTTCGAAACGCTCATAAATTTATTGCAACCGTCACCGCAGTTACGCCAACGCCGTAACTGTATAAGTATTACATAAGAGACATGTATCGGCGTTAAGTTATTATCGGTTATTAAACAAGAAACCATATCATCCCTGAATATTTTATCAGTTGTATGACTCTGGGATTCAAGGGAAATTTTTGCTAAAGAACATAAAACACTTCACTTAGAATACAAAGAAGAATTTGGAGGCAAAAGTCAGGCATTTATAATTTACCGGATAGCAAGTAGGTGACCAACATACGAGTAGTAAAAATTTATTCAGAAGTATTAAATACTGAGACGCACTGTACAACAATTTCAAACTTTTTGCAAAATTACGGGGTTCTGACGATTGATCCTGGTAGAGGAGACAAAAAAAATATATACGTATGTCGGCGTTTTAACCTATCACATCCGATTTTTATTTTAGAGACGGCCAACTCTTGCATCATATCGGTGTATAAAACTATGTTTTCCTTACATCTGAGGTGTATGTTATGTTCAGCAACTTTATAGAAAATATCACGAAAAATATTTTCGTAGAACATATCAAACCTCTAACTCTCCCGTATAATTGCGTTTTGCAGCTTTATTCTAACAAATCGTAAAAAGCACCCCGAGAAAGGGGATGGGAATTATTATTACTATTATTATATTATTATAGTATTATTTTCATGTTCCTCAATTGCATACATACTCGTACATACATAACTTTCCTTTACACTCCTGTGTAAGGATTACCCAGTACTCATGTTGTGTGTGTCAATTTTTATTCATGAGTACCGGGACCAACAGTTTAATATCATCTCCGGAAGACAGACTTGAGAAGCTTATTTATGACAGTCAGTTACTCTCAGAGCTTTTGCAAGAAGTCTGCTAACAGGTCGTCGTAGGTAGGTAGGTCAAATGGCCAGTAAATCGAAAACGTGATCAACTACAATTAGCACAAGATGTCGTTTTGAAACCATTGCAGTACCAAACTAAATTCACCTCAAATAGGAAAAGAGCTACAGCCAACCAAAGCTGCCTATAAAGTGGAATAAAGCAAGGGGGTCTAGGTTCCCACATTGCGCCAAGCTATCGAAAAAAGTCGCCCCTAAAAACATCAATCGTTTGGCTGCCAGACCTGGGCAGTCACAAAGAAATTACTTAACTACTGTCTCACTTTTAGAAGTATTCTCGCAACTTCTGCAGTACGGATTAAAGGACAGGTCCAATCTATCTGCGTGTCTACCTATCAGCCAGTGACCCATATACACAACTATAAGTCTGGACAGGGACTGAAGAGGAATCCTCAAGATTACCATAGCCCTGCCGCGTTTATACCGAGGGCAAAGTGTTCTAGAAACAGCACAGGAAGTAATGGAATTCCATCTGCTGTCTGATTTTGCAAGGTAAAACTTAGATATCCCATTTCTAATCACAGTCATGGGGCAGTGAACATCTGAGTAGGAAGCAACAGACTCCCCTCCGGCAGTGGCGCTCCTGGCAAGCTCCTCCGCCTTCTCATTCCTCACGATATCCCTATGACCCGGAACCCAGACCAATGATATGCTACAGGCATTCCCAAGTAGCTTCAGCTCCTCTTTGCAATGAAGAACCATGGAATAGTTTTCCATGGTAACGCCAGAGCTCTGATTGCGGCCTGGCTATCAGAAAAAACCCTAATTTCACTCCCGATGCATCGTTCCCTCTGTATTCTCTAAGCTCCCCACGCCGGATTCCATCTTAGAACCATCCGTGAAAACTGAAACACCGGAACCCACACCAATCCTTCCCGATGCCCATTCTTCCCTACTGGGAAAGAAAACCCTGGCACACCCTCCAAAATCCAACTTCCGGAGGGCGAGGTCCGTACTTAATTTCTTTATATGGGGAGGAAGTTGCCCTAGAATATTACTATGGCCACTAGAAATTCGCCCCCAGAGGCCCAGCTCCCTCAGCCTGATTACACTCTGAGTCGAAGTCGCCATAGCATGAAGATCGACAGGCAGTTAGTGGAGAATGACGTTTAGAGCAGCATTGGGGCAAGGCCTGCATGCCCTAGTGATACCTATATACACAGTCCTCTGCACTCTTTCCAGCTTAGTGACAATATAGCCCTTACGAAGGGCCAGCCACCACACTATGCAACCATAGGTTAGAATCGACAAGACCACCTGGTTTTATAACCAAGGCACCATTTGTGATCTGAGCACCCATCTTCGACCAAAGATAGATTTACAAGAGTAAAAAGGCCTTCTTCACCCGCTCCTCTACATGCAACCTCCAATGGAGTTTGCATTCGTCGAAAGAAATAATTTTTTATTTTAATATTTCTTTGCTTGAACATATCAGAGCCGGAGCTTGAACCGGAGCTCTCGTCTTAGTAAGCCGCATTACTTTTATTTATAGCTTAAAAAATATTAAAGGCAAATTTGAATGTGTAACTTATTTAAGCTGTCATCGAAGAGTGTGTCGAGAAATTAAAGTCACATTTTGATTGCATGTCGTCGTTATGCGACTTACAAATTACCAAACACTCGACAACAGTAATCGATAAATGCTGGCATTGACTTTCATTGCGTGGTATAGGTGTTAGAGCGCTCGTACAAAAACTCAAAGAACCCAGGTTCAAATCCCAGAAGAGGTGAAAAAAGAAAAAGTTTGTTTCCGGTTTTTTCAAAATTATAATTTAAAAATAAGAGGTCCCCCCCCTCCAGGAAGACCATCTACAAAAATACCGCTCCCCGATATACCATTCTATTCCACCTTAACCAATGTCAACAAAAAACGAATGATCAGGTAAAAAAGCGCCACCTATTGGGAAGTAGCAGATAACAGCTAAACCTACTTAGCGAAGACACTCACCACACAATCAACATGCAACGATGGGGCAATTGCTGTTGATCATTCAAGGGTGAAGGTATAACACAGGCCTTTGAATGATCAATTCACAGCAATTTGTCTAATTCCTAAGGCGCTTAATAATAAATTATAATAATATATGTACTGTCCTTTCCAAAATTACAATACAATGCACAGCATTTAGTAGGGGTTTACCCCTGAGTATTGGTCTCAAATCAAAAAAAAAAAAATACCGATTGTACAAGGGCGACGACTACGTATGCAGTTAGGCTGACAGTCTTTTAATTCAAGAGGTTAGACAAAAAAAAATTAATGAATTTAATTAAATTTATTTACATCTCAACTAAATGAATGTTATGCCAATTGAAGGAATCATTTTAGTTTTATATGAAATTCCTCTAATAAATCACACACATACGTACGTACGTACTATGTAAAGTACGTATTTTTTATTGAATATTTACCGGCTTGTCTATGCCACATAGAGCTAAAACAATATTGTTCTTTTGTTCTTTTATGTTAAATACATAATTTTGTTTTTATATATATAATAGCTGATGAAAAAAATTTGCTTAAGGGTAGATTATACAGACATTGTCGTAAATGTTTCTAAAGTTCTACCATATTAACATAAAGATGGATATGTACCTCAAAGAAAAAAAAATCAGCACAAGATAGTTTAGTAGACAGACAGTTGGTCGGTCCAGCAAAGCTTAAAATGAACATGTAAAAATTTTCCTCACTGGCTACTTGTTTTATTTTTATTTATTTTTTTTTTTAATAATGTTTTCAATGTATACGAGTATGTTAATATTTTAATGCCGATGTTGCATGTTTTACTGTTGTGGCTTTTAGCTACTGTTGATGCATTTTTATTTGTAAATAAAAAGAACATCTAGAATGTAACTTCAACTACATCTAAACCAGTTGATAACGATTAGAGTCCAGTCGGTACAAGACAGTGGATCTCTATTTCCAGTGGTGACTATTTTCTTTAAGTGGAATATTATATAAAAAAAAAAAATGTGTTAAAATAAAGGATGCAACCTGTCAACACATCATTGTTAACTGGTTTTATTTTTTCTTCTTAACTTCTGTTTTGTTTGCGTTTTTCCAGTTGCCATAACGAATAATTATTAAACGCATAAATATTTTGAATTTTATTAAAGAGGCTGATCACAAATTATGAATTCATGACAGTTTTAAAGCTGAGAAAGAACAAAACAAAAAAAAAAACTAGACTGATGCGATTTATCAAAAAACAAAAAAAAAACAAAAAAACAGAAAAATCCAACTACATGGGTGATATTTGTCAAAGATAAACAAGTCAATTGCATTGAAATTATTAACTTGAGGAACAATATTTAAAGTCTCTGTATCACATTATCAGGCATGTTCTGTAAATCTCTAAGAAGAGTGAAATATCCAATTTGTATAGTTGTTTGGTCTTTTTGAAAGCGAGAGCAATAACATTTTATTTGTCTTTAAAAATTATTATATTTCAAGTCCACACAATTTTAGAGTACAGGACATAACCGTAAACTATAAAATTTCCTAAGAAGCACAAAAAGTGAACGTTATATTGCCTACCATGCAATGGGTTGGAAAATGTCCATAAAATTGCACCATCTGCATGCCCATTTAAATATATTCTTCTCAAATTTAGGCCAGATGAGTGATGAACAAGGTAAACGATTTCACCAAGAAGCTTTAAGCATTGAACAGCGATATATTCGAAAAACTAAAATCAGTATGCTTTTAAACTACTTCTGGTCATTAAGGTGAGTTACTGACAGGGATTTATGTAAAAGAAAACGGATACGGAGGAATTTCTAAGAAAAAATAAACAACAAAAAAGGCGAAATACGTGTTACCAAGAAACTTAGCATATCTCATTAATTTTTGAGTGGTGTTTTCAAAAGCTAAAGTAGCTTTTTTAAAAACATAATAAGAGCCAAATAAGCTACTTCATGGCCAACTTAGAGCCTGAATAAAATGAAAATTTATTGAAAAAGTGTGTTTTGTTTAAAGTTAAACGTCCGTAACTCAGCCATTTTCGAAAACATTATTATATTTAAAATATAAAGCTTACAAAGTCGTGCTGGAGTTTATGTACTCTATCCGCCATTTTATATTTTACGAGTTAATTGTGCCACTTTAAGTTTATGACACCAACATTTTTAAAATCTGCAATCCATTTTCAGCTATTGATTTCCGAAACTGGACGAGTTATCAGAAACCAGGTCGAAAACCTTAAGTGGCATCGTTAACTCGAGATATATAAAAACCATGAAATGGCGTATAGAGCGCATAAACTCCCGCACGACGATGTCTTCCTAATTTGATAATCGGTAGGAAAATAAAAAACTTAAGATTTTATGAAGTTGTAACATCGTAAATACGGGGTTTTCCCTATATTTACTATAAAAAAAAAACACTTAACGAAGTGTTTGAAAAAAACTAAAACCATTTTTAGTACTTTATGGGCTTCCATAAAACAGACTTGCTATGCCAGAACACCTGCGTATTGTTTTTCTTCACTTTTGTAGCATAGCAATAACCCCAGACGTATTATTTTTCATTCTAAAGTGACTAACATGGTGGGGTCGTGGCATAGTGGTTAGAGCGCGTACACAGAAACTCAAACAAAAAATTATTTTGCGGTTTTTCCAAAATTAATATTTAAAAAAATAAGAGGTTCCCCCCCCCCCACTTCCAAAAAATCCATCTTCACGAAACCGCTCCCTGGCATTTCCAACCTATTCCACCAAGAAAACGAATGATCAGAAGTACAGCGCCGTCTTCTGGGAAGATAACAGCTAACCTACATAAAAAAAATGCTCAGCACCCACATTCAACATCCAGATGGGGCAATTGCTGTTGATCATTCAAAGATGAAGGTATTACACTAGCCTTTCAGTGAGTTCCTGTGCCAGTAAGGCAAAGAAGTGCCCGTAGTGTGAAGTATATTGCTGCCGCTAGGGATTTAGTTGAAGAAAGCCCAAATGCGTCTCTCACACTTCGTTCTCAAGCGTTGATCATCTCTTTGACGTCGGTGTGCCGTATTTTGCTAAAAGATCTTATCCTACATCTTCACAATGTTAAATTGACGCAAGAACTTAAACCGTTTGTCCACCAGAAGCGTCTTATGTTCGTGAATTGGTCTGAGCAACAACTTGCCAATGATCCGGATTTTCATCGAAAAATCATCTTCAGCAATGAGGTTAACTTTTGGCTGAATGGCTTTGTCAATAAACAATATATGCGTTATTGGTTAGGCAACAATCCGCACGTACTCCTTGAGTCATCATTGCATCCCGAAAAAATTACGGTTTGGTGCGGCTTATGGGCCGGCGGCTTCATTGGGCCGTACTTCTTACGTGGTGATCAAGACCGGCACATTACTGTGTATGGGAATCGCTACCGTTCAATGATAACTGAATATTTTTGGACCCAATTGGATGATATGGACTTGGAGGACATTTGGTTCCAACAGGACGGAAACCAAGTTTGGAGAACAATTCGATTGGCCGCCTCTGTCGTGCGATTTAACGGCGTTAGACTATTTCCTGTGCGGCTACGTTAAGTCTGTGATCTATGCCAACAAGCCAGCGACGATTGATGAACTTCGTACAAATATAGAACATGAAATTGCAGCAGTATCGTCCGATTTATGCTTGAAAACCGTCGAAAATTGGGTTCAGGGTCTGGACTTCTGTAAGCGTGACCGTGGTGGCCACGCAAAAGAAATCGAGTTCCATACATAATGGCATCGAACGTACTTTTACAGGAAAAAGAAAAGAATTTCATTAATATCCAAAAACCCTTTTTGTTTTATTAAAAAAAAAAACTTTTGTAGCCCCCTTATTGAAAACCCGATATGTAGTTCAAATACCCATAATAGAACTGTATACAGCCGAAGTTTCAAGAAACAGAAGAAAAAAAATCTTAAAAATTTATTGATTGCAAAACTATTATTCGCACAAAAAAAACTTCAATAAATTTTAACTTCAAATTAGAAAAGTAAACAAAAAACAAGAGAAGTAATAAAAATTATGAAAAAAATTTATTGTATATTTGAAACGTATAATTAAAAATGTAAAAACGATTTAAAACCTACACATAAAATTCATATTTAAATGATTTTTACACCATAACACAATGCAACGTTTAATTTATGGGAATATTGGCGTTATTTTGTGTGTGCGTGTGTGTGTGTATTTTTTTTAATAAAAATACAATGAGTCATTTTGTTGAGTTCAATTTCAATTGCATTGAAATAATAGACAGTTTGCCTTTTGATTATTTCTTATATGTGAGCGTGTAAAACTCAATAGAATTTAGGTTTGTAACCATGTTTAAAGCAAGAAAAACTTAACTTTAATGTCAAGAGGCTACGCATTGCTATAAATACTCGTACACTCTAAATAAAATTATAAAAATAAAAAAAAAACTTTAATGTGTTTCACTGAAAATCAAATTACATAAATTACGCATTTGTTTTAGAGTCAATTCCTACTTAGGACAGCATTCAAAACTCATTATTTTGCACAACTTATCCCTTAATTTTTAATTTTAATTTTACTTTTATATATACAACTGGTGTAGTCGTCATTGTCTGGTGGTTAGGGTGTTAGCGTACTAAAACGATAGCTCCGGGTTCAAATCTCAGCTCTGACATCTTGAAAAAAAAAAATATAAAAAAAATATTTCTTCCGGCGACTACCTCTTCTGGCAAATGCCCTGGGAGTAATTGATTGTCATGAAAAAGCTTCTCAAATCTGTCGTTCGGGAGTCCACCTTAAACAGTAGGTCCCGGTATTCAAGAATAAAAATTGACATACAAAACATGGGTGCAGCGAGAAGCTAGACCGTAGCTCTGAAACAGGGTAGTAAAGGCTAATTATGCATGTACGAGTATGTAGGAAAGTAGTAACAAGTGGTGTCATATAAGTATTTATAGGTTTTTACTTTCAAATTAACGATTTTTCGATAGAAATTAAATTTTTTACAAGTCAAACGCAATTAGTTTCAAAACAAATTGAATTATTTTAACTTTAAATTAATGGCGTTTTCGTTTCTACCAAAAAATTTTGCATTTTATAAATTTTTCTTCCTCATCTTGACAAAATATTCCTTTTTAAAAAAAATATCCTTTAGATCAACAATTAAAAATTTCGATTAAAATAAAACGAGATCAAAAAAGAATGTATAAAATCCTATCATCATATATCCCATACCACCGCATCAAATTTAATGAATGATATCTCATTTTAAAGCTTATTTCTAACACTAATGACGAAAAATAATTAGAAATTGAAAAATTAATATTTTCATTGATAAAAATTATATTTTATATAGAACTGCATGGTAATACTGTTGTCATTATGACTTTATGTTGTTGTTCAAGTGTGGTAACACAGGGTCGCTTAATAGTAATGCAGTTCTACATAATATAGTATGTATATATTAAAATTCATTCTGGAAATACCGCTATTTACTATAAAAAGCTGTTTTGGCAATACTTTGCAGTAGTTGTACGTTTACAGATATTTTTGTTTGTATTAAGGATTCTTACGGGCAAAAAGTTAACAATGATCATGTCATTACCTCTAACATTGTATTCAAAGAAGTATTATAAAAGCATTTAAACATACATATGTATGTATGTATGTAAATATGTATGATATATTACAATTTCTAATATTTTTATACTTTTAATAAAATGTATTGAAGTTACTAAAATTTCTATTAATTATTTTCATTTTATGTTACAAAAATGACAATTAACGGTGCGAAATATTCGCACGGGTCATCTAGTTTTTACATATTATAATAATAAAATATTACACATTTTTGTAGAAACGAAAACGTCATAAATTTATTTCATTTTAAATTATTTTTTTTTTTGTTCTATTTATATGGCGAAAAATATTTTCTGTTTTTTTTTTGTTTTTGGTAAAAAGTATTCGTTATAATTTTCTTCTCAGTTTCTTCTGTTTTCATATATTATGACACTGTTGTTTGTAAATCTGCACGGTTTCTGTCTCTCCCGTATACTACACATTACGAGTATGTGCTCATACATGTTTTCCAGTTCATTTATTTTGGAATTTCATATCGCATGTCGAATGGTAATTTTTATGAAGTGATTTAAAGAAATATTCAATGCATTATTAATAAATAATCTAAGCAAAATATCAAAAGTTATATATGGAAAACACTTAAATCTTAAAATCTTTAGCAACTGTAATAAGTACGCGACCTTAAATATTAATTTATGAAATTACAAAAAAATCTATAGAAAAAAGTCACAGGTTTAGTATGAATGCAGCATGGAAAGTATTTGTAAGAAAAATAAAAAATACTGACAGAGTGCCGCTTATTACAATTATATGGCATAGATATCTTTGCTGAGATAATTCGAGGCTCCTTTCCATACATAAAGCTTAGACTTTTATTATATATCCGGATACATTTTTGGGAAATTGTTTTTTATATTTTGTCTAGATTTATTATGTCTTCCATAAATAATAATAAAGTATTTCATACAAATTGCAAATTTTTCCATGGCAGTAATCTTTTAAAATTTGAAAAGACAGAGACCTGGACCTGGCCCTCCGGAAGTTAGATTTCGGGGTGCCAGGGTTCTCTTGCCTAGTAGGGAAGAATGGACATCAAGCAGGATCATGTTTTTGGTTGACTAGCCATTTGACCTATCTACCTACTGTAATACAAAATAGAACTATATATCTATCCCCCCACTATCCCCACGTCAGATACAAATTGCCTGCTACATCAGTACAAAATTGACTATTTTTTTTAATACAGCGCTATGGCAGCAAAAGTAGCTTAAATATTGGCTTTCAATTGCTCGAGAAATACCGTATTGCATAAACCATTGGCTTAATATATACCACATCATTTGTTAAAAAAAAATTTCCAACAAATTGATTTTACAATAAATCGATTGTTAAGGGACCTGTACGATAAGTTGCGACATCTTGTGGCAATAAAATGTCGTTGATTTCTCTTCCAATAATGTTTGGCAGCTATAATTCGATCAGAATGGCTCAATAGCGCTTGTCATTTAACAACACGACAACGACTTTTTTTCTGACTTCGTAAGAAATATAGAACAATGATGCTGCCAATGTGTACAAGGAACCAAACAATGTCAATGTAATGATGATTCATCAATGGTTTTAGAATAGAGAGAGCCATTTCAAAAGAAGTGAGCCAGTGGCACAAATGATTTAATAGGAGCATTCTTTAAGTAAATGTTTGTATATAGTTGAAGAACACAGCCCTACGAGAAGAGAACATTGAATAATTTACACCTTTCAGACTTCGCGCATCAGCACCACTATCCTCTTCGGTATACACATACATACTCGTATATACTTGACTTCTTTAAAATTACGATCATCAACTGCATGAAGTGCCTGCTCATTTGGTCTATTATTTTGACTGTAAAATGTATGCATTGCTCTATATAATCATCGCAAATGGACTTGGTTTTTTTTCTAAATAAATTCTAAATAAATTTCTGGTATTAAATGATTCATGAGGACTTGCCAAGCCTGAGAAAATTGTCAACACAGTTTGATTATCTCTGCTATCAAACGATAGTTATTGACATTGAGATTTCTCATGCTGCTTAAAAACATTCAATGTAAAACATAAATTATGTACTCGTAGCACACAAATACGAGTATTATGGTATGCAAATTGCATTTTATCTAATTTTTAAAATCTTGAATTACAACAGCATTTGATATCAATTATAAAGAAATAGATTGTAAAGGGGAACACTGTTTCTATGACAAGAAATTATTAATCATTTAAGAAAATATTGTATTAACACATGTTAATTAATTGTATTAATTTATCGATTCGTTTAAAATATGGGAATATGTTAAAAAAATAATAATTTTGTTTTCCCAGATGACCTGTGCATGCAATAAATGTTTGTGTGCAAACGCCAGTCAAATGAAAAATATTTTAAAGTTTCACTTCATTTTAAAGATTTTAAAAATCATTAGATTAATTGCTTCTTAACATGTGAGCATATACGAGTAATAATATTTCAAGGTTGGCTATGTGTTTAAGAGAAATATTTCTTTTATCTGAATTTGCAGATCGAAAGCTGGTTGAAGTATTAAATTGATCGCTTTTAAAAGGGCAACTAGTGTTCCATTATTTCTGGAATATATGTAATATCGTGTAAAAGAAGACCAGAGTGCATCCAAAATACATAATTTCTTACGACTATAGCACATATCGTCATGCGGGAGTTTATTTGATCTATCAGCCATTTGTTATTATTTATTATATATCTCGAGTTAATGATCAAATCTGCAATCCGTTTTCGGATATCTCGTCCAGTTTCGGAAAAAAATAATCGAAAAGAGATTCCAGATTTTAAAAATTTTGGTGCAAAAACCTAAAGTGACATCATTAACTCAAGATATATCAAATGGCGTATAGAGCACATAAACTCCCGCACGACGATATGTCAGGCAAACTCACCCGAGGGTATATTATTTCCATCATCTGAGTTATGGCACTTCGAAGTAAAAATAGAAAATCCATTTCAATTAGCAATTAAGTTTTTGCGTAGTCTTGTCCCTACAAGCACTGTTAATATTATCAAATTGCAGTCGATTATAGTTTTAATAGTATCAACCAGCAATGAGAAAAACAAGAAAATGAGTTTTAATTAAAAAATTTAATTGTTTGAACTAAAAAAAAAAAATTAGTATTTTTCTAGAATATGTTTTTTTTTCTTTATAATTGGGATTGTAATTACAGATTTAAATATCTGGTCAGTCAGAACCAATAATATCTTATTTTGTGTTCGGTTTTAAGACAAGCTATGGAAATGCAGCACACCAACAAATTACAATACAAACTAGGAAGAACACATATTGCTTGTTAATCTAAAAACTGCAAAAGCAAAGCTTTTTTTTTATAAAAATACAAATTTTTGCAAAAAGTTGGGATGAAACCAACTTTCTAAAGAAATTGTTTAAAATTTTTAAAATAAATTTTGCTTGAAACAGAATATCAGACATATCTCTCAGAGATTTGCATTTAGCTAACAAGGTTTGAACACTTGAGAAAACCAAATCAAGAGCTGATAGATGCCTTTGTTTGATATTTCATTGGGATATCATAACTTATACCAGAGTAATGTTTGCAAATTGTGGAAATATTTCTGTTGTATTCGTCGACTTTATCCATTCATTCATTTGATGATTTCCTTCTGTCCAGCTATTCCAATAACAATGGTTCGTTTGAGGATCATCTTTACTCTGAACTTATAATATGCATTCCGTGAGATGACGACAAGTGCGCCTTGAAGAAGATGAAACTGCTGTACAGGGAAGCATTAAAGAAGATCTAAATCAATCTACTTGTTGATGTTTCCAGAAACTGTGGTTCCGTTCTTCTACTTTATGGAAGAATATTTACTTAAAAAAACTTTAAACTTCAGCTTAACCAACAATTAAAGGCAAATCGCCATTTTAGGCGCTGAGTATTCTGCGAATGGGCTGCAGCATTTTTAATTAAAATTCGGTTAAATGCGGTTCATTGGAGTACGCAAATATGCAAAACTATTGCATTAAGAGTGGGGATAATCAACAAGCTTTAACTTTACTTTTTGGTGTGCTTAATGAGGGTCAAAATGTTACCGTCAATGGTGGATAATACAGAGACGTACCTCAAGTAGTTGGTAATAATCCCACTGTTATGTGAGTCCCCCTCAGGGGTTCTTTAAGCTCCTGCAACTTTTCCCGCCAGGGGCCAGTTCTCTCGGAGTATATGGAGTTCACTTAGCTCTGATTGGCCTAGCACTTGATATAGATTGTTGATAAAATTTCTGGCGCTCTCAAGGACTGACCAGAGACATCTAATATAATCTGTTACTACGGGCATCAGGAGCCCCAGGTATGCCTTTTCTCCTCTGCTATTCTGCATTTAAGGTAGCCCTCCCTCATGGTTTGGGTGCGGCCTTTCGGAAGGTACACATAGTGGTTGTGGGTGGCGTTGGTTTAATGATTAAATTCAGCTACCACACAGACAACATGCCGCATGTGATATGTCTACGGACGGTGCGCATATGAAATTACCATTCACTACACAACACTACACTACACTTACCTACACTATACTACACTACACCAAACTACACTAAACTTCACTACACTACACTACACTACACTACACAACACTACACTACCCTACACTACACTACACTACACTACACTACACTACACTACACTACACTACACTACACTACACTACACTACACTACACTACACTACACTACACTACACTACACTACACTACACTACGCTACACTACACTACACTACACTACACTACACTACACTACACTACACTACACTACACTACACTACACTACACTACACTACACTACACTACACTACACTACACTACACTACACTACACTACACTACACTACACTACACTACACTACACTACACTACACTACACTACACTACACTACAGTACACTACACTACACTACACTACACTACACTACACTGCACTACACTACACTACACTACACTACACTGCACTACACTACACTACACTACACTACACTACACTACACTACACTACACTTAACTCACTATACTACACTACACTACACTACACTACACTACACTACACTACACTACACTACACTACACTACACTACACTACACTACACTACACTACACTACACTACACTACACTACACTACACTACACTACACTACACTACACTACACTACACTACACTACACTACACTACACTACACTACACTACACTACACTACACTACACTACACTACACTACACTACACTACACTACACTACACTACACTACACTACACTACACTACACTACACTACACTACACTACACTACACTACACTACACTACACTACACTACACTACACTACACTGCACTGCACTACACTACACTACACTACACTACACTACACTACACTACACTACACTACACTACACTACACTACACTACACTACACTACACTACACTACACTGCACTGCACTACACTACACTACACTACACTACACTACACTACACTACACTACACTGCACTACACTACACTACACTACACTACACTACACTACACTACACTACACTGCACTACACTACACTACACTATACTACACTAAACTACACTACACTACACTACACTACACTACACTACACTACACTACACTACACTACACTACACTATACTACACTCCAATACACAACACTACACCTTACTACACTACACTATACTACACTACACTACACTACACTACACTACAATACACTACAATACACTACACTACACTACACTACTTATTTACTCAAATAAATTTTTGATTATGGAAAAACTTCACATAATTTTTCGGCTAATTATGTATGTAGATAAACCAAAGTGTTCCAGATTGCGTCTTGTACGCCCCGCGCCGGCTTTGGTCGACTTAACTTTTAAAAATATCTGCTATTTATTTTATTATGATTTAAACTCCAGTGACTGTAAAAAATCACCCCCTATATTTCCTTATACTGTATAATTGACAATTCTATGTTGACTCAGCATACATACGAATACATGCAAGGGCCATAGTCGTAGTTTTTAATTTCACTAGAGTCTCTGCTGTGATACAATTTAACTGGTGTATGGTTTTTGTCACCCTGGTAGTAATAAGTTTCAATATGATTTAGCAGAATATTTTAATTTAATAATAAATAAGTTTTTCGTTATAGAAAAAATCACAATAAGACTCTTATATTTAATGTAATTGAGTGTAGTAATAATAGTATTGTACTTTAATATCAAATTAAGTGACCATATGTGGTTTAATCTTTACTTTAATCTGACCATATGTATGATTGAATTTTCTCACAACTGTGAAAATGAAAACAAAATCTTAATCCACATGTGGCACTTGCAATACCATTATCACATGGCCACTGCAATGATTTTCTATTTAATAAAATAATAAAACTAAAAACCTTTTTAAGGATTTTAATCAGAATTCATGAATCAAGTTTGCTGCTTAAGTCTTTTGTTTTGTCAGCAGGAAAAAAAATCACTTCAAAAAACAATAATTAAATATTATAAGTAAGAGTAGATAAACAAATTGAGAAAGACAAACGCTAAAATGTCATTATAATGGTATATTTAATAATAAAATAAACAATATTTTTTAATTTTAAACATAAATTTTAATTAACTTTCAATACCACAAAATTAAATCTTTGCAAAAGATAATTTAAATATTTATTCTTTTTTTTTGCATCTCTACACATAGACTACTTGTTATTAAGCCAACAAAAAATGCTTGAAGTTCACCAAAGTGAATGCATGTGGTGTAATTAACAATTGAAATTATTCAAACAGAAATATTAATGCCAATTAATATTTTAACACTTGTTTTTTTGTTCTTTAAGAGCGAAAGAACGTCTACTTATACAATAGAAACCTACACTAACAACATAAACTTCAATTAAAAGTAAAGCTTCAGACAAAGGCATAGAAAAATGTACACAAAAAGAATTAAAGTGTAAAAAGAACAATAGAAGTGTTTTCTTAAATAACTGCCAAACAAACATAAAAAAGTGTAATTTGATCAAATCATTAAGGAACCCAGAAAACCATTGTTTTGTTCTAAGCAAACAAACAGAATAGAAAAAATTAAATACTCGTATATTTAAATTAAAATTGATTAGCCACTGCAATTAAGATTTAAATCAGATATTTTCATTATTTAAACAGCGTAAAAGGCAAGTTAATTATAAAAGAAACACTTGAGTATGACATCTCATTTGAATGTGCGCCAAACACAACAACTAAAAGTGACACTTTCGGTTTGCTGTTAATATCTTTGAAATGCCCTAAAAATGCATTCTCTTAACATATCTTAACATATTGACACTTTAGTTATTTGTTGTATTAAATTATTTTTTATAAAAATAATTCTTAAATTTAAATACAAGTTTGTAGTAACGGGTTAACCATTTAGTGGTTTCATATAAAATGTCACTTATGTAGTGAAACGTTTTCCCATTTGCAAATCTGCAACTTTTAGCACAATAGTGGTAACTCAAAAGTAACAAATTTTCGAACATTACAGGGTGCTTATGGCCCTCGTAACTAATTTAATATGCAAGGATGACCTAATGGCAAAATTATAAAGAAATCTTAAGCAACCGTAATAGTGCAGACAGTTTTGATTCAAATTAACTTGTGAATAATCCTCTTCTTTATGTGCATTGGCTGTGATACAAATGCACACAACCAAGCTAAATTTAAACTGCATTTAGTCTTTATGCATGGCAACACCGTGTACAATTAGTCTCAGGTGTTGGCAAATAGTTTACTATTGTGTAATGAATAGGAAAATAAACAAAACTGAACGTTTGATCTCATTTTGTTGTGTTCTTTACAATGAGTAAAACAAAAATAAAACAGAACCAGTGAGAACGATTGTCCCATTTAATTTTGTATATTGTTTTTGTTTTGAGTACTACAAATACACTAACTCAAATGTGTGTAGATACAACAAAAAATGAATGAGAAGAAAAAGAAAAGAAGAAGAGAAAAAGAGCAAAATATACGAATGTAACGGAATAACAAAGCAAATACAAGTGCGAAAAGCTAATTGTTTCATTTGTGCTCTTTCTCATTTAGAAAGTATTTGTTTTGGTTTTGCTCATATACAATATCATTAAAAAAAATTTTGAAAAGTGTATGACTTTGTTGTAACGTTTGCGAAATGTTTTGTTTGTTTGCCCACTCTGATGTTTAGTTGAAAGAATGAAAATTGTTTTAAGTCGGCGATGTTATAAACCTTTGCTTTCTTGACCTATAAAAATAATTGACAAACAAACATATGTTTACTGCTCAAGTGCAAAAGCTATCATCCGTTAGGGAATAATTTCAACTTGCATTAATAAGTTTTTAATGCAAATTAACTCTGTAGTCTGTCTACACTGTAAGCTTTAAAATTGTGATCAGCCCAGTACATAATTGTAATGTGCGGACTAAAGTAATATAACATCTTTTAGGGAAAAGGGTTCTGATAATCCGATTTACAAAAAAAAAAAAGTAAGAGCATTGCGGGTAGTCGCCGTAGTCTGGTGGTTAGTGTGTTCGCTTACTAGACGAGAGCTCCGGGCTTAAACTCAAGATATGACATCTTAAAAGAAAAAACTATTAAAACAAAGTATTTCTTTCGGTGACCACCTCTTAACAGTCTTTTAGCAAGAGCTCTGGAGTAACTGATTGTCATGAACAAGCTTCTTAAGTCTGTCGTTCGGAGTCGACATTAAACTGCAGGTCCCGATGCTCATGGATAAAAATTGCCACACACACAATATGAGTGTTGTAATGGGCAATTATGTACGAGTATGTACATACAGCTACGTGCAGTCAATTAAAGACACGACGCTAACATGTAAGCTTGAAACAAATAATTAAAAATTTGTATGATATTTTCACAATTTGTCCTATTTTAGTTAATTTAACTCTTAGTTCTAGAAAATAACTGCTTATTGTATCAAATAATATTATTATTTATTAAATTATGAGCCATATTTTAAAATAAGATTTATATCTGTCTGTCTGTCTGTCTGTCTGCATATAATTGAGGACACTCCAGAAATTTCATAAAAAAACATGTATTTATTTAAAAAACAAAATCAATTTTTATTATAAAACCATTGTTATCAATAACAGCCCGGCATTTGCGAGGCATAGAGGTCACCAAATTTGTACATACACTACTTGGAATGGCTTCCCAAACTTTCTTAGTTTCGACAAAGAGATCATAGACATTGCTTACTTTGATTTTTACAACTTGTCAAACTAATACTCTTTTCCATTCCACCAATGGCGATACTTTTTTACGAACTCTAGTCTTTTCTTGCGGTTATGCTCGGACTATAATGGATTCTTTCGGAAAATTCATTCAAAGAGTCCAGCTTCCCTCAATCGACGTTTTACTGTGTCTACAGATGTTTTTGCCTCAGTTTTTCCAAAGACCGCAATCCGAATATTATTTGCTGATTTATGGGAATTTTTTTTTTTTTTTTTTGACTTGCGCACAATCAGAAAATCTCCACGAACTGTCGTAATTCGGCTTCTTTGGTTACGATTCACCTTTTTTCTACTTGAATGTTTCTTAAATTGTATTGTTTTAGAAACTTCAAAGGCTGTTACGAATTCCCCATAAGTGCTTCCATCCTGATGCATTTGAACAATAATCTTTCAAGTATAGACATCACAGGACTTGCTTTTACCAAGTGTTACGAGCTTTTAAAGTACTGAAAAACACTCCGTGCAATCACAGTCAATTGAATCTAACTTTTCAATCTTACCTGAATTTAAAAAAAATTGAAAAATTTGTCAATGTCCTTGGCTTAGTGTAGACTTGTGTAGTACATGAACGACCTAGTTCAATTGTACTACTCTTTCAATTGAACTAAGTAAGCCGCTCTTTTTAATGAGATCTCTTCGTTCAATATGTCTTTTTAGGTTTTGTTTCCTGTTTCTTTTGGCTATACATATTTCACCCATGAATCTCTTTCAACATATATCTTTCTGGTTCACTCGTCAAATCCATACATACATACTTTGGTGGTAGAAGTTATTGCATACACATATGTACATAATAAACACAAACAGTGCTGCCACTACGCATTTTTTGCATCCAACTTTTGTGGAAAAATAATTAACCGACAAAGATTGTACGATGATTTTATAATGGATTATTGTACATCTCTAGTTAGGTTATTTAGTCAGCTTTCCATTGGTACCATGGATGAATCAATTGGATGTGCCGTTTGGTCAAATTTTATGAAATGAAAAAAAATTAGCAAAAAAGTCGGGTTTTTTCCGACAATTTTACATGCTGTCTTACACTCAGGAATTGTAAGAAATTCTAATTCATAGTTTATAATAGAGAATTATATATCACCATTTAGTTAAGAATCTTAGCTGTCCATTGGTATAATCGGCAATGTAATCGGGGGTAACATTTAGCCAGGCTTCATTAAAGAATTATAGAAAGACAGTTTTTTTTAGAAATAAATAAAAAATTAACTCAAATATTATTAGATTTTCGTTGTTGCTGCAAGTGAATGAAAAGGAGCCGTTGAACTAGAAGATCTACCTAGTTCATCTTTGCTCTTTGAACTAAAAAGAGCTCTCACTTAAATGAACTCTTAAGCACAAATCTAATTTAGTGCACGATCAATTTATTTCAAAAATAATAAAAAAAACACCACAAAAAAAAATTGCGGTAAACATAGTCTTATTATTAACAATTATAAATGAGCAGAGTTGGACTAACTAAACTGTGTCACAATTTAATGGTTTATTTAATAAATATAACCTTTTACATGATGATTTAAATACTAAATACTACTATTCTTAATTAACTGCATGCAGCTGTATGTATGAAGATTACGGTGTGGAGATATCAATGGAATACCTATTTTTAAAAATAAGGCTAAATGAAGTGTTATCAGCAATTCCAAGCACTATCATCATAACATATTCGACTTTTTTTCACATGCAATTGAAAATAATGTATGAACTAGAAGGCTTGATTGCATGAGGTCTTGTAATTTGAATCTGTTAGACATTTTCCGTGCGGCAGCTTCAAGGACCATGTCTACGTGCATTATCCTCTGACCAAGTAACATTCGTCAAGTTGTAGCCCAGATATCACGAAAAAAGTGGTATAAAACTATCTGAAAAGAATCGAATGAGTTAATTAACACTGTCCCATCATTATATAGAAATAAAAGATTCAAGGAAGCAATAGCTTTATGTATGTTTTACATAACTTTACTTTTAAATGCAAAAAATGGATAACTCTATATAAAAAGAGACTCTAACAAATACAATAAACAATTGAAAAAAAAATTACTATACACTGTACCAGATATTACAAAGATATTTTATTTTAAATGGCCAAAACGAACCATGTGGTAACCTACGAGTATAAAGAAGAATTAAATATTTCAGCATTTTTATATTGTTTTCCAATATATGAGGAAAATATAAAATGAAATGATTCACTATTAAAACATTTACTTTTCATTGCATTTGTAATATAATTTTATATATTTCCCAAATAGTATTTTAATGATATTTTCTTTAATGCTTAAAAGTTGCTTAACAGGGGTAGCCATTATAAAATCAAAAGCCATTATTTTTTTTATTTTACTCGTAGAATAGTTTTTTAAATAAAAGAAAAAAATAAACAAATTTTGTATGACTACTCGTAGTGTTATGAAAATTAAGTGAAAAAAAAGCACAACCTTATGTAGCGTACCCACTAAATAGTTTATAGGCGTTTGTCTAAGAAACTGATAGGACATATTTGCGTTCATTATTTAGTACATACAATACAAAATAGGTGTATTTAAAAGTATGACACCTGTTGCTTTAAAATTTCAGTCGCTTAACATTTTAAATATTCGTTGCCTGGTTCATGTACGAAGTTTTTTATTTTTTATTTTTTTTTTTTTTGGCTTTTTGCCTCCCTCTTTATCTTAAAATACAAAAATTAAAACTCGACTATATGGCGTGGTCAGTTGTTTAATTTTAAATAATTCTATTTAGTTTTATATTCAAGCTGATTTGTTGTTTGTTAGTCTGATTGCGGCTTAAAATGTTAGTATTTCAACAAAATGTGAAATAATGCACCATCATATCATGCCATAAGATATAAAAATATGTTTTTGTACGTCGTCTATTTTGTTCATAAAATAAATGAATTAATGTATGCTTGTTTGTTTGTTTGTTTGTTTGATTGTATACACAATGAGCATAAATACGAATAAACATAACATTTTAGTTAATGTTTGTATGCATATCTGTGCATGTATGCAGCTATGATAGCTGCCAAAAATCATGCCATGTTTTTTTCGTACATTTTTATATGGTTTCTGTTTTCATATTCACTGCATTAGCTTAACAGAACCTTAATTTTAAGTTTAAGTTTAATATGGAAAAAAAAGGTACAAAAGCTCAGCTTACAAAGAATTCAAAATTAAAATACACTTAAAGAATTAAAGGCCATGATATTAAACAAGGAATTTTGTGTTTTTTTTTTTTTTTTTGAGTTTGAAAACGATTTTTCAATAGAACATGCTTTTATACTAGAGTAGGAAAATAATCAAAACTGAACGTTTGATCTTATTTTGTTTTGTTCTTTACAATGAGTTAAACAAAACAGAAACAGTGAGAACGATTATCCCATTTAATTTTGTATATTGTTTTTGTTTTGAGCACTACAAATACACTAACTCTAATGTGCGTAGGTACAACAAAAAATGAATGAGAAGAAGAAGAAAAGAAGAAGAGAAAAAGAGCAAAATATACGAATATAACGGAATAACAAAGCAAGCACAAGAGCGAAAAGCTAATTGTTTCGTTTGCGCTCTTTCTCATTTAGAAAGTATTTGTTTTGGTTTTGCTCATGTACAATACCTTTAAAAAAATTTTTAAAAGTTTATGACTTTGTGGTAACGTTTGCGAAATGTTTTGTTTTTTTCCCGCTCTGTTTTATACGAAAAAGTTATAACAGGTCATCAGAATATTTGCCAGGATCCAAAGATCTGCTTGCATTGAAGGTTATGACAACTTGACCCTTGGAAATGTTTGTTCACGCTATGATTGCTTCTGCTGCAGTGCCATCATCATATTTGGGGATATGGACAACTAGATGCTATTGCTATGATGCTCGGTTTCTTGTGTTTTTAACTTTAATCTTAAATCGTCTATCGAATTTATTCTTGGTATTTGACTCAATTTATAGGCCCTATAGAGAGGTCATCGACCCAACATGGAGTCAATTCGAGCAAATCCTTCAAGGGCCAATTCGAGCTTATTTTTATTTCTACAGAAATTCTGATACTATGATATCTAAAGAAATCAAATACAAATTTAGATTAATTTGGTATGTAAAAGCTTTGCGTTTAATATATTTTCAGTGTAACTTAAGCTGGGTTTGCATTACAAAAACCAGATGTAGTCGCCGTGGTCTAGTGGTTAGTATGTTGGCTTACTAAGACATGGGCCCTGGGTTCGACTCCAGGCTCAGACATCTTAAAAAAAAAGAAATATGAAAAAAATATTTCTTTCGGCGACTACCTCTCAGCAGTCTTCTGGCAAAAGCTCTGAGAGTAACTAATTGCCATGAACAAGCTTCTCAAGTCTGTCGTTCGGAGTCGACATTAAACTGTAGGTCCCGGTACTCATGGATAAAAATTTATACACACAACATGAGTGCTGCGAGAAATTAGGCCGTAATCCTGACACAGGGTTGTAAGGTATGTATTAGAAGAACACATTCATCAAACAGGGTAAAAATACTTTTTAAGAATGTATACATACATACATAACTGGCCTTTACAACCCTGTGTCAGGATTACGGCCTAGCTTCTCGCAGCACTCATGTTGTGTTTGTCAATTTTAAGAATGTATACAGAAAATTAAACGATGCCGAGGATTTATATGATTTTTCAATAACAATTAGTGTTAAATAAAAAAATAAAAATTATTCAAATAAAGAAACAAGCCGTAAAGCTTACTAATATGCTTTTTTCAGTTTGAACGCCGATGTATCGATGATGTATTGCTCATAAAAATACCGATGCTTATGAGCAAACCATTTTTTCTGAACATCGATGTATCGTTTACATCCCTATACACAATGTATATTGCAGTTTTGTTTTCATTGTTGGTAGATTTATCGCAAAGATATCTGAAGTTATTTACATTTACGAGCATGCACTGGTGTTTTCCCATCTCCTATAGACACGGTTTTGCTAAAATTTTTGCACAATATTTCCGATTGTATGTATATTTGGACGATTAAATTGACCGAAAAAATGCACTTTATGCATTTGATTTGAACGCCGCTTTTCATAATAAGCCTGAATTACTTACTAACGCGCTGCCGATTGTGTACCTTTTCATGGTTGAAATTGAGAAATATTTATGAAATGAAATACAGAAAAAATTTGACATTTAGGTGTGGTTCACAATCAACATCGGCCCTATAATTGACAACTGACAAATGTTTTTAAACTTTTATTTATTAAGAAATCAAATAAATTAGCAATATTAAGTGTAATTTTAGTCAAATTTTTAAACTTTGTTCTTCATAAATTTCGTTTGATATCAGAAAACTACAATAATTACAGTTTAGATTACCAGTGATTAGATTATTTATAAAAATAACTTAAAAACTTTAGCTCATTTCTTTGTCAACGCAGTATTTTCTTTTCCTAAATTCGTTGCTAAGTATTCTTGCTGTTTATCAAACTTCTTCTACTTTAATTTGCTCAGTGTATATGATACGAGTAAGAAAAAAAAATTATACTTTATGTTGCATGCATGCTTGAAGTTGAATGTTTTTCTTTACTTTTAACTAAATTGACGCAACAACGGCAACAAACAAACGATACAAATAAAAGCAAAGAAAAATATAGAAAAAAATCAGGGTCTCAATTAAATATTAATCATTACAAAGATTTAACGTAAGTTATAAAAATGTTTATTACTTTATTCCCCCTGCTTTGAAGGGGGAAAAGAAAACAGAGAAAAAAGTCAAATAAATAAAATGAAACTAAATTTAATTTAAATTTTATGAAAAAAATAAATAAAAAATTAAAATAATAAAATTGTTGATACCATTTGCTGCTATACGGGCTTTAAAAGCTTTGATTATTAATAGTAACTTAACCTTTTGCTATAATTGTGAACGAAACAAAATAGCAAAAAAATAGCAAAAAAAAAAGTCAACAATTATTTGGGTCTCCATGATTACATGAACATGTAAATTTAGACAGTTTTATGGACAGACAGACGACACACTGCTAACTATACATGAAAATTATTTGGTTATAGAAATCAAAATTATTTTATTCTAAATGTTGCAAGTTTCGTATTTAAATAGTTAGCATGGCAAGTTGCATTGGACATTCATTTTAGTTTAAAGTCAGTTATATACGTTTTTCTTTTTTTTTTTTGGTAAATTAACATGTTTTGTTACGCATACAAAACCATAAATCTTCAAAATAGCAAAAAACAAAAAATATTTTAGAAAACCTTTTAATATTATTTGTTATAAAAAATTTTATTACAACGATGTAAGAAAATAACATAGATTGTAAAAGAATATTGGGATAAGACACAATCCATTGGATAATATTTAATTATTATGATTAAAATTAATCAGATAACTTCATAAAATGGTATAGTGGTTAGAGCGCTAGCACAAAAATTCAAAGGACCCAGGTTCAAATCCTAGAAGAGGTGAAAAATGAAAAAGTTAGTTTGCGGTTTTTTCAAAATTATAATTTAAAGAAAAGAGAGAGAGAAACTGCTCCCCGACATTCCACTTTATTCCACCTTAACCAATGTCAACAAAAAAACGAATGATCAGGGAAAAAAGCGCCACATATTGGGAAGTAGCAGATAACAGATTAATCTACTCAGCGAAGGCACACTCACCACACAATCAACATGCAGCCATGAGGCAATTGCTGTTGATCATTCAAGGGTGAAGGTATAACACTGACCTTTGAATGATCAATTCACAGCACTTTGTCTTTAATAATAATATAATAATTAATAATATATGTACTGTCTTTTACAAAAGTCCAATACAATGCACAGTATTTAGTAGGGGTTTACCCCTGAGTATTGGTCTCAAAATAAAAAAAAATAAAAATTATAAAGTGTAATGCAGTTTAAGTTTTCAGCTGGCGTATAACTTCGGCTGCCAAGGTTCGAAGTTAAAAAGTCTGCTTCCTCTGAAATGAAACACAATTGAATACTTTGTATTAACTAACTTGAACAAAGCTACTGCTACTTACCTACAATAACTGATGTTCTCGGGATTCGGAGTTGCTCTCTGGCTTCGGGTGATTGTTTGGCACCCTGAAAAATGACAGCAAAGAAAAATGACACCAACCCGAAAGTGAAAAATAACCCCAAAAATTTTAATGGAGCACAACAACATGAAATTTTGGGGTCATTTTTCTTTTTTTTTGAGGGTCAATTTTCATTTCTTGCTTTAGGGCTATTTTGAATTATGAAAAATGGAACCATGATCAGAACTTTCCCGGGGCTCGAACCTAGAGCCTCAAACACCTTAAGTTATAATGCGCATGCTTCTAGCGCTGCACTCTAACCACCACGGCTACAGTCGTGCATGTCGTCGATGCCGACTAATGTGGATTAAATGGAATAAGAGGGCAAAAACAAAATAAAAATTGTAATTCTGTTTCATCCAAATAAGATGACAATTACAAGAACAGCAATGATGGTAAGAAAAGGAGAATATGATAAAAACTGTTGTGTGACTTTACTTCGACTAACTCATACAAGTGTATGTACATACATGTGAAAGATTATAATTTCAGTATGCGATTTCCAAAAAAGTGTGAGTTAAATAGTTGATGTTTGGTCTTGAATATGCACAGGACACAAAGAACTCTGATGAGACTACCGTAGCTGGAGTCGAAAACAATTGTTCAGTTTGGCTAGTGTACTATTCCTTCACGGACATCATTTCTTCTTTAATTACCAAAAATATTCATTGCCGTTAACTTTGATCTTAAATAAAGCGTTTCTGACGAAACAAAAATTAAATTATAAAAATATTGATCAGAACTTTCCCGGGGCTCGAACCTAGAGCCTCAAACACCTTAAGGAACCATTTTTCATTTTATACATTAGGGTCATTTTCCTTTGGGTCATTATTCATGGTGCCGATTGTTCGATTGGAATACGGTTGTTGCTTTCAGGAATCAGTGGGCCGCTGATACTTCTAAACAAATTACAATATATAAGGTTTCTCGTTTAAGTGGATTAATACGCGTTAAGTCTACGGTAAAAATAAAAAAATAACAGCAAGAAGAATTCGACAGTTCTTGTCGTCTGCTACTGTTAGCACGAATGTAAGAAGGATTCTGAAGGTCTTAGACTCGGAAAATCTACTGTAATAAAAAATAACTACTTGGTCTTGAATATGCACAGGACACAAAGAACTCTGATGAGACTACCGTAGCTGGAGTCGAAAACAATTGTTCAGTTTGGCTAGTGTACTATTCCTTCACGGACATCATTTCTTCTTTAATTACCAAAAATATTCATTGCCGTTAACTTTGATCTTAAATAAAGCGTTTCTGACGAAACAAAAATTAAATTATAAAAATATTGATCAGAACTTTCCCGGGGCTCGAACCTAGAGCCTCAAACACCTTAAGTTATAATGCGCATGCTTCTAGCGCTGCACTCTAACCACCACGGCTACAGTCGTGCATGTCGTCGATGCCGACTAATGTGGATTAAATGGAATAAGAGGGCAAAAACAAAATAAAAATTGTAATTCTGTTTCATCCAAATAAGATGACAATTACAAGAACAGCAATGATGGTAAGAAAAGGAGAATATGATAAAAACTGTTGTGTGACTTTACTTCGACTAACTCATACAAGTGTATGTACATACATGTGAAAGATTATAATTTCAGTATGCGATTTCCAAAAAAGTGTGAGTTAAATAGTTGATGTTTGGTCTTGAATATGCACAGGACACAAAGAACTCTGATGAGACTACCGTAGCTGGAGTCGAAAACAATTGTTCAGTTTGGCTAGTGTACTATTCCTTCACGGACATCATTTCTTCTTTAATTACCAAAAATATTCATTGCCGTTAACTTTGATCTTAAATAAAGCGTTTCTGACGAAACAAAAATTAAATTATAAAAATATTGATCAGAACTTTCCCGGGGCTCGAACCTAGAGCCTCAAACACCTTAAGGAACCATTTTTCATTTTATACATTAGGGTCATTTTCCTTTGGGTCATTATTCATGGTGCCGATTGTTCGATTGGAATACGGTTGTTGCTTTCAGGAATCAGTGGGCCGCTGATACTTCTAAACAAATTACAATATATAAGGTTTCTCGTTTAAGTGGATTAATACGCGTTAAGTCTACGGTAAAAATAAAAAAATAACAGCAAGAAGAATTCGACAGTTCTTGTCGTCTGCTACTGTTAGCACGAATGTAAGAAGGATTCTGAAGGTCTTAGACTCGGAAAATCTACTGTAATAAAAAATAACTACTAGACGTGTTGGTTCCCTAAAGAGTCTGTATCGGGTTATTGACCGTCAACCAGCGTTTCCATAGAAGAAATTTTTTTCCTACAAAAAAGTTTCAAAAAGCCCATTAAAATCCTATCTGCAGCCTACCAAAGCTCTATAATATAAAAAATTGTAAAATAATAATAATAATTTCAGTATCAGCTTTTAATAAAATATTTAAGCCATCAACATCTCCAGCCATAACATTAGCCCCATCTGTGGCCAGAGTCTGGATAACAATCAGCAGTTAATTCATGAACATAAACGTTAGGTTGTGGGTAATGCAAAACATTAGTAAAAAGTTACTTCAGCATGCCATACTTGCTTTTAAATGGCGGACTAATTTTCGTTAAAAATTTGTGTAATACTTGCTTGGATATTTCCTTGCTATTAATTTTCGAATTCACAACGCAAAACAAGCAACCATTCTTTTCCTGGAACTTGTCAAAAACATTTAGCCACTCGGCTTTAAATTTTATTTTGTTCAAATCTTGTTTTCATCATTGAAAATAGAATATTAAGTAGAAACTTTTAGAAACAAACTGTAATTGTTTGTTTCTACCTGGTTGTCGGAATATCGTCCTCCAAATTTTTAGTTTCGTTCGACTTTTGAATATAGATATTTATTAATAAAACATGTCCTTACTTTTTCATTTTTTTCTATTTAAATTTCATTATATAGTTTGTTTTCTTAAACAGAGATAATTACGACTATATTACAAATTAATTAGATTTAAAAGTAGAAGTACGTTACGTCGTTAACAGCTGTTAGAATCTACATACAGCGCAAGTCAACTGTCCAACTATCAACGAATCTATAATTTAAAAATTGTTCAACTTCTATCCAATTTTGCCAGTAGTTTACTTTTTGAAAATGAACTATTTTAATAGAACAGAGATATTTTAAACATACTCGTAGCTGCCCCCACTTGTGAAAATGTTTAAGCAATGCTAACAGTAATGCTCGAACCTCGAGCCTCCCGCACATTAAGTAATGCAAATTGTTTACTCGAAAAAGACTTTTTTTTACTCAAAAATTATAAACATTGTTTTCAACATAAAAATCTACCAAAAACCTAGGAAAGTTGCAACAAACCAACTGAACTACCAAACGGTTTTAAATGCACAAAAAACTACCAATTTTGGTCCGATCGGATCAAAATGGCAACGCTGCCGTCAAACAACTCTATTTTCGTTGGGTAAAATTCAACCTCTTATGTATTTACTTGCATCAACTCAATGAGAATTATACTTCACCACGATGTTGTTAATAGGTTAATATATACATAATTATATAGGCATGTTGTATGACGTTACGTCACAAAAGTAAATGTGTAAAAAACTTTATCGGTTTTTATTTTAAAACCGCATTGTAAAGCATATTAGGCCGAGGCCACGCAATGAGAGGCAAGTGGCTCATTAATGAGCCTCATTTCTGAGCGGTTTATTTTTTAAAATTCTCTATTTTTCGGCTTTGCACAGATGAAATTATAATCTGCTCAGAAATCGACTAAAAATTAAAACAAGTTCTATTCCTGATCCGCTCAGAAATGCCGCTTATTTCGTGGCCACTTCAGTAGTATTACATATTTTTTAATTTCTTTCCGCTCACCGCTCAGCCGCTCATTGCGTAGCCTCGGCCTTAGGCAAACATTAAAATGTTTCATACATTTGATGAGTCGTATTTTTTGTCTTAAAAACGAAACTTTTAAATTTATTAATTAAAGTTATAAATATTTATTTGTGTTAACACGTCTAACCATTTACTAAACAATGGTCAACAAATTTTGTTATTATTTATGCATCTGAAAACAAAAAATAAAGAAAAGAAAAAAATGTGCAATGGAAAATAAAAATTTTACGTTACAAACTACCTGACCAATAAACCCATTGCTCAATATTCACTATTTATAGGTTGTAAGTCACGTTTTGAGTGAAATTGCAGAAATTTTTTTTTTTTCTTTTGCTTTGCTTTGCAGCAACCTCCTTTTAATAACAGAAATCTATTAAAACCAAACATAAGTTTTAAATCGTTTTCGACTTACTTACATACATATTTTTGCAAACTTTGTTGCGTTATTTCTGTATTTCACTTTTCACTGTTGCAAATTCGTTGCGCTTCGTATATCTGTGCCACAAACAGTGTTTAAAATTATAGTGGCGAGTACTTAATCTTTTAGTTTCTTAGTAAAACAATTTGTTTTCAACTTCTCTGCTCAGTGGGTCAGTGTTACAATTATATCTTTAGTTAATAGTGTTTAAAAGCCATTAAGTTAGAGCAGGAAATTGCATGCTGTTCAAAAGGGATGATATTAAATAAATATCTCACTAATAGTTAATAATTAATATACAAAAACAAAATTGAAGGAGTTAAAAAAGAAATTATAAACTTTAGAATAAAATGAAAAAGAAAAAGATTAAATCAAAAGAATTTAAAAATGATGAACCGATTTCTTTATTTTTCTATTTATTCGGTCTAGAGTTGATATTACAAACCTTTTATATTATAAACTATTGGTCTCTATGTAAATGCCAAATTAAACGGTTAATTTTTGGCCATATTTATTTATTAATTTTGATACGTCCTAAAACAACTTAATTAGATTAGAACTTTAATTTATTAAATGCATTTAAATTATTTATGCAATGATTTTTCCATCAAAGCTGAAATTTACTTCGCTGAACGCATGGTGGCGTGGTGGTAATAATGCAGTCTTGTCATCTGTCGCTATGTGTAACGTATGGGGGGGGTGCGTGGTATAGTGGTTAGAGCGCTCGCACAAAAACTCAAAGGACCCAGGTTCAAATCCCAGAAGAGGTGAGAAATTAAAAAGTTAGTTTGCGATTTTTGCAAAATTACAATTTAAAAATAAGAGGTTCACCTCCCCCTCGCCCCCCTCCAGCAAGACCATCTACAAAGAAACCGCTGCCCGACATTCCACTCTATTCTACCGTAACCAATGTCAACAAAAAATGAATAATCAGGGGGGAAAAAAGCGCCCCCTATTGGGAAGTAGCAGACAACAGCTAAACCTATTCAGCGAAGGCAACACTCACCACACAATCAACATGCAACGATGAGGCAATTGCTGTTGATCATTCAAGGGTGAAAGTATAACACTGACCTATGAATGAACAATTCACAGCAATTTGTCTCGTTTCTAAAGCGCTTACGAGTAATAATAATATAATAATTAATAATAATATATGTACTGTCCTTTCCAAAATTCCAATACAATGAACAGCATTTAGTATTGGTCCCAAATAAAAAAAAAATAAATAAATAAAAAAAAATATTGAGCAGTCGGACGATCTCGATGTGATCACATAATTTAAGTGTCGAAAGAAGCATGCAAATGCCTCTGTTATTTAAAACGATGCAAGAAATATTTCACTTTATCTGACTTTTTCAATGTTTACAAGACCTTTATCCGACCCAAGATGGAATACAACGCTCATGTATGGGTCGTTGCTTCAAAGTGTATATTTGGAGCTTCTCGACCGCTTACAGAAAAGGGTAGAGGTGCTTATCAACGAAGGTAATGCGTTTCTGGTGTGAGTTTCACTGTTCTATCGGTACTACCATTGGAAGTGCTTTGATAAAATAAAGGCCTTGATTCCGAATAATCGTACAGTCTTACGTCCAACTCACAACTCTCACAAAACACATCCCTTTGTAGTTGATTTCCAATGAATAACACAATGCATTATAGAAAGAATTTAATCTTTAGCCGCACCGCTCATTTACGCAATAAACCACTAATTACGATATGAACAGATTCAAAAGAAATGTCCACAAACAGTGCTCCTCTTCTTTCCCCCTCCAAATAATATATGTTTCTAACTCTAGTATAATGCACTGCAGGAATAACTGTCATCCCATGAGTACTGGTCTTGTGAAAAAAAAAAAATAAAATAAAGAAAAAAATATAAATTACTTTGCTCACACTCCTCCTGAAATCCTATATAGAAATTATATACTCGAATATACTCTGTAGTCGCCGTGGTCTAGTGGTTAGTGTGTTGGCTTACTAAGACATGGGCCCAGGGTTCGACTCCAGGCTCTGACATCTTCAAAAAAAGAAATATGAAAAAAATATTTCTTTCGGCGACTACCTCTCAGCAGTCTTCTGGCAAAAGCTCTGAGAGTAACTAATTGCCATGAACAAGCTTCTCAAGTCTGTCGTTCGGAGTCGACATTAAACTGTAGGTCCCGGTACTCATGGATAAAAATTGACACACACAACATGAGTGCTGCGAGAAGCTAGGCCGTAATCCAAGCCTCGTCTGGGTTCCAATTGGTTGAATTCTACCTCAAAATGGGAATAGGCTAAGTGGATTCAGTCAATATTTTGGCCTCCTTAAAAGAAAAATTATGAAATGGTTAATAATAATAATGGTTAATGCAAAATAAATTTTATGAACAAAGCCATACCTATAAAACCAAAAAAATCAACAATTTGCAAGCATTGCTCTGATGTAAACCCATCCATTATAAAGTCGAATATCAAGCTAAACTGAACAAAAAGCAGCCATCAGCTGTCAAATTGGTTGTTAAATAAAATCCCTGTTTCCAATTCAAAGTTGTGCACCACTTTCTTTAACTCTCATTCTAAGGTTTTACTTTATGTATCATGTAAAGGAATACATATTTACTACATACATATACATATGTACATACTTAAAAATCTTTAGTAATTTTTACTCATAAATCACATTCAAATGTCAATGAATTATACAAAAATTATAAAAATTATGTTCAAATACCAATTTACATATAATTCTGCTGTTTTTAAATTACCGCTATCCTCTCCTCTATTATTGAACAAAATTTTGGGATAAAACAATATTCCATAGAAATACTCGTAACACAAGTCAAACATTTTTGTTAATCAATAAATTTTCGTTGCCAAAAATCAAATAAAAAAACAACAAAAACTAAAACTAAATAACACGATCATTTGAAAATATCGCATACAAAATACTAAAAATGTTCATAAATTTATTAAACAAATATCTGTATATATGTACGTACGAGTATGTAATGGCAGGCCTTTAATAAAATTTTAACAAAAAAAAACAAAAAAAAAACTTCTTAACATCGTTTGAATATAAACGCTTTACATAGATTTTTGTTTAGTTTTTTCTATATACGATTACATATACTCGTACTTACGTTTATACTAAATGGTTAAAAGCAAACAGAAACAGAAAAATCATATTTAAAAATTGGTAGCATAAATTGTATGTTTAATATGCGTTTTAATAGTTTCAGCCAGTAAATGAGACACGAGGCAATTTATTAATATTTTATGTTCAACATTCAGTTCAATGGCAAAAAATAAAAAGAGAGAAAAAAATCTCATATGCTGGCAAAATGTGCATTAAAATACTTTTGATTTTATAACACTACTCTACGACGTATACGAGTATATTGTACGTGCAACAAGACTCATAAAATTATTTAAAAATTAAAAATGTTGAAAGCAAAATAATGGTATTCATACTTAATAAATAAATAAATAAATAAAATAAAAAATTGAACATAAAAAATTGCCAATAAAAATGTAAATTATGATTAGAAAAAACCACATTGTTGTCGGTTATTGTTTTTTTTTTTTTATTATTTCTTTAAGTCTATGGACTAAATCCTTACAGACTAAGTACTGCATATAAAAATAAATCTATTGTTTCAATTCAAATTATATTCAAAGAGAGATGTACATATAAAATTAAACATTCCATTAAATGTGCAACATAATTTCCTGAACGGATCTGTTATTTCATAAATTGTTCGAAAAGTTTTCAAATAAAATGGTTTATTTTAACGTAATATGCGCTTTGGAACAATTAAATTAAAATTGCTTTAAAGCAAATCGGCCACAAGAATTTCATTTAAAATATTTACAATAAATGAAAGCAAATAAAGAGCATTACTGGACATTTTTGCTAGGTTTATTTTTTATTCAGTTCTATACGCTATACTAACCCCTGTTAGTACGAGTAGGTAGGTAGGTAGGTAGGTCCCCAAAAAACTTCAAACATCTGACTGCCAGACCTGGGCAATCACAAAGAAAATAACTTATTGTCTTTCTCTCCGAAGTATGCCTGCTACTTCTACAGCAGGGGTTTCCAAAAATTTTTTGATTGTGTATTAGTGAGTAAGAGAGAAAAAAAAGATGAGAGAATTTATTTGTTTACAGCAGTGGTCTTCACAAAGAGAGTCACACAAAAATACACTGAGAGATGAGATTGGTTTCTTCATTTGTATTGTTTTTAACAACTTGAATGAAATTTGTGAAAATTTTCGTTTTAAAAACCTTTAATTTTAAAATTTAAACTAATTTATTAAAATTATTCATGAAATAAATTGTTTGTAAATGCTATTAACAAATTGAAATGTAGTTAAAAGAAATATAAACATTAATAAGTTTATGTTGCTTATTATCATAACTTCTCAGTGTCTGACAAACAAATTTAGCTCTCTTGAAAACTAATAAAACATAAACACATACGCAATTTTTGTCTCACACACATGTTTTTGTAATAATTGTGGTTGTCGTTTAACAAAGCGTATGGATTTCGTTTTATGAAAGATTTTTAACATTGAAAATTTTTTAGTAATTAATTAAGCTTTTCATAGGAAAATAAAACAAAAACTGGTTTCCAGGAATTCTAAAAGTGTTATCTGTTAATAAAGTACAATACATTTAATTTTAAACTAATATAAAAAGAATTAACGATACGGGTAGTTTTGGTATATTTTAAGAAGCTGTTTGCCAGAATTTTTGTGGAATTAAGCAACCCTGGTTGTAATATTCACGAAGAGAGTAAGAAAAACTAAAAAAATATCCGAACAATTTATTTACCTGAGTAATACTGGTGAAGACCACTGGTTTACAGTCATAGAAAAATTTTAGTATTATACGATATTTAGACATTCATTTCATCAACATGCATATATAAAGTTATAAATGTTTCACTCTATTGAGGGCATGTTTTTTATATATTTGCTGGGAAATAAAAAATCCATTTATTCTTCTTAAAAAAAAATAATTTAAAATTACAAGTATATATATAACTGGGATAAAATAAGACTTTTAGAAGATAAAATCTTCTACATTTATTTTTATTTGAACAAATATATTTTAAGTCCGAAAATATTTTGATTATTATTAGGCCTTTTCCAAATTTTTTTCAACAATTGCTTAATAAAAACACCATCACTAAATGATCTACACTTTCTAACAATTTTTAAGCTTATTAAGCTTGAAATTGCGATTTTTAATTTAGGATCTAATTTTGGTTCATAACCTACTAACCAAGCTTTTAATGTTTTTAAAAAAATTGAATTTTTTATCCCAAAATATTTTTTGAGTGTAATCGATCAGTTTTTTTTATTAAACCTGAAAAAAATTAAAGAGCGTAAGCAATACGTGTGAATGCTCTCTGCACAATTGTGCTATTAAATGGTAATCACTGTTCTACAATGAGGGTTAAATGGCAGACCTAACTTTTCAGCGTGTTTTCCGATCAACTAATGTCCCGTATACATCGCTATAAGTTTACACAAAGATTGACGAGAGATCGCCAACATTTTCAGAGTCCTGCCCCGGTTATGCCGATGCCAAAATGTCCAACTGTTCTGTTCTCTTTCACGGAAAAACCTGGATATCTTGTCCTTAATGACAGTCATAGGGTGTTCACTTCGTCTTCTGCAGAGGTGCTCCTAGCAGATATGAATACTTGTAAAAGTATTTTTTTCTCACTTTTAATTTGTAGAATTTAAGAAAACAAAGCAACTGAGTAAACGACCTAACATAGGTAGTAGATCTGGCTAAGCAGATCAAGATTTTAGACTAAAACTTAACTAACATTTTATTGTATGAAAGTATTTATTGTTGTTGTTTAGTATGATGAAAACAAAGCGTATGGTTTCTTTTCATGAAAGAGTCTTAACCAGTGTTTTCAGATTAGGGGATTTATCGCCAAAATGGGAATTTGTTTCTGAAATGGGGATGGGAATTTTATTGGGGATAATCGAAAAAGTTCAGCGATTTTTAAAACTTTTTTTGCTTATTTAATTATATATTTTAGAGTTCTTACATTTGGAACACACGATGAAAGATTTTCATATGAAAGTATGAAATTATAAGCAAGACCTGCTTACAAACTTCTTTCTTGTTTTTAATTTGGTTTATTTTCTCATATAAATAAAAGCATCTCCACTACCATTACGTTTCCGGCACCGATTTTAATGGTTTTTATTGCGGAGAAATTCAGTTTTAGAGGGCATTCTTATACTTTAGTTAAATTACTTCTTTCGGAGATGAACAAACTAATTTTTCGTTTCGTCAGAAAGTTAATTGCAATGAATATTTTTGGTAATCAAAGGAAAAATTATGTCCGTGAAGGAATATTACACTAGCCAAACTGAACAATTGTTTTCGACTCCAGTTACGGTAGTCTCATCAGAGTTCTTTGTGTCTTGTGCATATTCAAGACTAAACATCAACTATTTATTTATTTATTTATTTATTTATTTATTTATTTATTTAATTTGATCCAATACAACAAGATATTAAATCTTATAATTATAGTAATGGATTGTGGTATCGTAAAAATTATTATTACATAGTATTTAACAAATATAACAATGTACGTAATCAATTATAAAATATAAATATATGGCAGATTTGTAAATGATTTGTTAATATCATTAACATCAATTTAACTCACACTTTTCAAGAAATCACATACTGAAATTATTTTCCTTCGTATGTATGTACATACACTTGTACGAGTTAGTCGAAGTAAAGTCACACAACAGTTTCCATCATATTCTCCTTTTCTTACCATCATTGCAGTTTTTGTAATTGTCATCTTATTTGAGTGAAACAGAAACAAACTAATTTTAGTTTCATTTGACCACAAATTACTTTTTCACATATACTTAATGGTATTGGAATATTTTTCATACTATGGCATAGGACATCTATATAGAATTGAAGGTACAATAAATGCCCCATACTAAACATACACATATTTTAAACGACATAATGATGTTTTATGCTGAATATAAAATGGCACATCGGTGTGTGTTTCGACAAGATAATGAAGGGAGCAAAAGATTGGTTTCAAAACAATGGTGTCAGAGTGTTAGGCTGACCTAAAATCCTATTAAAATGTATGGCAAATTGTAAAAACGGCTTTTCGAGGAAAACAATTATTGATACAGTTTCTGTGGGGATTTTTGTGGATGAATTAATCAGAGTTTTAGGGATTTTTGAGGATATGAATTTCAAAATCGGGGATAAGATTTGAAAACTATCTGACAACCCTGTTCTTAACATTGCCAAAAATATAACAAAAACAGGTTTCCAAGAATTCTAAAGGTAATATTTCTTAATACAGTACGATAAATTAAATTTAACACTAATATAAGAAATATTAACGATACAGGTAGTTTTGGTACACCTCAAGAAACTGTTACACAGAAAAAACTAGATTGTAAATACAACAAATTTTTTTGTATATACAATTAAAATATTATTCAATTTTGCGCTAACAACGGTTTTTGTAAATACAAATACGACAATTGTAGGTTTCCTTAAGAAAAGAAAAAAATGTAACGGTACCATGTTTTTCCAACTATTATGGTTAACGGGATATTTATACAATTGAGCAACCCTGGTTGTAATATTCACGAAGAGGGTAAGAAAACCTAAGTAAATATTCCAACATTTCGACTGAAGACAACTGCACTAGACCACGACAACTACTGTCATTGTATTAGAATAACAAATAGTTGTAACATGTATGTGACGAATATGGCCAAAAAGTTTAATATTTCAATTTATCCATTAAAGGAGGGTTTAGACGGTAATACAAGTCGTACGTAAAATCTAAGAGAAAATATTATGAAATTCCATTTGTATTTTAAAAATAAGAGTAAAAATCTTATGACAGATATTTTTTGCCTTTACACCAGGCCTGTGCAAAAATAAAAATTTCATAGACAATTGTTGCCTAGCTTAACTCCAATGTATTCTTACGCTCTTGCTTTCAGTCGTCACTGAAACAGCGACGAGTTAACATGCATGTTGGATGTACGCTGATTTATTGTTTACAGTGAGAACAAAATTAATAGCAATGCAGAAAAATATTTTATTGTTATAAATAAGGTGACCAACTATTTTTTGTTCAAAAAGAGTACACTTTGCAAATATTTTATAGGTAAAAATTAGAAGAAAAAACTAAAAAAACTTTATTTTCTTTTAAAAACATATTATACTTCCAAGTGAATTTTTTTTTTGCTAAATGCGGATGTTCGTCTAATAATGGAGCTACATATGAACAAATTTTATTTTAGATATTAGGTTTGACTGTTAAGACGGCAGATAATGTTTTTATAGAAAGTTGCGACTTTTCACTGCTCGAATAATCATTCTCTAGTGAAAATACCCTTTCAACAGCAGCATTAGTAGAAATTTCTATTAAAACTTTTAAATTTTCATGTGGGATATATTAAATGCCGAATGATTTCAACCGATCTTTTGTCAAGTTCTATCTTTTCGTCGTTCCATTTCTTCACTTAGTTTAATTTCATTGTGATTCGATGCGTCTGATAGAATAGGTATACATATATGATACAATTTTTTTTTTTTTATTAATATTATAGGAGTATTTACAATACTTTAAAATTTCAAAATTAAATTTTATACAATGTAATTTATTCTATTATTTCTAATAATTTGTACTAAATTTCTCTTAAATATATTAATATTTTTTTCCGTTTTAATGTTTTCTGGTAACATATTGTGTATTCTGAGGCCCTTAAAAAAAGCGATCTTTGCATAGTCGTTGTTGTTGCTCTCGGTAAGCGAAAATTTTCAGAATTTCGTAGACAGTAGGGCAGTACTTCTCTTACATAACCAAGTTGATCAGTTAAGTACTTCGGCGCGTCACCCGTCTTCATTTTCTGAATAAATTGTAGTGTGCTTAGTACCAGTCTTTGATGAATATTTAGCCATTTTAGTGTGTCTAGCATTAGTTGAATTGGAGCGTATATGTTATATTTTAGAATGCAACGCATAGCTTTGTTTTGTAACTTTTGTAGTCTCTCTATTTGTGTTGTGGAACAGCAGGTGTATAAAATTGTGGAACCGAATTCAAAATGAGGTTTTATCATTGTGTTATATATGTGGACTGCAGTTATTTGAGATATTTTATTTCTAATTCGCTTCATAAATCCAATTTTTTTGCCAATTTTTTTACATATATAGTCAATATGCTCGTTCATTTTTAAGTTTTTATCGATTATGAACCCAAGGTATTTTATTTTATTAACTTTTTCTATAGTTTCATTATTTCTTTTTATAATTAAATTACTGTTCATATTTATTTCAAGTAATTTAGTTTTACTTTCATTAAGTTTCAATTTATTCATTTTAAGCCAATTGTTTATACTATTTATATCCTGCGACAGATTAAGCCAACATTGCTCATCTGTATCACCTTCTGCAAAAATTAGTGTGTCATCGGCATAAAGTATTATTTCGCTTCTTTTTAGTACATTTGGCATGTCATTTATGTATATTATAAATAATAGCGCACCTAAAATCGAACCTTGTGGTACTCCAAATTCATAGCTTAGTTTTTCAGATTTTATACCGTTGACCTTCGTGATTTGCTTTCTGTTCGTAAGATAGGATTTAAACCAATTTAATTCATTATCTCTAATACCATACATATACAATTTCCGAATCAGTATTTCTCTGTCAATGGTCTCAAATGCTCTTTTGAGATCTAGGAATATTGCCATTATTTTTTTCTTTTCTGTCCGTAAATTTCCATCTGTTTATCACATAATTAACTGTTGTTTGAGAATTTTCTTCTGAATCCTGATTGGTATTTTGAAAACATGTCATGTTGTTCCATATATGCTTCCAGTTGTTTTTTAACAATTTTTTCAATAATTTTCTCACAGGTTTTCAGAGTATTTATAGGGCGAAATTCTTCACATTTATGAGTTTTTGGAATCTTTTCTATTGGGGATACTATTGAGTATTTCCAGTTAGTAGGGAAAACGCCTGTTTTCATTGACTCATTTATAATATAACAATTCAAGATTTTCTGATAGCATTGTCTTGCAATATTCATTTAATAGGCTGGTTATGAAAGACTCACATTCCCTCACAAGAAAATTTTTCGTCACAAAATTTTTTTTTTAATAATTTAGTAGTGCAGTCTATGCTGCGAAAACTTTGATTATGGATTATTGTGTGAAAATTGAAAGTACTCTCCAGAACTGACAATTTTTTTTTTCATTAGTTCCAGTAAAATAAAATTTTATTTTGTACACCTCAAACCTTGTTAACTTGAACAAAAATAACGAAATTATTGGATTTCTCTAACCTCAAACTAATTAAACAGAAGGGGAATTCCCATAAAACTTTGTCGTACATACTACGCATGCGTGATGACTGCCAAGCAAAAATAAGCCTGGGGATTACGTACACAAGTATTGGAAAGACAGATATATCCATCTCTTTTCAAAAATGTAATTTTGACGGTGTTAGGAAAAGAGGTCTGTAATACCTATCTAACTCTCCAGGTACATATTACGGCCTCTCAATTGTACGGGAAAAGGCAGTAATATGCGCACATGAAATTCTAATCACTGTAAAAATATTTTTAAATATTCAATTAATAAAACTGAAATAAAATAATCTAAAAAAAAAATTTAGAAATACAAATGAGTATAAAATTATACAAATGAGTACAGGATTCGAAAAGAGTATGGTTTACGAAAAAACTCAGTATATGAGTATAGTTGGTCACTTTATTATAAATGCGTTTGGTAATCCCCAATACCATATTTATTATCGAACACTTAAGAATATACTTAAGTAATTTAAATGTTTTTCTGTGACATTTTCATTCTTTTCATAAAGTTTTTAATAAATTAAATGAAAATGAATAAGAAAAACTTTTATTAAAAAAAATTTTTTTTTTTTTGTTCAAAAATAAAAAGTACTCTTTTTGTTTCTTTGTAGCAGAATAGTATTTATAAATATTTTTTATAGTAATTACATTTTTAGATAAATATAACATATAACTTTAAAATAAAAATAAATTCATACAGATGCTAATACTGCTACTAACACCTTCAGCAGTTTAATTATCCTGTTCTCACTAACAAAACTACATTTTTACTTTTGCACAGGCCTGGTTTACACAGTTGGTAAAATAGCAAAACAAAATAAAATGAAAACATAAAATTCACTTGCACATGCACATAAAATTTACATGCATTGTGAATACATTTTACATAAACAAACAAAAACATAAAAATGCATCCCTGATCTAATGAAATGTGATGGTTTTTTAAAAAATTTCAAAAAACAAAGAGAGCCATACGGCTGTCAAGTTTTCATCCGTATTTTCTCTCAATGTCGCACAGTCTCATTGCATATCAAGTTTACACGATACTATTCATTCTCTTCTATACAAAAATTTTACATGTCGTACGACTTGTATTAGCGTCTAAACCCGCCTTAAATGGTTACTATAGAACAGTGGTCTTCACCAGTATTACTCAGGTAAATAAATTGTTCGGATATTTTTTTAGTTTTTCTTACTCTCTTCGTGAATATTTCAACCAGGGTTGCTTAATTCCACAAAAATTCTGGCAAACAGCTTCTTAAAATATACCAAAACTACCCGTATCGTTAATTCTTATTATATTATTTTAAAATTAAATGTATTGTACTTTATTAACAGATAACACTTTTAGAATTCCTGGAAACCAGTTTTTGTTTTATTTTCCTATGAAAAACTTAATTAATTATTAAAAAATTTGCAATGTTAAAAATCTTTCATAAAAAGAAATCCATACGCTTTGTTTTCATCATGTTAAACGACAACCACAATTATTACAAAAACATGTGTGTGAGACTAAAATTGCGTATGTGTTTATGTTTTATTAGTTTTCAAGAGAGCTAAATTTGTTTGTCAGACACTGAGAAGTTATAATACTAAGCAACATAAACTTATTAATGTTTATATTTCTTTTAACTACATTTCAATTTGTTAATAGCATTTACAAACAATTTATTTCATGAATAATTTTAATAAATTAGTTTAAATTTTAAAATTAAAGGTTTTTAAAAGGAAAATTTTCACAAATTTCATTCAAGTTGTTAAAAACAATACAAATGAAGAAACCAATCTCATCTCTCAGTGTATTTTTGTGTGACTCTCTTTGTGAAGACCACTGCTATAGAACAAATATGTCAAATATGATTTCTACTGCTAAAGAGAAATAAAGTGACAAAAAACAAAATAAGCTTTCAAGTATATAGACCATTCGTTTTTACTTAGTTCAAAGTGTTTTCTAATTGATAATTAATAAAAATCTTTAACTTCCAAATAGTATAAAATACAAAAATGGTTTTTAGTTAAAATAAAGACAAATTAATTCTCTATCACTTTTCTTTTATTTAAGACCAATACTCAGGAGTAAACCCCTATTAAATGCAATGCATTGTATTGGAATGTTGAATATATAGAAATACATACAAACATAGATGTGAAGAAGTTATGTTAACCCATTTCCGCCCGCTGTACTATATATAATACTCAACTTAAAGTTCAAGTAAAAATTAAAAAATGCAGTTTTTTTACTCGGGAAACTCTTTTTATCAGTGAATAAGAGTACATGCAACATTCACGTAGCTGTTGTACATCAACTTATCATATCATAGTTGAAAAATATCAATTATGGGAATCTCCATTTTGACTAGTGATTTATTTCTTGTGAGATTGTGAATAGTTATGTAGTTTATTTTACATCAGTTAACTTTGAAGAACGTTAAATAGCAGTTTATTTATTTGATAACATTACATTCTAATAAAAGCAATATAAAACAGTTCAGTTCGTATAGAATTTTTTGAGCTATAGCATATTAAGTGCTGCTGTACTAAGCTTAGTATACCTGAAAAAACACAACTCTGAATATTTTTTTTTTGTTTTTTCTTTTACTGTACTGTAAACGTTGTTTAAATGTAAACGTTGTTTAAATCTAGTAATAAATATTGAATTTTAAAAATTGTTCTTGGTTTTCATTTGGGCGTTAATGGGTTAAACGCCTTATGTCAATGGGTTGTTGTTGATATTTTAATAACATTTTGGAAACTACGTGGAAAGGTATTAAAATATTATTATTTCGCGTGAATACACAAATAAAATTAACAATAAAGCATGAAAATCTTTTGTCAAATATCGGATTTCTGTATAATTAAAGACAGGTACGAGTAGCTAGCTAACCTTAACAAAAATTGCCACATCCGAGAACATCGTTAATGGCTTGTTACTCGTACATGTGGTGTAACAAGTACATACTTATTTCTATTAAAACCCAAACAGTTAGCACGAATGCATACGAAAGTTAATTGTAATTTAATTAATGTTTGTTATTTACTTATACACTGATATAATAATAAAGTACCGTTTTAATATTGATTATTTTCACAACATTAATGGTTGTTGTTGTCCTTTCTACCTGCTCTTTCTAAGTAAAGAATACAAACAAACGCTGTAAAATATAATCAAAATATGTACAAAGATAAGACAGCAATTTAGTGAAACGGTATGCTCTAATCCGTTAATAAATTCTTTTACCTGTTTGTTAGTTCGGGAAAATTTTTAAGATGAATCTTTGTCAATTATTGCCTATCTACTCGTATCTACCTGTGCTTGATAAAAGGTTTCGAACAGAATTTATATAAATACTGGTGCAAAACTCAAACATATTTCAGTTGTAAGTGATAAGTATTACTGAAAAAACCATTTGGTTTAAATATTTTCGCGCATTTTTCAAATAAAAAAAAAGTAATAAAGAATTGGTGAAAAACGAGGAAATATTGTAAAACAACTGACATCTAAGCACTCAGAGAACAATTTATCGATTAAAAAAATGAGTGATTTGAACAGCGTAAACGTGGCTTTAAGAGTACGGCCTTTGGTGTCTTCGGAAAAGTTACGCGGTTGCCAGGCAGTTGTGGAGAAAGTAGATGGTGAAAATCAAGTTTTGGTTAATAACACTGAAGCCTTCTCGTTTAATTATGTATTCGATTGGCATGATACCCAAGAGCAGGTGTATAAAGCGTCCGTGTACCACTTGCTAGATAAATTGTTTTGTGGCTTTAATGTCACTATCTTGGCCTATGGTCAGACTGGCTCTGGTAAAACTCATACTATGGGCACAGCCTTTGATGATTCTTTGAATGAAAATTTGGGTATTATACCTCGTGCTATAAATGATATCTTTGAACGTATTCAGAATCACAACGATAAGTTTGATTTTGTTGTTAAATGTTCTTTTATGGAGCTATACCAGGAGCAGTTTTATGATTTATTGTCGAATAAGTCCCGCAATGAAAGTGTGGTTGATATGCGTGAAAACCGCAGTGGTATTAAACTGATAAATTTGACCGAAAAGAAAGTGCAAAGTGCTGTCGAAACTTTTGACTGTTTGCTAAAAGGTTCCACGGGCAGAGCCGTGGCCTCAACAGCCATGAACTACGCTTCGTCTAGATCTCATGCTATATTTACAGTCACTTTAGAGGCTACATCAAAAGATTCATCACACACTGTTACCACCTCTAAATTCCGATTAGTTGATTTAGCCGGATCGGAACGATCAAAAAAGACTGGATCTACAGGAGATCGCTTTAAGGAGGGTGTTAAAATTAATCAAGGTCTATTGGCTTTAGGAAATGTTATATCAGCCTTGGGTGAGAGAAAGAGTGTTCGTTTCGTTCCTTATCGTGACTCAAAGTTAACCCGTTTGCTTCAGGATTCGCTGGGTGGCAATTCATTTACCCTTATGATTGCTTGCGTCTCACCAGCTGATTATAATGTAGCTGAAACATTAAGCACCCTCCGTTATGCAGATCGTGCACGCAAAATTAAGAATAAACCCATTGTCAATCAAGATCCTCATGTAGCCGAAATCAATCGTCTCAAAGGTATTATACAGTTATTAACCAAAAGCGGTACAATGACGGCATCTTTATTGAATGAATTAGAAAAGAGTAATTCCGTGACTACGGATGAACACAATCGTAAATACCAAGAGCTGCAAGAAAAATACCAAAATCTTCAGCAACAATATCAAATGACACTGATTGATGTGACAGTGCAGAAAACGAGAGCTGATATAGCACAAGCAGCTTATGAGAATATAAAGCAGAAAGCTGCAGAAATTAAACTTACAGCCAATGAATTGATTCAAATTAAAAAACTACTATTGAATAAAGAAAAATTGGAAAATACAGTAAAGCATGTCACTTACATAGTCAACAGTTTAAATGAAGAAGTGTCTCGTGCCGAAACTAAAATAAGGGATTACAAACGACGCATTTGTTTGGGGTCTATAATTCGTTCAGCAGAACAGAAAGAATTTGAGAGCAACAATATAAGTATGCCCGAAACGAATAATCATATGCAAGAGAGAACTGAAACATTTACTAGTAATCGAATGACCGGCTGTTTTTACAAATTATCTAGTGTAAAGGATGACGCCGAAGTAAAATTTAAAGAGTATGAACAAAAAATTGAAGAACTTAAAGCGGAAAATTCAGAACTTTTGGATAAATTGCGGCATATAAAGAAGAACGCTTTTGCAAAACTAGCCGAAGAAAGACGCAAACGTATACAAGCCTTACAACAGGAATTTTCCGAAATGAAACGTAAAAGTACTCAACAGGATAAATTGTTAAAAATAAAAGAACATGAAGCTAAAAAAATCAAAAATCTTAACAGAGAAATTCAAGTTTTGAAGGAATCAAATGTGAGGTTGGTGAAAGAAATGCGTTCGGAAGCTGAAAATTTCAAGCAATTTAAAATTGCAAGTGAAAGAGAAATAATGCTGCATAGAAATAAGGAGCAAAAACTACTAAATGAAATGGCACGCAAAGAGGCACTACACAATAAACAGCACAGTATACTTAATCGGAAATGTGAAGAAGCCATGGCCATTAATAAGAAACTTAAATATACACTTGAACGACAACAATTAACCAAGTCTGAAAGGCAAAAAATGCAATATTGTAGAGATGCCACAGCAGCCTCTACCAAAATTAATCAGGTTATTGCCTGTGTTAAATGTGAACTAGGGTCGACTGGTACAGTTAAAACAAATTTTCAATTTAAGGAAAAATTCAAAATGCTAACTGCCAAAATCTCCAAACTATAGTCGAAAGTACTCGTACTCGTACTTGTATATGTATAATAACGATATCGATAGAAATCGATTGATCAAAATAATCACAAGCAGTCCATAGCTGAATATAAAGCAGAACAATATAAGAAAATAAATCCGTCATGATAGAGTAGATCAACTATAACCAATTAAAGGAGATAAACGTCAATAATAAATAGAGTTGAAAGATTTTGGCTAATAAACTGGAAAGCTTGAAAAAATAAAAGGATTAAATCAATGAAAAAGAAAAGGCCAATATTAAAAGTAAGAAATTCAGTATCCGATTAGATCCCTATGTAATGTGAAAACGTAAATAAAATGTCAAATGTCACACAAGCTCTATAAACTCACAAAGAGATTGGTCCCTCAGCCATAAATCATCTCCTTTAGTACTGATGACAATAGTTTTTCACTACACTGAGCATAATGATCTGCTTTGCCGTGCTCTGTGCTCGTAATTAGTTAGAATTTATTTTAAGTTTACATTGTAATATTGTATAATAATAAATAAAAGTAAAATATATATTTATAAAAATTAAAAAAAACAATAATTGTTATATATTTTATCGAATTAAATTCGAATATTTAATGGATAGATTATGTGAATTATATTTGAATGTTATTCTCACAAGTATTTTTCCTAGTTCAGTTCTGCTAGTGTTTGTACATATTCCTTAACGGATGTTAATTCTCATAAGAATACTAGTATTAGGATCTTAGGCTATTAAAATTCATATAATAAGTAAAAAAAAAACTATTTTATAATTTATATTTTTTTTACGTTCTACTATTATTTCACGAAGTCTATGTATCCATTTAAGATAATAGGGAAAGAGTATAATTTAAATGAACAATTCGTACAAATAAAATTTCTTCTAAATCAGCCAAAATGCATTTTTTATATCTCCACTCGTTTCGGAGTTGGAACTGCTTTACGATTTTAAAACTTAAAATTTAAAGCTAAAAAAATCCGGAGACAATGATTTTACATTTCTGACAAGTATGTATCAGAAAGTTAGAAAAATTACGAATCAAATAAGCTATAAATCATGAAAATCTAATAACAAATGTTGACTTGATTGCCAAAATGTAGAATAAGTTTGAGGTTAACACACTGATGGCTTCTTTCACAATGAGGAAGTAACTGGTGTTACGATGAATATCGAGCGCCACACATTGGGGATTTTGAGGAAAAAAGTCACATTTTCAACATATTTTGACATTTTAGACTAAATGGTACAATAAAATCAAAAAGAATTACTCCGATCTGACTTCGAGTGTTTTTTTATAGCCGTCACAAACTCAGTACTGTCAAGTTCTACTACTTGCGCATAACCTATGAACAAAATGAGACATAAATCATGTAAATCGATGAACGCATTTCGCTTTTATTCACAATTAAGTAAAGATATGAATTAAAAAATTTTGCTCGAGATATGAACAAAATTCTTTGGAAAAAACATTGAGAACTTTTCTTATGATTCTCAGAATTATAAAAAAAGTAGTGAACAAAAGATTGTTTGATTTTTATGATTACAGTAGCAAAGTAATAAGGGATAAAAAATTTCACATGGGGTTTTATGCTCGAAGTTTCTGGAGTTTGACAAAGACAGAACAAAATTAAAACATTCGCAGGTTGGCTTAAACGAAACTAAAGCATGTGAAATTTTGGACACAATATATTAAGGCTTTTACTCTAACTTCAAACAAAGATGGCAGGATTCTAATCGTGCGAAGTCGCGATTTGAAAAAAAAATGGAAAATGATTTGAACTCACATTTACAATAAAGTTTACTTAGACTGAATGTCCTACCAGTACTGCACTTGCTCGGCCACGTAAATCGTTTGAGGAGTGTACCTCTGCAAAATCTGTTGGATCATACTGCTAAAAGAGTCCTAGAGACCAAGTCAGAAAAGGCTCAAGAAAGTCGTAACAAAGACTATCAAAAATATCGCCTTAGATACTCCAGAAAATGCATTTAGCCAGAAAAAGCATACTGTTATAAGCTCTTTTAGAATAATAATTTAAAAATAGATTTAAAATAAATAATAAATTCAAAATTAAAAAAATCATTTAAATTTTTTTGTTAGTTATGGCTTTTTACATTATAGGTAACGATATACATTCCACTAACTTTCTTTACTTTTGATTACTTTTGTGTATTACTATTTATATAGTAAAAACTAAATTTGGATTAAAATCACTACATTTTTAAACAAATATAATTTTTTCCTCACTTCCATACAATAATCCCCAGTGTGCGCCGTCGAACACTGTTTACTGACTTTGTGTTTCCAAAATGTATCGTACTCAGCTAAACATACAAAAGTCGTCTTGTTCACTGGCTACCTCTCTCATGTGTTTTAGCGTACTGGATTACTTTGTAAGGCGCTAAGTTTATACACTGTCTTATGCCGACCCACCGGCAACTTTTGAATCATTGAAAGTCAATGCTTAAAATGTCATTGATGCCATACGGCTAGATTTATTAGATGCAATCGTTAAAAAGTGGACTGACCCTATGGATTATCAGTGGAGTTTAGTTGATCAAATGAGGTGGTCCATATTATTTTTCAACTTAAGTAATACAGGCCAAATTCAAATAATTTAGTAGTAACCGGTCTCAAGATATACAGAAATTATAAAATAGTTAGTTAGAGTGTCTAGTTAGCATGTCTACTTGTCAGCCCTTTTTCTTCCTGTTAATTTTTACTGACTACGAAATCAACCACAGCAAATTCAGAAGCCTTAGCTTCAACAGTTCTCAAGATATAAGGAAATGAATACTTAACTTGTTTGGGTAGTAACACGTCTACTTGCTCAATTCCGCCCACACTTTGACTGACTATTTTCCTTCCCCATAAGGGCGTACAGACCAAAATTAGAAATTTGAGCTTTAACCGTTCTCAAGATATAGAAAAACTACTATTCAGTTTGTAATAGAGGGACCAGTTTTTTAAGAAAAAGCACATCCTATTACACTTTTGTAAGCTGAAGTAATATCTGTTTCAAAATTCAATAAAATTGGTATAATCGTTTAGGCGTGATTGACCGACAAACAAACAGACCTACAAAGAGATTTATTTATGGATTAATAATTTTATTTTATCAAAGCTCCTCCTATTGTATTTAGTACCAATTTAAAAACGAACAATTAAGTAATTAATGGTTAAATAATTTTGGGAAACAAAAATTCAATCAATGGCAGCTTTTTGCTGATTTCATAACAAATTAGGACCGATGGTGGTTCCAGCGTGTAAACGGCTACAAACAGTCTACGGATGTAACCATCATTGTTTTTACTCCATATACGACAATTTTATTTATTAACGTAGACATTTAACCAGAAATGTACTTCATCATTAAACAAAATTCTTTCATAAAAATGATCATCCTCTGGCAGTATCAAATGAGCATAAACATTAAACTTATTCGTCAAAGGATGGTCATGTTATATTCGTAAAACTTTCTATGTAGTAAAAGAACAAACTCCAACATATCGACGGCTCCATGAATAAAATGACCCCAAAGAAAAATGACCCCAACGCATAAAATGAAAAATGGCTCCATTTTTGGGGCGAATTCCATAATGATTATTGAGGCGATTTTTCATTTTGAAAGATTGCCCCAAAAATGGGGCCATTTTTCATTTTATGCGTTGGGTCATTATTCATGGAGCCCAAATCGATATTTTGACGTCTTTTTATAGCTTCTCGGTACAGCAGCAATATTCTCTTTGGTACCTACATATCTTTGTCTTGTTGATGGTTTTGAATCGAAAAGAGTAAAAGAGTGAGAAAACGATCAATAACTGCCCGAATTGCTTGCTTACTATCTGGATTAAGTTGCTCGCTCGTTCAATTTTTGTTTACTTATTTCATTATTCTGGCTTTAAACTATTTATAATGACTTGCCAATCCCAGCGCTCAAATCGTAGCTATCGAAAGTTCTTAAGTAGCTAAAAAAAGCACACAATTTACTGATCCGAAACGTAAAACTATGTAGTTACCAAATCGTCGTGCGGAAGTTTAAGTGCTCTATACGCCATTTTATAAATCTCGAGTTAATGATGCTAGTTCAAGTTTTTCACCCCAACATTTTTGAAATCTGCTATCCGTTTTCGGCTATTTATCTTCGAAACTTGACGAGATATCCTAAAACGGATTACAGATTTGATAAATTTGGGGCCTAAAACCTAAGTGGCATCATTAACTAGAGATATATAAAAAATTTGAAATGGCGGATAGAACACTTAAACTCCCACACGACGAAATGTTTCCTTTAATAATTCAATTGAGGCAGGAGTATTATGATATGTTTCTTGTTAAATCAAAAGCTTTTGCCCATCATGGTTGTTCAAGTTATGAATGAAAAAATTAGCAATCATAACTCTCTAGAGGTCACCATTGACTGTAACATTCTGAATTTTGTGCGACACACACAAAATATTATTTCAATATCCTTTCTTAATATATATAAAGTGCAACTGAATTAATTGCAATCAAATTGCAATTGATAGTCAAAATTGACTGCAAACTTACAATAGTATTTTTAATTTACAACTATTTTCCTGCACTTCCTTTAATTTTATGGATGAAATCATGATGTAATTATATTGCAATCAATCGATGTTATTTATTAACTTTTGTTATATCACTTTCTAAAGAAATACTTTTTGGTTTGAAGCGTTGGTTGGTAAAATTTTTTTTCAAATAAATTTCAGCGGTTTTTAAAATTTAAATAAAAATTTGTATTATTTTTTTTTTGAATAGAGAGTTACTTTTAAATTGTAATCCGGGTGCCTTGGTGGTCTATTGGGTAGTGTGCTAGACTAGTAGTGCAAGGGTTGTGGTTTCGATTCCCTCCAGAGTCCTTGATCTGCCATACTACACCGAGCATATGGTTTTAGTTACTTGACCAATTTGACTTGAGATCAATATTCAGGGATAAAGCCCTACTAAATGCATTGCATTGTATTGGAATTTTGTTTGAAAAGAACAGTACAAATACATATATTTTTTTATATTATTATTAGGCGTCTTAGGAATGAGACAAATTACTGTGAATTGATCATTCAAAGGCCAGTGTTATACCTTCACCCTTGAATGATCAACAGCAATTGCCTCATCGCTGCATGTTGATTGAGTGGTGAGTGTCTTCGCTAAGTAAGTTTAGCTGTTATCTGCTTATATTGTATTGTAATTGAGTCAATAAATTAACAATAAATCGTAATTAATGTTATTCTCAACTTGATTTTTGTTGAGTGTTACTTTTAAAATAAAAGCGAAATATATACGAGCATTTTGATTTTAAAGTATGTACTACGAATTCGAATGACAACTTTAGTACCCGTAGCATGTAAAAAATTTTTTTCCTTTTTCTTTTATAATTTTTTTTTAGATTTTTAATACAATAAATTCATATAATACTATAACTAACATTTTTTTATTTTTTTGTTTTTTTTTATTTTTCTGTATTTTTTAATGTTGCAAATTCCTTTGGCACTACGCAATGTGAACTAAAAATTATATTTTTTAAAATACCACACTTTTTTTTTGTGTATGTTTGTTATAAATTAATATTTAATCTGTAATAAAATGATTTAAATGAACTTAAGTCTAGATAAGTGCTCAGTGATATTGTAAATAAATTCATTAAAAATTGTTCGCAATTTCAATTAAATGCAAATGTTGCCATTAATACATGTAACTTGCCAAGCATCACATACGAGTAAGTACCAGTATTGTACCTGAATCTCACATATTAGTAACTTGATTTTTTCTTTCTTTTTTGTTTCCACTTTAATTAAAAAAGAAAAAAAAACAGCAAATAATTTTTATATAAATTTATGAGCTTAATTTAGATTATCGTCAAAGAAAATCTTTTCGTAATTATTTATGTGAGTGGATATTTTACAAACTAATTATCTCCGTCTACACGTACAATTTTGTATGCGAACGTACTTATGAGTATGAGTATATAATTTATTTTTTGTGTAAAAAATAAGAACAACAAAATTAATTGCAATATTTAGAATACAATATTAAGAAAAAAAAAAAAAAGAAATATTTCTTTAAACTTTTATAATACTATACATGACATTTAAAACAGGTGTTTTATGTGGATAATGATAAGAACTGTAATTGTAGGATACTTATATATTTTAATTGAATATATTGTAATTTATAAGAAACTTTTTGTTATATTTTGTACGAGTACATGTATTACTACTCAAGTTATTCTGAAATAAAGAATTAGGGTTAACCCTTTAAGGACTCTATTCAGTTAGAAATATTCCACTTTAGAAATATAATTATACGATTATTGACAGTTTATTTGCTAATTATTCATTATTAACTCGTCAAATAAGTTTTAAATAAAACTATAAACTTTTTATTGAAACATGACAACCAGTGATCATTTCTAAATATCCCCCGATATCGTTTTAGAAAAATTATCTGCTACCCCAGTGTTGCAACATGAAAACCCCATTTTTACAGATATTTTATTTAATTTTTTGATAAACAATTGTTTTAGAACAAATAAAGGTAAAAAATGAACAAGTTAGTTTGAGGTTTTTTCAAAATTATAATTTAAAAATAAGAGGTCTCCCCTTCAAGAAGTCCATCTACAAAGTAATCGCTCCCTGACATTCCACTCTATTCCACCTTTGACATCGAAAAACGAATGATCAGGAAAAAAGCGCCACCTATTGGGAAATAGCAGCTAACAGCTAAAAACCAACTTAGCGAAGGCACTCACAGCAATCAACATGCAACAATGGGGCAATTGATGTTTATCATTCAAGGGTAAAGGTATAACACCGGCCTTTGCATGGTCAATCCTAGGGCGCTTAGTAATATAAGAAAACAAAATATATCGTCGATGGAATTAAAGAACGCTGTAACTGACAAAACCTTAAATGTTCACCAGAGCCAAAAAACTTTCATAAATGTAGAACAAATACACTGGTATTTTTCATTTCGCAGACGGCGTAAGTGAATTTATTTTAATGGTAGAAATCTGGGACCTGGACCAATCGTCGCATATTTTTTTGTTGATAAAAATGATGCAAAAAACGTATTTACGATTTTTTTGTCAGTTACAGCGTTCTTTAATTTCATCGACGATATGTTCTGTTCTCATAATTTACTGTCCTTTCCCCAAAAATTCCAATACAATGCATAGCAGTTAGTAGGGGTTTACCCCTGAGTATTGGTTTCATTAAAAAAATAAAATATGCCGTGGGAAATAAAGTCCTTTATCAAAAAGAAGTTTGTATTTAAGTATAACATACAATTCTATCTACTCTTTTCACAGTTGACAGAAACATTCGTCATTCATATTAATTTGATAGGCCGAGGCCGAACCTCTTGGACATTTGAGGTAAAAGGCAGAATATGAATAGCACACTAGCAAACGATTTACAAATAATCACCGAGTGGGGTGGCACAAACAGGATATAATTTAGTGTGCGAAAGACCACACTAACCATTAGATTACGGTGACTACAGTTGCTAATATGTACTATTTTCTAATATTATCAAATGAAATTTTGGAAATTTTTCTAGAGTTGGCTATGGATTAAAGTTTTTGAGATAAATTTCCTTTCATGCTACGCTTTACGTATTTCCATTCAAATTTTTAATATGATATACCAGTATAAACGTTACAGTACTGCAAAATGCAACATTTTTATTAGAAATGTAATTAAAAAAAAATAAAACATGCTATGCTATGTCATATCGTATCAAACACAATGTTTTGTCATGTCACGCAAAGTCATCATAATGTCTTAGCATGCTATTGCTATTGAAGCTCACTGTGTTGAATATCATGTCCATGAATGTTTTTTGTGCATAATTTTTTTAATACTGTTGTATAAAATTATTCGCTCCGGTTTATAGGGTATATTCTAATATATAAAATTCTCGTGTCTCTGTGTTTGTTGCCAAACTCCTCCGAAATGGCTCCACGGATTTTCATGAAATTTTGTGTGCGTATCGCGTAGGTCTGAGAATCGGTCAACATCTATTTTTGATACCCCTAAATGTTAGGGTTACCCACCCCAAGGTAAAATTTATGGCTCCCCTAAATAATGTACTGACTTTGATGCAGTTTTAAGCTAGATAGATCTGAGTACCGTAGAGCATATATGGTTTAGGCTTTTTTTTTAAATACTATTTCTCCTTATGCCCAACTAAGTGATTTTGATTAAATTTTGTTAATGTCTTAACACAACTTAAGATTAACAAATGTAAATTTTCACATCTATTTTTCATACCCTTAAATGTTAAGGTACCCTCCCCAAGGAGAAATTAATGTCTCAATTAAATAACGTACCGACATCGATGAAATTTGAAGCTAGATAAATCTGTGTACCGTAGAACACATATGGTTTAGATTTTTTTTATTAAGTAGTACTCAGAGGGGCAATACAGGGTATATTTCTCCCTATCGCCAACTATTGAACTGAAGTACCGAAAATGGCGGATAATTATTTACTAAAATTATTAGCAATCAAGGTTGAATTTTGCAGTTCGGTGAAGATTACCAAATATATTTGAATTAAAAAGTGTTTCCTAGAGCAAATTTATTTGGCACAACAACGTTTGCCTGTCAACTTGTTTATTTACGTATATACAGTGCGAGCTCGATTTTCGCAACCCCTGATTAACGCAACACCCCGATTAGTGCAACAGGCAAATTTTTTACATTACAGTCTTTATAAGTGCAACGATTTTCAAAAATGAGTCTCAATAAGTGCAACACTATTTTTTTTAAATATATTTACAATAATTTCTGTTTGTTTCAGAAACGTAGTTTTATAAAAGTAATCATATTTAATCAAAGAATCCCATTTCAATAGCATTTCTCCCACGTTAGTGCTGTCACAAATACGTTTTAAAACACAAATACAAACGCATCAGTTTTCTGTTTTGCAGAATATGTATGTTTACACAGATGCGTAGGCTAACATATTTATATAATTTCACTTTTTAAAACAAAAAATTGCTCGCTACGCCAATGTTTCAACAAGAAGACTGTTTTTTAACATTTAATAATTAATTTGTTTCTTTTTATTAAAAATGGGGTATTTTCAGGTGCAATAAAAAGTGGTCGATAATTGCAACTTTTTCGGTAATTGCAACAGGCCAGATTTTTTCAAGTTGCGAAAATGGAGCTCGCACTGTAATTGGAGTTTGTAAAACTCTATATATTCAATGGTTGTTTTACAATATAATACAATATTTAACAATAATCACACAAATGTTATGAAAAATTAAATATAAAACATTATTGCATTAAGAAATCTGATCTAAAAAAATGTCTAATTTAAGAGCAGTTTTATTTTATAGAGAGATAAGTAATAATACAAAAATGAACATGCATATGTCGCATATATTGCATGTGTTCACACGTTAATTTTCCATGTTGATGTGTACAAAATGAGTATGAAAACAATGCATACGTTTGACCACAACATGTTTTACATTCTCTTAATATATCATTGTCGTACATTTTTGAACGGCATAACAAGGCGTGGCATGGGCATGGTGTGCCAACAGAGCAACATTTGCAGGGCTTTAACATACATATGTTGGTCTATATCGTTCTGTAGATTCACTGTAAATATAACTTTGGTAAATACAAAGTAATATTTTGAGGTTACATTTGTTCAAAATCACTTCATGTAATATTTTCTGATTCGTTATCATGTTCAAGATAATTTTTAATATTAGCCGAACTGTGTGAAGATAAAATAATCCTCTAAAGTGCAACTATTGAAAATTTGTCGACATTTTTCTTTTTCTAAAATTTTGAGTGGCAATAACTAATAAAAACCATTAAAGATAGTATCCAATTTAGATTTCATAGTTTTTACGAGTATCTTATTCCCCCTAAAGGGTTAAACTTATTTCTAATAACACAAACATTGTTTATGTCGATTACGATAATTACCCTTTAATATTTCTATAAAGCGCTTGCAATTTATGTAGAGAAATATTTAAATAATTTATAATTATTGAAAATCATTCTATGAATATGAAATTATGGGAACAAAATGTTGTTATAATTTCATTGAAAATATAATTCTGTAGTTGAAAAATTTAATCAAAATTCGATTGATTACTTATGACGAGAAAACTCAAAACGCTTATTTAAACGCTCAGAAAATAAAACCAATTTTATTTTGCAAAACTAAAACAGACTTGTTAAAAAAATTAGAAATATATGATTCTTTTTAATGGCTATCGTATAAGAATAAAAAAAATTTTCAAAATATTAGTCACATTTGAGCGGAATGTCGAAAGTTGAGAAAAGTGAACATTAAAAAAAAAACAAAATATATTGCAACTGTTTGAATGAATGAATGAGTGGAATCGGTCAAATAGGAAAATATTTTTGAAAATGTTTTGGCAGAACATTAATAAAAACACAAATGTCGTGTGCCATAAAAATTCTATTTTAAACAAAAATAATAAAAAATTACAAACAATTGCTCTCATGTTAAATAAATAAAATACAATATTAAGAAATATTTTTAGAAACAAAAAAAAAATAAAATACTTCTTATATGCCCTACACCATTGCTAAAGAGTAGTTGCCATACATATAGGTTTTGCATTTAAACTCATTCAGTTATTCAAAATCACAATCAAAGTCGAATTCGTTCTGTTAGAGAGGGTCAATTTTTTTGCTTAAGAAACTTGGTTAAGAAACTATGGGTCTAAAATCAAATCTTAGCTGCCGCTGAGAGACATACTGGAATCTCATAAATTGGAGTAAATCATAAATAAATAAATAAATCTGGTCTTCAGCACATTGAAAATTAATTGAATTTAGCAACAGTGTTGTGACGTAAATGCTACATCTCAAAAAGTACTCAAGATACAGATTTCAAATAGGTTTCAAATTGGATTCTGGCAATGGTAGAGCGGTAAGAAGTAAAGGGTCAGTCGAGTGGCAAATGGGTTATGGGATAAGGAAATGAATATTGGGATATGTATTACATGATATGGTTAAATGGTCTACAGGAAGACCAACGTCTGTCTTCCAGAATACAAACCAATGTGTTTCTGTGCTGTAAATTATTTTGTTTTTTTTTTTTTGGTTACCTTTAAATTTTTTTGCTTGTGTCACTGTACGATGATGAGAGGGTTGGAACCTGCCTGACTTGTTCGAGTAGTCGGAAACCTCTTCACATGACCACAGGGTATGTAACCATAACATATAAGGTAATGAGAGCATCTTTACGATAAGTAGATCAAATGGCTAGTCAACCAAAAACGTGATCAACTACAATTAGCGCAAAGTGCAGTTTTGAAACCATTGCAGAACCAAACTGAAATCACCCAAATATGAAAAGAACTACAGCCAACTAGAACTGTGTAGTAAAACAAGAGGATCTAAGTTCGCACACTGCAGAAAGCTACTTCAAAAGTTTGGGTGCCAGACCCGGACAATCACAAAGAAAATTACTTATATTCTCCCTCTTAGTAGTATTCCCGAAACTTCTGCAGTGCGGATTAAAGGTCAGATCCAACCTCTCTGCTTGTCTAACGATCAACCAGTGACCCGTATACACCGCTAAAAGCCTGGACAAAGACTGACGAGGAATCCTCCAAGTTTTCTAGAGTCTTGCCCCGATTATACCGAGGCCAAAGTGTCCTAGAAACAGCACAGAAAGTGATAGAACTCCATCTGTTCCTGTTTCCAAGGAAAAATACTCCCTTCTTTAATGACAGTCATAGGGCAGTGGACATCCGAGTAGGAAGCAACAGACTCCACTCCAGCAGAGGCGCTCCTAGCAAGCTCTTCCACCTTCTCATGTATTACGATAACCCTATGATTCGGAACTCAGGCTACATGCGTCCCCTTCTTACAACGATAAACCAGGGAAGAGTTTCCAACGGGCGACGACAGGATAGCGGTCTGGCTATCAGAAAAAACCCTAAAACCTCTTTAAAATACCATAATATTTTTTTAACAGGGGTCAAAGGTCATTGGTTAAACCCTTATTTAAAAAAAATGAAAAGCGAGCCATTAATGGAAAAAGAGTGACAGGTAAGAAACTCTTTTTTCTTTTGAAAAAGGTATTTGCTTAAGACCAGAGTGGGAAAATCAACAAAACATCTCGCAAACGTTTCTACAAAGTCATAAACTTTTCAAATTTTTTGTAATCGTATTGTACATGAGCAAAACCAAAACAAGTATTTTAAAAATGAGAAAGAGCGCAAATGAAACAATTCGCTTTTCGCTCTTGTGCTTTGTTATTCCGTTACATTCGTATAATTTGCTCTTTTCTCTCTTCTTCTTTTCTTTTTCTTCTCATTCATTTTTTCTACCTACGTACATTTGAGTAGTAGTGTAGTGCTTACAAACAAAAACAATATACAAAAATAAATGGGACAATCGTTCTCACTCTTTTTGTTATGTTTTTGTTTTACTCATTGTAAAGAACAAAACAAAATGAGATCAAATGTTTCGTTTTGTTTATTTTCCTACTCTGTTTAAGACACTAGTACTAAAAGTCACTTTATTAAATATTTTTGGCAAATTTTTAAATGCATTTTGCCTGCTGAGTTTAAATAGGAGCTTGGAAATGGTCTGTTGCTTTTTGTAGTTTTAAGTTCAAATTTCTAGAGAAATACTTAAAGGAATATTATGCTTTTTTTCTCTTCTCTTGCAAAATACTATAATATCTTGTAGAAGAATACTACATCTTCCAATAATGCAGGGCTTAATTCTGCTTAATTTTTTCAAGCAATACTTAAGATACTTTTATTAAGAAAATTTGTCTGAAAACTTAAGTTTGTAATGCAATAGGCAAATCGGTAAGATGATTTTGTTTTCAAACAACATAAGTCTTTGGCAATCCATTAAACGCATTTTTCGCCCATTGTATATATATCGGCTTACTATGGTTTTGCTTGCCCAGCCATATAAGTTCCAGCACAATTAAAACAGGCTGGATCTACACAACGTTGTACATCAAATCTTTTCTATTTAAATGAGAATTAATAAACAAGTAATTTAGGTACCTGAACCAAACAAAAACAGAACGTTACTTAGTTTTCATTATAAGCCTCAGGAAATATATTGCAAATTATTTAAGATTTACGTTATTTCATAGTCGGACATGATCGTTATGTATTAAAAGACCCCCTTAGAAATGCAAATAAATTTTGAAGCCAGCCTGTTTCGGCCAGCACCAAAAACAATTAACAAAATAATGGTTTTTGTTGTTGTTGTTGTTTGTTTTCTTGCTTAATGTAGTTTTAAATGCTGAAGTCTCAACGACTCATATAAAGTAAGTAAATAAATTCATTACTTTTGTATTTTTATGCTGTTTTCTTGTTGTTGTTGTGGGGGTCTAACATTTTACGATGATAAATTTATGGTTATTGATGTAAAATTCAATTTTTGGCTAAATTTAATTAAAGTTTTAACAAAAACAACATAACAAATATACCGCAAGTATACAGACACTTATTCATTCAATCACACAATTTTAAAAGAAACTTAAAAGTATGAAATTGTTAATTTTATTTAATTGAAGGCGATATTTTAATGCAATTTTTTTATCGAATATGAACTTTTAAAGTTCTGCTTTGCTTGCCACAAGATATTACAAAATAAGACAAACTGCGTTACCACAAAACCCAGAAACAGTTTCAAGAACACCACCAACGTAAATAACGGCAACAAGATGTTATTGCACGTGTTTTGTACTGTTCAAGTCCATGCAACAACAAACAAACATCAACCATATGCAGGAGTAGTAATTCATAGTCAAGCACTCGTATGAGTAATATTTTTTTTGTTCTATTTGTGTGTGGATTTCATTGAATCTTTTAAAGAACAAAAAAAAAAAACAAAAATCATTGTTTCAACAAACTTAATATTGTAGATATAAAAATAACAGCAGTAGTACTTAAAATTTATATATTAAATGCCACTCACTCTTACACTGCCGATCACTTGAATACGTTTATTAATTTTTGCTCTTATATTTTAATTTTTCTTCATATAAACTTTAGGAGAATAATTTTTTTTCACTTAAATTAAGAGATATTATGAATAATCATACTTTAGGAAGAAAAGAATAACGGTAAAATAAATAAAAATTTGTTATTTTTTATTTTACTTCAAAATGCTGCGAAAACAGGTGTAGATTTTGGGTCACTTGAATAGGTTCACTAGGAATGAAATTAGTTTGCTTTTGACCATCGACAGTATAATTAAAATTTTAAATATTTGAGAGTTACTGCAATAATTTTTTAAATTTTTTATATAAAATGAGGCGCAGTAAGCGATTAACTGCAGAAAGAAAAGGTAAAATTAAATCATTCAAGGAAACTGGCTTAAGCCATAGGAATATCGACAAAAAAATTGGTTGCAGATAGAATGTTGTAAGTATTTTTTTAAGAAATCAGTCCGATTATGGAAAAAACATGAAAGGTCAGAAGAAAGAAGCCGTAACAGAAGCGGACAGAAGAGCTATTATAAGAGCTGCCTGAAATTCGAGCGATTCTGCTGCAAAAATTAGACAAAAATTGGGTATCACAGCTATCATAAACACTGTAGGACATGTTATTCGAAGTTCTAAACATTTAAGGAAATTGAAAATTAAAAAAAAAAAAACCATCTCTTATTGCTGCTCGTAAAGCGACACGGTCTCATTTTGCACGAGAACACATGAGCGAAAAAATGAATGGTATTGTGTTCCCTTCTCAGACGAAAAAAAAAGTTTAATTTGGAAGGTCCGGATGGATACAACTACTATTTCCACGACCTACATAAGGAGGAACGCTGCCTTAGTCGTCTCGTCTCTGTGAGGGAAGTGTAACTGTGTGGGGGGCGATTTCATATTATGGTACATTTGAGCTTCAATTTCTCACATCAAAAATGAACGCGAACAGTACCTGAAAATGTGTTTCCATATTTTTCTATTATTTTTAGACAAATTCTCTGGATACTTAAACAAAATAATGCCCCGATACCTAATGCCAGGGTTGTAAAAGTGTGGATTCAAAGCCAAAATGTCAATAAGTTGGAGTTGCCACCATATTCCCCTGACTTAAATATTATAGAAAATGTATGGGGCTTGCTTTCTCGCAAAGTTTACGAGTCCGGCAGACAATACGAAACCAAATAGGCTTTCATAGAAGGAATTAAAAATGCTTGGTCCAAAACTTTCATTATCATTAATTGAAAACCTCCCAAATGGTATTCTTGAAGTTATATCGAATAAAGGAGGATATACTCATTAATAAATCATCAAAACATTGTAGGAAATCTTAAAAAATAAAAAAAGTTTTACAAAAAAATCATTTTCTTCTTTAATTTTTTAAATGAATGATAGTGAACCTATTCAAATGACCCAAAAAATTGTGCTGAAAATCATATTCGTTTTGGGAAAAAAATTACTAAAATTCAGTTATTAATTATTGAAACAATTTTTTTTATTATAAACTCACATTATCCAATATTTTACCATTTTAGAAAATAACACAGAAAAAACTAGATTGTAAATACAACAAATTTTTTTGTATATACAATTAAAATATTATTCAATTTTGCGCTAACAACGGTTTTTGTAAATACAAATACGACAATTGTAGGTTTCCTTAAGAAAAGAAAAAAAAAATGCAACGGTACCATGTTTTTTCAATTATTGTTGTTAACAAACTATTTGTTGAAAAGATTACAAGACTTTCAGTAAATGTTTTTGTTGCACTATTTTATCAATTTTTTTTATAAATTAAATCGTCTTCATTTTCTCCTTTGCTGAGATTTGAACCTGGGCTGTTGTGTGTTGTATGCAAGCGCTCTAACCATTACACCACGTCACTCCTAATTTTTATAATGTTGTTTTTGCACTAAATATGCGCAACTAACCTAAAGCAAAGAATTCAACAAAAAATTTATTTAATCGTTTTTATTGAAAATGTATGGTACCGTAATAATTTATTTTATTTTTTTGTCAAAGTTTACTTTGAGAAAAAGAAAAAAATGTAACGGTACCATCTTTTTTCAACAATTGTGGTTAACAACCCAATTGTTGGAAAAATTTCAACTCTTTCAATAAATATTTTTGTTAAACTTCTTTATAAATCTCATATGTTTTTGTTGTTTTTTTATAGCAAAGTCTTCTTGTTTTTGAAAATATTGTTTAAATAATAACAACAATTTTAACCCATATTCGGCCAAGAAAATTCAAACGTTATATTTTTAAAAATGTATACTATTTTTATAGTAATTTGGGTCTTCTGAATCCAAATCTGTTATTGGTTTGGCGCTACCTAGTCCATGAGTCCCGGAAATGGGTGTTCGCAAGTGCGAACACTGGCTGCTATTTGACATGAATTTTCAATGTAAATAAATTTCTAAAATGTTAAAATAAGATAATAACAAATAAGCAATATTTTAATATACATTTATTAAGATATTAAAATAGCAATGACTTATTTTAAATAAAATTTGTCAAAACATTGTGGATGCCAATTCACGTTGCATTTTTGGCACATGCATTTGATTGGTTTGCCAGATCCTTTAATTTGTCAGCTGCGAGATGTCCCTTGTGTCCCTGAACTATTAGAATATACTCCTCTACAAAATTTGGCAATTGATAACTAACGCTTTTGCCGCACGGATTCATCATCTGTTTGAGGACTAAGTAGCAAAACTTTGCTTATGCTTACTCTAAATTCTTTTTGAGATAGCATGTTTTTCTTGGTTCAAGAAGCAGTGCAATTTCCAAGCATTACTGACTGGTGAGCTTAGAACAGCAATAAATAAAGGCCAATAGCACTTCATTGATCTTATATTTATTCAGTAATTTGAGACGTCATTGTCGTGAAGGTCTATGCCTCCTATCCCATTTCGTATTTTTTTACTTCCTTTTTCCATTGCTTCAGTTGCGGATCGGTTCAATTTGTTCGAAATTACTGACAATCGTTACCTCTTTGTTGTCTGCCCAACGACAAACCAATAAAGAATTTTTTCTATATATTGATAGTCACTTTCTCCCCGCTTCAGCTGCTTTCCTGTGCGTAGTGGGGCTTTTGCAACTCGTTTGGGTCGAACGGTTCCTGTATCGCAAAATCTTTTTTCACTTAAAAGGCACATCAAATAATATGATGTATAAAAGTTGTCTAAATATTTTGAAAGATAATGGGATCTTTTACACATTCAAATAATCTTAAAACCACGTCTGCACCCAAGCCAATTTGACGATCGTAGTTGTCACTCGAACTAGAATATGGTATACAATATCAAAACTCGAACCCAAATAACAAATCTTGTACTCAAAACGAATTGGTTTATTCCGGATATACATTTTCCACCACTGACGACCAAAGTATGGGAGAATTTGTTCATGGTGTTCACTCCATACACCAAATTGTATATATTTCTTGTTGGTAAGACCAACAACGGGCGAACGAAATTGACAGTACCCTTTTTAAAAGCCATATAATTAGAAGAAATAGCGTTCCTAACCTTTGACAGCTTATCATCTTTATTCAAGTTATTATTGTTGTTAAAATGAAGAAAGCGTTAATTAATCTCTTAATTTGTTGTTGCTGTTGTTAATTTATCTTTTAATTTGTTTCTTGGCATAGTTTACCTGAAAATTGAATTTCCTAGAAATGGATCTTTTGACCAGTAGTCCTCAAGGCAAGGTGTTTTATCCTGACAAAATCAGTATTCCAAGAAAATTCTTTAAGTCCATATTATTAAAAATAAGTACTTGATGCGCATACGTGTTTGACTGCATGATAATAAAATCAAACATTTTTCATCAAAGAACTTTTCAAACAATTGAATTGGTGAGAGGTCCTTGTTTTAACTTAACTGTCTACTTGTAAAATCAAAACAAAACAAATCACTTAGCCACAGAAATTGTGAATTTGAAACTTAAAGCATCTTGCATTTACCGTTAATTGTATGTTTTGTTACATAAAAATACACTTTAAAAAAAATTGTATCAATGAAGCCTGTTCTCCAAATAGCAGCCAATGTTCGCGCTTGCGAACAGTGAAACAAAGGGCTATAATTTAGTAGAAATATTAATTTTTATTTAGACCTTTTATTTATGTTTGGTCATTTAAATTATTTAGCTAAATTACCTATATTTATTTTTAGTATTTTTTAACAATTTATGTTTTTTTGGAGTTATATAAAAATATACCTAAAAAGCGTCCCCAAAAATATCCCTATAAGCAAAACAAAAAACACATTTTAGATTTTTTTATAACGGCTAATAAAAATTAAGACTTTATAATAAATAATGGAAACATAAAATGTTTACAAATAAATGTACAAAGCTGTGTAACTTGGCAATATAATTCAGTAAATTTACTGTTCGCAAGTACGAACAGTGGCCGAAAATGGGTTAATTAGCATAATTTGTTGAAAATTAATCCTAATATTTGTAATATCAAAAAAATATTTGATTGTATTTATAAAACACATATTAAAATTAAAATTTCACATTAACAACTCACTTTGTTGATTGAATTTTGGTGATATTTTTTTCTGTGAATATAACTAAAAACTTAATTACTTTTACAAAAAATTAATTTTAATGTAATGAAAATAGTAAACCTATTCAAGTGATCGGCAGTATATATGTATTGTAAATAAGTGTTTGTGCGCAGTGAGTTGTTAAAATTCATACCCATAAAATCGTGTTTAGCTATTGGGGGTGTTGAGTAAATTTGGTCAGTAATTTAACTTAAAGAGGTTAAAAGTTTACATTATTATTATTAACAAAAACAAAAAAAAAAAAAAACACAAAACTAAATAATATAACATTCCAACAATAAATATCTTTAACCATATAGAGTACAAATTGCAATGAGTACCACATTCATCAATAATAAAAATAACTGGGAAAATTTGCAATCGCTTGTTCTGATTTTGTCCGTTCATTTAGTGCATACTCGTAAAGTTATTGTCTGTTAGTCATACAATTTGAAACGGTCAATATGACACAAACAAATTAGTTTTTTAAGTTTTTCATAATTGTTGAATTGATGAAAAATGCAAAGCATTTAAAAGAAAAATATTTTTCTATTTCAAATGGTCAGCGAATATTAAATTCTAATTATTTTTAATAACTAATAGTGAATTTAAATACTTATACACGAGTATTTATCGATCCATACATACATGACTGTCTCATTCTGCACCGTCTGTATATGGGGACTGTGCCGAGATGAATGTGATAAACGGAATTGTTTTCCAGTTTTTTTCTATTTCAGTTAGAATTTTTTTATGGGCCAGATTAATATTTCACCCTTAATAACCCAGCAAAATATTTTTAATATTTGGATGTAATAAATAAAATTCTAAGCAATAATGGAAGTATTATATTGCTTTTTATACATTAAAGCTTCAAAATATGTTACAGAATAAGGCATTATTTTTAATTTTTTATACTCTTTGCTTACTGGTTGCAATAAATATGCATTTCTATTGCATTTTAGTGGCTCATTTCATATAAAAATCATGCATTATTGATACGCACGAATAAGTGATTGTTTATAATTTCTCCCTTACAAAATAACTTACTGGTAAGCACTATTTTCTGATGGGAAGGCGGTAGTGCTAATACAGGATTATCCAATTTTCGGTTCCAAAAGTATGCGTATAGCGACATTAAAAAACACAGAAAACTATGAGCTGCGTGGTATAGCGGTTAGAGCGCTTGCACAAAAACTCACACGGCCAAGGTTCAAATTTCAACAAAGGTCAAAAATTAAAAAGTTAGTTTGCGGTTTTTTCAAAAATTATATTTTAAAAATAAGAGGTTCCCCCCCCCACCAAGAAGAATATCTACAAAGAAACCATTCCTCGACATTCCACTCTATTCCACCTTAATCAATGTCAACAAAAAACAAATGATCAGGACAAAAGCGCCACCTATTGGGAAGCAGCAGATATCAGCTAAACCTACTAAAACAACTTAGCCAAGGCTCTCACCATACAATCAACATGCAACGATGAGGCAAGTGCTAGTGATCATTCATAGATGAAAGTATAACATTGGCCTTTGAATGATCAATTTACAGCAATTTGTCTCATTCCTAAGGCGCTTAATTATAATACAAGAAAAACTATATATGAACTGTCCTTTGGAAAAATTTCAATACCATGCACAGCATTTAGTAGGGGGTTCACCCCTAAATATTGGTATCTTTTTAAAATAAAAATAAAAAAACAAAAAAAAAATGATTACGTTAAAAAAAGAAAGAAATGCGTATACTATTCAGTCCAGACAGATCTTAGATTTTCCAAACTTCTACTGGGCAACTATGATCGAAGCAGAAACTAGACTTCTGACAAGACACTGCAGACTCAATAGGTATGCAAATAAAATATGAATCGTTTCGAGTAGTTTATGCAGATTCTGCAATAAATCAATGGGAACTTGTACAGTATTGATGCATAGTAGAAAGAGGCACCTTGGTGATTATCAAATATGGGATAGGGAACTGTCGTCGAAGAGCCCAAACTGGGGAAGATACCATAGCAATCCTACTTACGTTGAGGTCTGTCCAATTGATCAGAATTATCGAAGTACTTTTATTACCTCCTATGTGAATAAATGAAATCGAGAATTTACGAGGGAAATTTCTCATGTACCGTCTTGTTGAAACCAATTATTTTCTAGGTTATCATCTTTAATTACCGGCCAAATATGTTGGCAATAATAATGTCATATCGCCCTGAATTGAGTATACCAGTTCTTTCAGCTTAATTTAAAACAAAAACGGCCCATTAACACCTCCAGCCAATGATAAGCTTTATTCATAGCTTTTTCACAATTACTTCTGGGACAATTTGCTGGTTAAACAGAGAGTTGAAAATTAGTTTAATCCCTTAAGAAAAAGTTTTTTTTGCAATATTAGCATTATTATTAGCATTTTTTGCAATATTAGGCCTATTGCTTAAGCACCCCAAACAATATATTTACGGTATTGTTAGTGGATGGTGTTAACAATTCATCTGTAAAATATGACGTAATAGATACCCAATTACTGGGAAATCGATAAATTCGAATAATTCCTACACTTTTGTGTTTATTTGGCCATTTTCTAGAACTACGGAGAACTATGCAGAAAATACAATGACCCTTCATTTGGTATATAATTGGTGGGTATAGCACATCAGCAGACACTAAAAGAACACATTTGCTTGTGACTGAGGGAGGTACATATATTTAAGCCGACAAAAATTACAAAATTAAGATAACGCCAGACCACAAACATCTTTTATGATGCAGCAGAAACGGCCAGAGTGGGAAAGGAGGTTGTGGTTGAGAAATTTTGGTGCATCCACCATTTAGCTTGGACCTTCAACCTTCAGATTATCATATGCTTCGATCTCTATTAATAATAAAAATTTAAATTCCGTAGAGATGTACAAAACTAAATTGCACCAGTTTTTTGCTTAGAAAACCCAAAAGGTCTACACAGATAGCATATTTCCCCAAAATGCCACATATTTGGTTTAGTAACGCTCGTATTAACACCAGATTTACCGCACCAGTCGAAATTACTGGCAACAAAATACAATAAATTTGATAACTTGTTTTTTTTTTGTGTCCACAGATAAAAAATAAATTTTTTTTATATATATACCGGTACCAGTCATTTTGACTGGTGTGTTTTTCATATCATCAATCGATTTTTGTTTAGATTTAGCATATACTACAACCTTTTTTCGTGTTGCCAACGAGAAATATTATCGAAGAGGAGATAAGCAGTGCCTTCTTACTATTGATAGACCACCATATATTAGACTATATAAGAACTTGCACCGAATCAGAAGCTTCTAGAGTTTTGGGGAAAAAGTGGACACTTTCACAAGAAAAATTGAAGGCCTGCATTGGAATTCTTTATGCACGTGTTGCATACCAAGCAAAAAGTTTAAAACTATCGTATGTGTGGAACAAAAAATTGGGTCCTGAATTTTTTTACAAAAGTATGAGTAGGCATGGGTTTACAGAAATTTTACGGTGCATTCGGTTCGATAAAAGAAATGAAAGAAGTCACCGCTAACAAAATGATAAATTTGCGTAAGTGTCGACTATTTGGGATAAATTTATTGCCAACAGTCAAAACTGTTTCAAACCGGGACCATATATTACAGTCTATGAGCAATTGTTTATTACGAAAGCGAGATGTAGGTTCACACAGTATATGCCAAGCAAACCAGACAAGTTAGGGATCAAATTCTGGCTGGCGTCCGATATTGAAACAAAGTACGTAGTAAATGGTTTTCCTTATCTAGGAAAGGACGAGACACGAGATTTGTCAATACCTCTCAGCGAATATGTAGTAATCAGACTAATGCAGCCGTATATCATGAAAGGTAGGATTGTTACAACGGAAAACTTTTTTATCAGTCTTTCTTTACCCTCCAAATAATTAGAAAAAAATACTACGTTGGTGGGTACAGTACGTTGTAACAAACGGGAACTGCCAAAAATGTGTAGAGACAAGAAAGATGGTATGGCTCCTTTTTTAACATTACTATATGCAACAAATGAATGTACACTAACAGTTTATAAGAGTAAGCCCAACAAAAAAGTCGTTTTATTGAGTCTAAGCACAAAGCCGTCAAAATTGATACAGACAACAGCTGAAGAGCTTACTTTTGACTTTCAGTCTTCAACCCAACATATAGCAAGTGAAGCTAAGCGTCCAACACCCAATTTTCCAAAAAAAAAGCTCATCCAATACGTAAATGGTGCCAAATCGGGTTCTATAATAACAATAGGACTACGATGAATTGCGATGTCTGCAAAAAATATGTGTGCGAAAAATGCACAGAAAAAAAGTTTCTATTTGTAAAAAATGTGAAAATCCATAATTATTTTCAATAATAACTAAAATACAGCTCCTGACTTCTTATTTATTTTATATTTTATTAGTTCTGTTTATTAATTTATTATTTTTAATAGCAGATACAAATTCTACACATTGAAAACACTTATTTTTCAATTCCAGTCAAAATGACTGGTATTGGTATAAATAGGTATAAAAATTTATTTGTAAATCTAGTGTTAATAATACAAACAGTAGTGCTTCCTTTGTGATCAAATAATATTGTAGTTGGGAATTTTTAATTTTATTTATTTAATGTGTCAAATTAAATTATAAAAACATTAGTTGTGTATTTAAATTTAATTGCTATCAATTAATATAATTATAACCCAAATAATTTAGTACAAACACTATAAGCCTTTAAGGTAATCCGTAAATAATACCAAAGAATTTTTGTTTACGCGCCAGTCACACACATGTCTGTTTTAAGAAAAACACACATATTTTAGTATACTCGTACGAATGAGTACCCCCATATTCATATCAAGTAAATTGAGTTTGTAACTCTTAATAAAAGAAATCATAAATTGTGTATTAAAAGCTTTGCAAGCAGAAGTCATTTATTTATTATCGTATTATTATGTACGTTTATACAGCCATTCAGGCATCTATTTATTAGAGTTGCTTTTTGATTTTTATTTAAACATCATGATCTATGAAAAATCTATGACTATACAACCTCATATACGTATTTATTGCTGTTTTTGTTATCTGTCTGTGCTCTAAAGCAACTATGGATTACGAGTATATTACACTGTCTGATCACAAGATCACGTACGCATTGTAAGAAAAAAAAACTCAATGCATTTCAACAAAACATCTCAGTCCTCATCAAGTCTCTATAATAATTGTAAACCATAAATGTCGATATTTGGAAAATCTATTGGTTGTTTAGTGTACAGCAACAGCAACAGCAACAGCAACAGCAACAGCAAACAACAACAATTTAATTAAAGCCATATAGTAATTCATGTCTATTATTTATAAACTTCTCTTTTGGATTTTTGCCAAAAGCATATATTTGTTAAGAGGCACATGTGTTCTTTCTATTATTTGTATAATTTTTTTTTTTTCTTCTTAAAAACATCATTTAACACGAAACTGTGCAGAAAAGCCTCAATCATTTTCCAAATATATTCGTACTTGTAATATAACCATGTACGAGTGGATGCTGTTTCTTGCTGACGTCAATGACTATCATCGTAATGGTTTTATAAAATGCTCATAATATTTTATTGACATTGTGTGCTTAAGAGGACCAAATAAATCTATGATAATCTTTTTTTTTTTCTTTTTATTTGTATTTCTTGATTTCAAAAGAAATGCTGGATTGCGTTTTTTTTTTTTTTAATTGTTTGAAATTTTTCAAGTTTGCATTGCCAAAATAAAGAAAGCTCACCCACGACATACGCTAGATTAGAGAATTACTATCACTTAGTTGTACAGCGGCAGGCCCACAGTAGAGTAGGAAAACATGACTGTAATTAGACACTAATAAAACCGAAGACTTAATATATGAATTAAGTAATTGTATAAAACTGAGCTCTGGACAGGCATTAGACAATAGTACACACTGTGAGAATTGTAGTCGGAATGCTAGTGAGAGCATAAACTGCTAGCGCTAGATGGAGCCTAAAATTACTGGCTTCACTATAGTTGTAAATATAAATAAATAAATCGAAATTTCGAAAATAAAACCGGTGAAAGTAAGGGAGGGACTTTAGCGATTTTTTTCCTGGCGCACTGCTGTGAACATTAGTTGCAACAAGTTTGCTGGTACTGAAACTGCCTAAATCCTTTTGAGGACCATATCGTCGCAAGAATTAAAGAACGCTGTAACTGACAAAACATTTAATATTCACCAGAGCCAAAAAAACCTGTATGAAGATAAAACAAAGACACTGGTATTTATCAAAACGCAAACAATGTAAGTAAATTTCCTTTCATCATAAAAATCTGGAACCGGCACCAATCGACGCGTATTTTTTTCTGATAAAAATGAAAACGTATTTTCGATTTATTTGTCAGTTACAGCGTTCTTTAATACTTGAGACGATATAAACCAACGAAAGAATCAACCAAAGAAGATATAACTTTCCAACTGTAATACGTTGCACTAGTGGCTGTTGTAGTCAGAAAGAGATTGTTTTGAGGATTTTTTTTTATGAAGACAATTCTCCAAGCGTACACCCTGCCCTAATCATTCAGTGTATTTATAGTACTCGAGTTCTAGGAAAGTTGATTACAGGTAAAAGAAAGAGGTAAGAGTTAAACTCACTTAAAACATTGTGCAGTTCACAGTAAACTTAACTCTAAAAGCAGTGTAGGAAAACAGCTCGAACTGCGTTGTTTCGCTAAAAAAGATATTTCCTGAAAGTCCAAATGCAATTCTCTTTAAAAGATATTGTTGGTATCATTTAAAATATATTGTACATACTAGAGCTGTAAAGAATTATTTATGGTTTCTAATAACCACATACTAAGAACATGTATGTAGCTCTTAAACAGTCAGGAACATTGGTATAAAAAATGTTTTGATCGGACTAAAAACGGCGCCACAGTGAATAATATATTAAAAGGGCGGTACTTGTAGGCGTGGCATAAGAAAAACTAATTTTAATTCTAGCGAATAACTGGCACAATTTCATTTATTGTAAGGCGAACCAGCATATTATTAAGTAGTGGTTTCTATATTTTAGAAAATTTTTTAGAAATTTTTTTAAGCAGCAAAATATGACAGTAATGATCCGAATTGTAACTCATTTTTAAATGCAGATAAGGTGCTCCAGTAGTCAAGTAGATAGTGTGATATATTGCTAATATGGGTTAGATTTCAACCAGAGATCCTGGTCTACATTTGGCGGTGCATTTTAAATAACACGGCTGCAGTTGTAAATGTCGTCGATGTTGACTAATGTGGATAAAATATATTAAAAGAGGCAAAACAAAAATAAATTGTAATTCTGTTTCATCCAAATAAGATGACAATTACAGAAACTGCAGTGGTGGTGAGAAAAGGAGAATTTGATAGAAACTGTTGAGTGACTTTACTTCGACTAACTCATACAAGTGATTGTACATATATACGAAGGAAAATAATTTCAGCATGTGATTTCTTGAAAAGTGTGATTTATATAGCTGATGTTTGGTCATGAATACGTACAGCCACAAAAAACTCTGATAAGACTACCATAACTGGAGCCGGAAAAATACAATATGTTAAGTTAAGCTAGTGTACTGTTCACTCACGGACATCATTTTCCTCTTTGATTATCAAAAATTCATTCCAAAAATCTAAATTCTTTAGAGAATATAACTTTGATTTATTTAAAACTTTTACGACGAAACAAAATTACTCTTCCTGGAGCTCGACCACAAGTCTTCAGCATATAACGTGAAATTTTAGTAATCATTATACATATATATATTATTTCTAAAGCACTTTTTTTTTGTCGGTTGCAAATATCTCCCATACCACCGCATCAAATTTAATGAATGATATCTCATTTTAAAGCTTATTTCTAACACTAATGACGAAAAATAATTAGAAATTGCAAAATTAATATTTTCATTGATTAAAATTATATTTAATATAGAACTGCATGATAATACTGTTGTCATTATGATTATATGTTTTTGTTCAAGTGTGGTAATACAGGGTCGCTTAATAGTAATGCAGTTCTACATAATATAGTATGTATATATTAAAATCCATTCTGGCAATACCGCTATTTACTATAAAAAGCTGTTTTGGCAATACTTTTCAGTAGTTGTTAGATCAAGTGCGATAAACAGGGTCGCTTAATTGTAATGCTATTCCACATAAGTAATATAAAAAGTTGTAAAAGCCATTTTGGTAATGCCGTTATTTGATTCGTACGGGCAAAAAGTTAACAATGATCATGTCATTATCTCTTACATTGTATTCAAAGAAGTATTATAAAAGCATTTAAACATACATATGTATGTAAATATGTATGATATATTATGATTTCTAATATTTTTATACTTTTAATAAAATGTATTGAAGTTACTAAAATTTCTATTAATTATTTTCATTTTATGTTACAAAAATGACAATTAACGGTGCGAAATATTCGCACGGGTCATCTAGTTTTTTGAATTTTTATTCCTGGGCTACAGTTTATATATGAGTATCATATGTGTGTCATGTATCTTTACCTGTTTGGTTGGTCACATTATTTTGTATCTTAATAAGTCGTAACACTATTAATGGTGACATTTGATATCCTCGTATTTATGTTTTACGAGACTGTATTTATGCATTTATGGTAAAAACAAATTTATGGCTAAAACGCGATACTCGTATTATTGTAATAATTATTATGTTTTTTTTTTTTGTTGTTTTTGTTTTTTCATCCCATTAACTTGTAATTGATTACTACCGTTTAGCTGAGTTGAGTTGAGCTGAATAACTACTCGTCTATGCATGTTCCTACGTGATATATTTACATATTTTCATGATTCGCAATGGATTCAGTCACAATAATTATGCAGTTTTATATATAAAGAAATATATGAAACCACAACAAGTTAATTATTCCTAATTGTAATTAAAATGGCAAATAGTGTTCTGATTTTAAAAGATAGACAAACAGATGAAACGAGTAATTGAAATTAAATTTTTTAATTGAGTAATTAAGTTTGTTTTTTTTTTAACTAGAAATCATTTTAAAACGCCAGCAATCATTTGAATGTGTTGTGACTAAATATGAGCCAAACAGCTGATTAGATTGGCTTGAGTTTTAAAAACATGTGAATAAGACATTTTAATCAGGCAACTACTGTGGTCAAGGATTTAAATTTCTTTACTAATAACGCAAGATGGATTTGATTGAATACTTTAAACTGACAGTAACGGACATAAATCCAAAATTCAAAATTTTGAAAAACAATTATTGTTAGACTTTGGCTTGGTAAGTATTGTGGAAGGCAGCAGTCCAAATTTAAGTATCGAAGAACTATAATAAAACAAATAAAAGTATACATACAATATATTAATACAAATAACACTAAAATACAAATTACCCTCAGGCTAATGTAGAATGGGTGTGGGTAATGGCTATTATGAATCTATAAAATCTACCAGCGTATTACAGTACAAGGTTTCTTTGTTCAATTATATTCATTTTGTTTAGGATTTTAAACAAGGAAATTTTGAACCATTAAAGCCACCTTTAGTATCTTTCACTCTGAGATCGTTTATATAAAAAAGTAGACATTCTTTTTTGCAATGTGTCTTCATAGACAGCTAGTTAGCCTACCTTACCCTTTAGGTATAAAGTTCAAGCATTTGGTTGTTGTTGAATAGCAAGAATGAATTAAAACCTATGCTGGGATTTATGGAGTTAGCTCACCCAATTATCTGCCTTGAGTCACGTTTTCAAATAGCATTTGAAAAAGTAAGCAAGTTCCAGTGAGTAAATGTATTGCAAAGACTTTCAAGCCAGATGTGGCTTTAATAATTATCAATCACACCAAGAACTTTTATAATCCATAGGTGAGATTGTTTTCTCAACAGCATGAGAACACTCGATATCGCTTACTATGTTTCGGCCTCTAAGAATATCAAATTGTGTTTATACATCAGTTTCGTAAGTTTTAGCAAATCATCAAAAATGGTTAAAACTAAAATCTAAAATCTGTTTGAGAAATTAATAGCACACTGCCTGTATTTTACGGCCAACAAATAAGCAAGCAATTCTTGCAGTTACAGATCGTTTTTCATAAATGTTACTCTTCGTAATTCAAGCCTATCAGTAAGCGAGAAGTCTTGAAGCACACAATTCGTTGTCGTGCTCAACTTATTGGCCTCTATTCTTCGACAAAGTAGACAATTCTACCAAAAGAGTTTACCTTTGGTGCATTTAAAAATACAACTCTGAAAGTCAAGCCTAAAAATGATTATCATTTGCATCACATTTTTGATGATCAGACTCTTTTAAAACTGAATAAAGATGAGCGTTTATTATTAAACAGCAAAGTCAATAAGCAAAGCAAAAATTGTCATTTAATAACTGAAAACAATTCTCATGCCATTAATAAACCACCATTACACCATTGATGTCCAAGGTAGTAGTATTGGTGAGAGTGACGAAATGTAAGACACAGAAGTTCTGCAAGTGTAGTTTGTCTCTCCCACTCAACATGCTGATTTCCTATTGGTTGATTGACGATCAAACAAAAGAGCGTAAGTATACGTGTGAGTTTAATTTGCTGATATCATCCACTACTAGGCATCTTTGCATTACACACATTAATATATAATTGGCCATTACAACCCTGTGTCAGGGTTACGGCCTGGCTTCTCGTAGCATCCATATTGTGTGTGTTAGTTTTTTATCCAGTACTGGGACCTACAGTTTAAAGTCGACTCCGAACGACTCGCCATACAGCGCGATTAACAATCGATGTTGCAAGTTTTCTCCACAAACTGCTCTGTATTAAAACAAAACTAGGATAGTTTTCCTCATCTGCAATTTAAAGCAATTTAAATTGATTTCCACTGAGCAACTCCATACCAACTTAACCGCCACCTATTGAAAAGTAGCAGATAATAGCTAAAACCTACTTAGCAAAGGCACTTACCACAATCAACATATAAGGATGGGGTAATTGCTGTTGATCATTCAAGGGTGAAGGTATAACACTGGCCTTTGAATGATCAGTTTGCAAGAATTTGTCTGATTCGTAAGGCGCTTAATAATATAAGAAAAACAAAAAATATATCGTCGATGGAATTAAAGAACGCTGTAACGGACAAAACCTTATATGTTCAACAGAGCCAAAAAACTTGTATGAAAGTAGAACAAATAGACTGGTATTTTTCATTTCGCAGACGGCGTAAGTGAATTTATTTTCATCGTAGAAATCTGGGACCGGTACCAATCGACGGGTATTTTTTTTTTCTGATAAAAATGATGCAAAAAACGTATTTTCGATTTGTTGTCAGTTACAGCATTCTTTAATTCTTGCGACGATAGGTTCTGTCATAAATGTACGGTCGTTTCCACAAAAATTCCAATACAATGTACAGCATTGTTTGGGGTTTACCCCTAAGTATTTGTCTCAATAGAAAAAAAAACTAATTACTAGAACTTCAAGCATTAGAAAGCAATATTCAAACCACCATTAATGCCATTTGATTTAAAAAGTAGTCAAAAGTTGAACTGCTTAATTGGACGGCCATATAACCAATAGTCACAGAGAATTCATTGGAACAACATTTCTTTCTTGTATTATTACTTAAACACTCCAATTTAGGAAACACCCTGCAAAGCGTACATATTCAGTTTGTTGTCTATAGCTGGCTAGCACTGATAGATTGGCAACCATAATTATTGATTGGTGCTATACACTAATGTCCACTATCATGGCAGATAGAGAAATGACTGTCGAACAAATAAGCTCCGTTGTAGAAACTCGGTAACCTGGTTTATACAGGACCTTCGCATGTACCACACTCTGATGAACTGAATATGTGAATCAAACACTAATGTTTTCGGATCAAACAACATTCCTCTTATAGAATATGAACGCCTAAAAACCCCATCTAGAGACCACAAATCATAGACCAAAACATAATTATCATAATTCTTATTTATTTTAACTACCCAGAGGTAATTTTATGAAGCATTAACTAGTAAAAACTATAGATTTTTTACAGACAAAGCTAATGTTCTTCAAAATTGTTTGCATTGCAAAAAAAAAAACTGCCTTCAAGCAAACATTATAACGATAAAATTGCCACAGTATCTATATGAATTTCTTCACTTCGATTTAACATTCAAAAATATTTATGAAAACTTTAAAAAGAGATCCACATCAACATCATATGGCACATTTATACTTGTATACGTACTTATGTGCGTTTTTAAGCAATTCATAGATTTTTTTTTCAACAATTTTATCACACATATCGGCATTTATCTCAAGTTATTATTTACAAATAGTCACAGAGTGTATACAAGTTGTTTGAACAATTGCAGAGATTCCCTACATGTATTTATTTATTTATTTATTTATTTATCTTATTCCCAATTCCACACACAAGACTTAAAGTCTCATTTTACAGTATGGAATAATTAATAATAACATACAACAATGACAATAAATATTCTTGAAATAATCAAAATAGCATTATAAAAATAACAAGTATGATGAACAAGGAATTAACAATTTTTAAATTCAATTAAAAATAAAATAAAATAATATAAAATTGAGAAAAAAAGAAAGAAAAGAAAATAATTTGAAAAAAACAAAAAAACAAATTATATACTAGGAAAAATTATGTGAAAAAAAAGAAAAAATGAATTATCAGCACTATCAAGGGGCAAAAAAAACCAGAGACTGTAACGGTTATAAGTTATATCGAAAAACTTAATTTTTAATGGTTATTTTGGGAGTTTTTCCAAAAAAGGTCAGCAGAAAAAGTTATTTTTCAACGGAAAAATAAAAGTTTAGATGAAACCTTTAAAAAGAGAGTTTTATTTTTCCGTTATAAAATAAAACTCATTTTGTGAGTTTTATTTTTTCGTCATTAAATAAAACTCATTTTGTGAGTTTTATTTTTTCGTCATTAAATAAAACTCATTTTGTGAGTTTTATTTTTCAGTCAGAAAATAACAGTTATTTTTTGAGTTTTATTTTTCCGTCATAAAATAAAACTCTATTTAGGAGTTTTATTTTTTCGATCATAAAAAAAAATCGTTTATATGAAAAAATTTTTTTATACCTAATCCTGATTTGACACATTATCGTCTGCAAACTATTACAGATGTCATTTCTATCATATTTTGTTCCGTGCAGAACGTCGTAATAGATGCAGTCATCGAACCCGCTTTCATCCTCCTAGTCAAATATTTGTAACATTTTTAGCAAGTTCCGACCATTATCGGTTTTAGTTGTGTAAATTTGCTCTTTTATTAATATTAAAGCACCCTAGCTTGAGATTTTAGGTATTCACTTATAAAAAACAATAAAATAAAGATACCACAAGCAACGGGATTAGGTTAAAAATAAAATCTTTCATAAAAACGAGTTTTATTTTATGACGGAAAAAATAAAACTCCTAAATAGAGTTTTATTTTTTAACTGAAAAATAAAACTCGAAAAATAACGGTTATTTTCCGACAGAAAAATAAAACTCAAAAATAAGTTTTATTTTATGACGAAAAAATAAAACTCACAAAATGAGTTTTATTTTATGACGGAAAAATAAAACTCTCTTTTTAAAGGTTTCATCTAAACTTTTATTTTTCCGTCAAAAAGTAACAGTTAAAATCTGATTAATGATCACTTATGCGAGATCACCACAGATTCTGTAAGAGCTCTCCAAGACGATTCATTTGGTATAAAACATCATATATGTCGGTCGACTCTAATACGATGATTTTTTTAGTTTAATATTTAAGCAATAACTGTTATTTGCGGTCCCTGAAAAAAACTGTTTATTGCCCTTTTAAAGCTCGAAGCCTTACTTATAGTTTGCAAATTATAAGGAAGAGAATTCCAAAGGAGGACTGCATCTATGAAAAAATGCCATTCGGATGTTAAACAACGATGTCTGATATTTAGTATTCCTTTTCCCCGGAAAGATCTCAGAAATGTTAAACGATTGTATAAATGTGTTGGTCATCGTGATGAGACAATCTTATGCAAAAATATAAGAAATCTTATTTTAAGTAAATTTTCGAACTCCATATTATATAATTTAGCAGTAAACATCGTAACAGAATCATATCTTCGTACACCATATACATACATATCGAGTTACATTTCTAAATAATGTATTAAGTTTATTTTTACTTATGGCATCACAATTTGCAAAAAGTTCGCATCCATACAATACTATTGGCATTAAGTGGGTTTTGGCGATAATAGTCCTCATTTTGATGTTCACACCAGATTGCGTTGCTCAAAGAGTACGAAGAACTGAATATGTCCGGCCACAAACATAATTTACGTGATCAGACTAAGTTAAGTTACTATTGAAAATTATACCAAGGTTTTTTGCTAATGAGACTCTCTCCAACCGTAAATTATTGAGGTAAATATCTGGAACAAAAATATCAACTCTTCGCTTTTGTACTACAAGGTACCTTGATTTTGAGGGATTTATACTCAAGCCATTAGCAGTAGCCCAGCGATAAACACGTTCAAGGTCAGCGTTCAATTTAACTACACAACTTTCTATTTCCGATGATACACAGCTTATATAGATTTGGACGTCATCAGCACACATTCTTATTTTACAATGTTTTACAAGTTGCTTAGGGAGGTCATTAGCATATAGACTAAATAATAAGGGTCCAATAATTGATCCCTGTGGTACACCTCTAGCAACTGGTAGTAAGCTCGATTTATTTTCGCCATTTTGTACATATTGATATCTGTTGCAAAGATAAGTAGATATAAGGCGTGTAGCTGTCGTAGAGAACATAAACATATTTTCTAGTTTATAGCACATTAAACTATGATCAACGGCATCAAAAGCTCTAGAGTGGTCAAGGAGTACCAGAAAATTTGTTTTACGATCATCTATTCCGTTTCTAAGATCTTCGGCAACGTCTACCAAAGCCGTTATACAGCTGTTTTTATCTCGAAAACCAGATTGTTCATCGCATAGAAGATTTTGCTCGTTCACGAAAAGCGAAATTTGGTTATGTAATGATGAATGATGAATTTAAAAAATACCAAAATATTCCCTAAAGTTGTAAACTATTTAAGCAACGCTGTATAAATATTATGCGCTATTTGCAATTCCTTTTTTTTTTTGTATAAAGAATCGTTTCTTCTTTGGCCGTTTAACACTTGAGGATTAGTTTTACTAGTAACTCTAGCAGTCTGGCTTTTTAAATGCAATTTTTTTTTTTGTAATATTTATGATTTTTATTTGCATTTTGCTATGATATGACTGCTTTTTCTTTTTGTCTAATCCGTAGATACGAGTATGTGTGTTAATTTATTTAATATTGCTTTAAAAAAAGAAAATTATTCGTACTAACAGAGATAAAAGAAGTGTTAAATTTAACAAGTTTTTTGCCGAAAAGTAAAAAAGAAAAAATTATTTGAAATTAATGATAAAGATTAGCAATCCTTTGTAATAAAAGCAAATATTTTCAAACAGATTTAAATTTAAATTAAGATACGGGTATTGCTTTGAAAATATTTATTATTTATTTATTTATTGTTTTATAGTAATCTTCAATTATATTTTAATTACGAGCTTAGTGATGTAAATCATAAGCTCGGTGTAGAGTACTAATAATAGTTTAACATACTCTTCACTAGACTACTGTGGCATCCACACAAAAAGAATTGAAAATTGTATTCAATTAAAATTTTAATTGTGTTAATGAAAAATTTCTTCTGTCTCGTACATATCTATTTCTATAAAATTAAATGATAAGCCATACATATATATATAAGTACATATCGTTTATGGAATTAAAGAACGCTGTAACTGACAAAACCTTAAATGTTCACCAGAGCCAAAAAACCTGTATGAAAATAGAACAACTACCCTGGAATCTTTCATTTCGCAGACGGCGTAAGTGAATTTATTATCATACTAGAAATCTGGGACCGGGACCAATCGACACGTATTTTTTTTTTCTGATAAAAATGATGCAAAAAACGTTTTTTCGATTTTTTGTCAGTTACAGCGTTCTTTAATTCTTGTGACGATATGTATATTATGACTATATTTGTGTACAAGTATATACATACATCTGTGTTTTTTGTTTGTCAGTCAATCGCGTTTAAACAACTAAACCGATTTTGTTGCAATTTGAAACATAGATAGAACTCAACTACCGAGTGGTATAGTGGTAACAGCGCTCGCACAAAAACTCAAACGGCCCAGGTTCAAATCCCAGCAGAGGTGAAAAATGAAAACGTTGGTTTGGGTTTTTTTTAATTATAGTTTAAAAATAAGATGTTTTCCTCCTCCAAGAAGAGCATCTACAAAGAAACCGCTCCCTGACATTCCACTCTATTCCACCTTAACAAATGTCAACAAAAAACTAATGATCAGGAGAAAATCGCCAACTATTGGGAAGTAGCAGACAACAGCTAAACCTACTTAGCAAAGGCACTCACCACACAATCAACATGCAACGATGAGGCAATTGCCGTTGATCATTCAGGGGTGAAGGTATATCGCTGGCCTTTGAATGATCATTTCACAGCAACTTTTCTCATTCCTAAGGCGCTAATTATATAAGAAAAAATATTTATGTACTGTCCTTTCCCAAATTCCGATACAATGCATAACATTTAGTAGTAGTCAGGGGTAACCTTTCGTAATAATTTCGTAGCGCTTTGCCGCCGATATTAAATTATTATTATTTTATTGAATTATTATAACAATTAATTTTCTCTTTAAAGAAATTATTTTGTTAATTATTAAATTTCTAGTCATTTACATATGTGCGCATACTTCCCATTAATATTCTTAAATTTGCAAATACTTGAACAATTATACAATGAGAAATATTTACAATTATAACTGTTATATTTTGTTTTATAACTTGCTTTAAAACATAACGGTCCTGGTTTACTTAGCACGTAGGCTTTTACCTACAAGGTACGAGTACTAATTTGAAAATTAAGGTTTTTAGTCGGTAAAAAGGGCACGAAGAATACAAAATTGTTTTAAAGCGCTCTCGCTTAATAAATTAAGAAAATATTAATAAAACTTAATATAAAAGCACAAGGAGTGCTATTAAAAATTTTTTATTATATTTAAAGCCGGCTCGGTTAAATCGTACCGCAACAGACCTAATTTGTATTACAGATTTAATTGTTTTTTCATAAAGGCAAGAATAAATAGCCGCACTTTTGAAAAGAAAACTATAAAAATCATATTACATGGTTCCATTTCTAGAAAATTTTAGGAATTTAGAATCTAGTTACATGGTAGAGCCCCAGATTTTTTCATATTTGATTAATTCGTAGTCTAGTGGTTAGTATGTTGGCTCCGGGTTCATACCCCAGCTCTGACAATTAAAAAAAATATGAAAAAATATTTATTTCAGCGAATATCTCTTTGAAGTCTTCTGGCAAAAGTTCAGAGAGTAACTGATTGCCATGAAGAAGCTTCTCAAATCTGTCGTTAGGAGTAGACTTTTAGGTCCCGACACTCATTAATAAAAAGTGACACACAGAACAGGGGTGCTGCGAGAAGCTAGGCTTTAACTCTGAAACGGGCAGGTATATTTTATACTTCTTTTGTTTAACTGCCTTAAAAGATTCTTTTGCTTTGCCGTACACTTAAAAATTAAAATTTAGAAATTTTACATGAATTTAATCAATTTAAAAACGTTTTCCATGCTTACATTTTTTAAATAAAAAGAAAAATCATTTGACTGTTACTTATTTTATAACAACTAAGTATTATGTTCATTTCAATAAATTTTTATTACTTTACAAATAATTTAATTTTCAAACAGCATTATAATTGAAATGAAATGAAATGATATTAAATATTTGGTTTTGTGTTTTTTCTATTAAATATCAATAGTAATTAAAATGATTAGCCAACCGTTGTATACAAAGCGTTTATGAGCAATATTTTTCAATGCTTACTTTGTTAACAATGGCATGTATAAGGTGTCAGCTATAGCACCATAAAGTTAAAATAAAGAAATATTAAACACGGTACGTCTATTATAATCAAATCTATAATTTAACGTTTAATATTATGAATGGTTTTTTTTTATTTTTTGTTTTCTACAAATACCATTTATTTTTCACATTTTATTTAAATTTATGAAGTGTGTTAAATGTCAATTGCAGCAATGTGACATGTACCCTAAATAGTTACAACATAGTACATATATATTGTACAATATAAGAACAACAACAAAAACATAAATAAAAATCAAAGAAACACATGTAATTTTAGTACAATACTCGGTGTCAAATAGCCGTGTGACATAAAAAAAAATTAGACCAATTGCAGGACAAAATTAAAAGAATTGAATTCAGTTCAGTTCAATATTTGTTTAAGAGTACAGTTAAGATTTGCTTTGATTTGAAACAAACAAAAAAATGAATTGTTTTGGTACCCAAATAAAAATCTATTAAAACAAACAAACAAACAATAATAAAATATGAATATTTGTTTTTTTATTTTGTCACAATAATATTATTTATGACAAGGCAACAGGCATATTCGTAACACAAACCAGCGAACTAACAAACCAACAAACCAGCAACCCCAATAACAAGGCGTGACTTTAACTAATTGATAAAAATCACATTAACAGCAACAACAATATTTACTTATAACAATAGATTCCAACGTTCCATTCAGTAAAGTTCTATTTCTAAACTGAGTTAAATATAATATTTTAAATCTAAATTGTACGAGTAGTGGTAGAATACGAATAGAATCTTAAAACACACAAAACACATTACAAACTAATATTCCAACAGACAGACACAATTTTAATAATAAAAATCACAGCGCGCTGAAATAAGGAATTATTATAATGTATTACAAATAATAAATAGAGATTAATAAAATTACAAAAAAATAACCATTGTTTTCTTGTGCTAATTTATTCCAAAAATTATAATAAAGAAAAAATATTCAAAACAAACAAAAAAACAAAAATTATAGAAAAATTTATAAATATTGTATGTCTAGCGAGAACATATCTGTCATATTTAATAAAACAATTACAAAATGTAAAACAAACGTGAGAATTATTTTAACACAAAATTCATGCTGTTCCAAAGAATAAATTTAAACAAAAAAAAAGTAATACAAATCTTTTATGAAATTTAAATTGAAAATACTGCCGAAAACAATTTTGCCATTTTAAATAAAATTTTGGTTAAAAAAATTTATTTTTCAAATCGTAGGAAAAAACATGTTGTTCTTTTTTAATTCACACTAACATTGCGGATAATCATGAAGTTCCAACTCAAAATCAGTGTTGAAATTGCAAAACATAAAAATAATAAAAACCCAAAAGAAAAAAACGAATTTTCAATTTAAATATTAAGCAATTATAATCATAATCATTGTACGAGGAGTATTTGACACCATCATTACAGACAGCGTCATCATCATCATCATCAACAATGTAATTTCGATTACTGGCTGTCAATATTACAGTCATAATGACAAATATTCACACGTATGTTTTGCTAACGCTTACTCGTACAAGAGACCCAATAGGAATTTTGAAGTAAACAAAAACAGCGTTAATTTTTTATAGGGATCTTACGACAGTCAGCCAGCACTCAGGAAACCGCATAAGCTTCTCAGAGTACCCATGTTTTGTGTGTCAATTTCTGTCTATGAGTACCGAAACCTACAGTTTAACGTCGTCTTCGGTCTAGTGCTGGTAACCGAGCATGGAGTACTTGTAGTAATTTTTCGGTACTCAATACTTAAAAGTAACTATATCCGAAAAAATATGTAAAATGTAGTAGCGCACCCTGTGGTTGCTTTGTTAGGCAAATTAGAATGGCAAATATTTAATATAAGGAATTAATTTTAACCGTTTTCAAGATACAAAAATCAATATATAATTTGTATGGAACGTACCACGCCTACCAATTCCATTCCTCCTTCTTTCTGACTAATGATTTTCACTGATTGTGAAGTGAACCAAACCAGATTCAGAAACTTCACCTTTAATCGTTATCCAGATAGACAAGAATTAATAGTTAGTTTGCATGAAAGGTACCACGCCTACTAATTCAAATCTGCCCACTTTCTGACTAAAGACTTTCACTTATTGTGAAGTTGTCCAAACCAAATTTAGAATCTTTGCCTTTAAGCTTTAAATAATGTAAACCATACAGGTCGTGGTACCTACCCTCTTCATAAGTTTGGTTGAAATCGGTCCACGCATTTGTTTTTGACTTCTAATAATTGTCAAGCATTGTTTATAGACATTTAAGTATATACGTTTTCATGTGTGTGTGTGTGTGTGTGTGTGTGTGTTTTTATAAGAAAATTATATTACAACTCAAATATTAAACAAAACAGAGTTCTGGTAATGGATTTTTCTTTGGGACTGCAAGTACCAACGGCGAGCTCAGTTGTAGTCAAATTTACGGTACAAACTTCTGCCGACTTTTCTGCATGAATTTTATATTTTTATTACCAATGTTTTAACCAGAGTTTTAAACTTACTAAAGGGTTTAAGAATTATCTGGTTTTTAATCCCTGCAGATAATGCGAGTACTCCATACATGCATGTAAAGAGTACTCCACAAAGGAGTAGGACTAGTCCAAAACTATCCCAAATATATGAAAAAAACATGGTCCATTTAACATTGCGGTGTCCTAGGACTGGACTATGTAATCCATTGTACTAAATCAAAAACTACTCCATGAACCACACTAGAGGAGTAGTTTAAAAACTACTCTATTAACTACTCCATGGGACACACAAAAGGAGCACATCAGAGGAGTAGTTTAAAAACTACCCCATTAACTACTCGATAAAGTACTCCACAGTTTAAACTACTCGATATAAGTTAGTGATGGAAGAAAAAGAAAAACAAATTAGAAATAAAATTTATGCATTAAATTTTTATTTATAAAAAATTAATAAGTAAAATTATACTACTCTACATTTTTGAAATGTGATAGGAACTTTAAAGATAGTTGATCCAAAGTTCAAAGCAATCTTGTTCTAAAAACTGGTTAACATCATATGGTTTCTCCTTACCGACATATATACTAACGGGCAACACTTATATTTTTAATATTAATGACTTTGATTATAATCGGTCAAAGCTGTGTATTAGAACTTTTGTAAATAGGCAAGCCATCGCAATAATATCGCAGAGCACTTCATCGTAAATTTGTCATAAATGTGCAGTCTTCAATTAATTATTTTGTATCCCGAAATACCGACCGGCATGTACAATCGATATGTTTGGAGCTATACCAGTCTTTTCCAAAAGCATCATTGGAGATAAAGGCACATCCACACCATGTATTCTCAGTATTATCAAAAGATCTCTCATATCCTTTATTGCAGTTCTGCTTTTCAATTGTCATTGTCCTAATTCTTTAGGACATGGTCAGAAATTTCGGCTCTAGCAGAAGGGATGTTAAAAAAATCTTTACCTTAGCATCATTTAGTATTTCTAAATATTTTTTATTCTTACTAATCGCTTTTTATTGCGTGCACTACACTGCAAACTCTAACGTTATTATATTTAATGCTCTTACCAATTTTGTACCTTTAAAATTTTAATTTTTTAAATATTTATTTTACCGCTTTATACATTTTATTCACTTTTAACTTTTTATTCTGTATCCTATACAAAAATTTCCTACTAAAATAAACATATGGATAAAAGAGTTGCCATTAGAAAATATTTCCTTAAAGATATATTACGATTGCTGGCAACAATGTATGAGAGTATCCCTGCAAAAAGTGCGACTACTCCATACACGTGTGTAAAATGTACTCCATGATGGACCATGACTAGTAACATCCTTAACCCATTATGCATGTAAAAAAGTGACCCTTTTTACATTGCGATGTCCTAGGAGAGGATCAGGTCCAACCAAATATAACATAAAAGTAACCTCAAAACTACTCCCATGTAACTACTCCGTGAATTATACAATTGAGATTAGTTTCATAACTATTTCACGTATGTACTCCATGGATCAACTTTTGTAGTTATTTTGGTAACTACTTTATGTCATTAATTCATGGACAGAAGACTGATTTTATAAGTTGTACTTCATGTCACTACTCTATAGTATAGCACATGAGACTATTTTAGAAACTATTTTTTAGTAAAAAAATAAGCCTGCTTGTTATTGTAATATGTATGTATTTATAAACAAGAATCTAAATATAAAAGCAGTTAATTTAAAATTTGTTTTGTTTATTAACTTCATTTAAAAAGTAAAAAAGAAAAAATTCAACAATAAAGAATATAAAATAAACTTAACAAGTTTTGAAATGTTTTTATGTAATTCTAATGATTGTATAAAAATTAATGTACAAATCCATTATTTTGCTAAAAAGAAATCAAAAAAGTTTTAAATTTCATTTTTATTTCATTTTTTTAACCCGTAATTTATTTTATGACTTTACACTTGTATGTATGTCTACACAGCGTTACCATTGAGTAGTTTTTTAACTTAAATGTGTGGCCAGTGTTACCCAATTGTAATTTTTACTTCAAACATACAAAAAAGTACACAATTTAATTACATAGGACTATTCTGGTAACTACTCATCTGGGTTATGTAGTCCTCTTTTTTTTGCAGGGATTAAACACGAAGACTTGTGTTAAAGCAATAAGCTGTCGTTTATCAATAACATAATCCATGTCTGCATTACATTGGACCATATTCGTAAGTACTCCATTTCACAAAAATTGGACCATTCATCCAAATATTATTTGCAGGGATCGAACATATATAGTACTTTCTTAGTTAACTACATATGTATTATGTATACACTGGCAGCCTTTAATATTTCTACTTGGCTTTTAAATTTGTAATAACTTTTTGATTTCTGGTTTATAACCATTGCCTGATGTCATTTTTATAGAATATTACAACGGAAATTGAAGTCAAATGTGCACATCTTAAAAAAAAACAATTGATTTTCAGTTTTCATTCATTGAAAAAGAAACAAATAAACAAAAATTGAACAAAAAACAAATAAAAAACATAAACAAATAATAAACGGAAAAAAATCAACCCATTATCAACACCTTTTATTGATTTGTTTTTCATATATTGTACTTCTATACATACATACACTCATACTATATACTATAGTTACATATATTTCTTTTAACGAACACAACAAAAGTAAAAAAGATCAGCAATAAATGGTATATTTTGCGTGGTTGATGTTGGGTTTCTTTTTTTTTTTTTTGTTTTTCAAACGATGTAGTCGTCATCATAGTCAAAAAACTTACAAACAATTGATTGTTTTCCCAAAATTAACCAACTAAAGCAAATAAGAAAAAGCAAGCACTGAAATCAATAACTTGAAAAAGAAAATCACAAAACATTCATTTTAAGTTTAGCACAGATATGAGCGCAAAACATGCAACACTAAAATATTTCTTTTATAAAAGCATGTCAAATACAATAAATTTCACGGACATCATTATCATCATTCTAAAATTCTTTATAGAATTTAATTTTGATCTAATTAAAGCGTTTCAGGCGCAACAAAATTAATTTAAAAAAAATGATCACTCTTTGTGGGGCTCGAGCTCGGGTCATTTCATATGCAAAACACGCTCGTTTCAGGCTATGCCTCTCTAACCACCACGGCTGCAGACGTACATTTAGATTAAATGGAATAAGAGGGAAAAAACAAAAATGAATTGTAATTTTGTTTCATCCAAATAAAATGACGATTATAAAAACTGCAATGATGGTGAGAAAAGGAGAATAGGATAGAAACTGTTGTGTGACTTTACTTCGACTCACTCATACAAGTGTATGTACATTAGGGGTACAACCAAAATAAGGCCCTACAGCACGCTGTAGCCGATGTTGTGCTAAAACCGAAAAATGTTTCCTCAGGTCATTTCGGAACAAAAACGTTCCGCGTCGAAGCCGATTTCTGAAAGCCCTTTAAGATTTATTTTTTATTTTTTTATTTTTTTTTTTTTTTCAAAATTTTTTTATTTTAAATCAAATCAGAAAAATGATATAATTGTTCGACCTTTTTCCAAATTATCCAAATAATAAGCAAATACTTTTTTCAAGCTCAAGGTCCGAAGGATATCAAAATATTGATTAATAAATTGAAAATAAACTTGACCTTGAGCTTGAAAAAAGTATTTGCTTATTATTTGGATAATTTTTTTATTTTATAATTATTTAACTATTTACATTTCTTAATGTAATTATATGATATAATCAAAATCACATTCTAAAAACTATCTTTGGTAAGTGAAATTAATTTAAGATTAAGAGTTCGTGCATTGGGGGAAAATATCTTGTACGACTTTGATGGTGCGTTCCGCACAAATGTTGCTGGATAAGAAAGCGTAGGTAAGTCGCAATATTTTATCATGATTCATTGAATTTATACAGAATATTATTCAATATTTAATGGAAAAACTTATAATTTATTTATCTTTTAATAAATTTATAAAAAAAATATTTTCATTTTTTTAGAACTTAATGATCCCAAATTTAATTGCATTTGACGCGGAACCTTTTTTAACGTATTCGGAAATCTAAAGATGAATAGGGCCACTTTGATATTTTCAAAAATTGTACATTTTTATCCCTAATGTACTTATGGAAAAAAGTAATTTCAGTAGCGCAGTGTTATAAAGCCATAGGTAATAAAGTCATATGGCCTAATTTCTCAAAGGAGTGGGAAATAAAGCCTTATGGTTTTAATTCCAGATAAGGAATGAAATAAAGCCATTATGGTGTTATTGCTCATTTAATTTTTTATATAATTCAAAACTATTTAATGTTATTTTTATGTATAAAAAAAATGGAAAACATGAAAAAAAGTTTAGTTCACAAATGAAATGTTTATAAATTCTTAATAATTAATCTCTTGATAAGTTATTAACTAAGTACAGTACCATAAAAAGCTTGAAATGTTGGTCATAGCAACAAACAAAAATGTTTTGAATATATTAAAGAACGGCGGTTAAAATGCAATATAGGGCGCACCTGCCGCGCATGTCACAGGCCCGCCGCGCGCGCCGGACACGCCGCGATCGTTCTCATGCAGCGCTTCCCCTCACCTCATCAATCATTGGTTTTTAATTTATAATGGCAACTTATTCTTTTGGAAATTTGTAACCATGACAACTACAATATTATGGCGTTATTTCCACTTTGATTACAAAACGATTATGGTGATATTGCACTTGGGTGGAGGCAACAAAGTCATATGACTTTATTTCTCATTCTATTGAGGAATAAGGCCATATGACTTTATTGCCTATGGCCTTATCACACTGCGTCAATTTCAGTATGTGATTTCTTGAAAAGTGTGAATTACATAGTTGATGTTTGATCCTGAAGATGTATAGACGCAAAGAACTCTGATGAGACTACAGTAGCTGGAGTCGAAAACATGTTCCGTTTGGCTAGTGTACTATTCCCTCACGGACATCATTTTCACCTTTGATTTCCAAAAAATTCTTTGAAAAAATCTAAAATTCATTAGAAGATTTAACTTTGATCTAATGAAAATGTTGCAGACCAAACAATTAAATAAAATTCACATAAAAATATATTTCAAATAAATTTGCTATTTTTTGTTTAACCGTTTGACAGCTATCTATCGAAATTATAATACATTCTAAAACTGCTATAGAAAATTTGGGTATAAAATAAATAAAAAATATATATCTACTTAAAACTTTATAACTTCTCCAATTTTACATCGATTTACAAAAAAAGATAAGGTTGAAACGTTTTATTTCAGTTCTCGTATTACTGCAGACCGCACACTGCCGTAAATTGAGTCCAGGTAGTTTTTCCCACGGCAAACTCGCACTAAAATGGCAGCGCTACCGCGCCGCGTAGCTGTATTAGAGACGTAATATCGAAGCGCGATGGCGCCGCGTAGCTGTCAAACGGTTAAACTTTATGAGAAATAAAAGAAAAATAAATGATGCTCTTTCTTTTATCTCTACTGTAACTTCCATGTAGTTTTCGTTTTCATCAATTCAGTTTTAAGCACCGCAGAACATTTATTTCTTAGCAATTGTATGCCATTTAACAATCCAATGTTGGCTTTATTTTAGTACTACCAAAAGTACAATTGGTACTGATACCATGGTACTCTGTATGAATGAAAAAAATTATATTTTTTTATTTCTATTTTTATTTTCTATTTATTTCGATTTGATATTATTTTTTAGATAGCCATAGATGGCTTTAAAAGTCCCAAAATCTATATAAATGAGAGTTAATATGTGCTGGTGCTGACTAACAAAAAAAAAAAAAAAAAAAGAAAGAAAATAAAACAAAAAGCAGAACATTCATTAATGAACGTAAAGCGTAGGTTGTGAAATCAATTTTCTACCCATTTACAGAAGCATTAATTTAAAAGGAAAATAGATTTTGCAAAAACAATCTGTAAATAGGTTTCTTAATAGATTAAAAAGAAGAAAAAAAAATACGGCTCTAAAAGAAAAGATTGTTTAAAATTATCAAATAAATAAAAAAAGAAAGAATGTTTACGTGTTTAAAGTAGTAATTTGATAATAAAATTTTTTAAAAATTTACACAGAAATTTCTTTCGATATCGAATGCTGTAATTTTCTCCCAGAATCAATAATTTGGCCATTTTGCAAAGGTCACAATAAACAATTCCTTTTTAGACCTACTTGACTCACAGAACACAGTATTACCTTTTTTCAATTAAGTCAGCACTCAGGGTATGACACCCTCTCTACTATCAAATATTAATAAGATTGAAGCCAGTATTTTATATACTTACATTCTTATAAAATGTTTAGAATTGATGACAAATCTAAATACCGTTGAGGCCTGCCTAATGACAGAGGCAGGGAAGGCTGCCTACACTTATGTCTTCGGAAAATACATGCTTATAGACATACTCGCCACAATTTTTCAAACCCTTATGCTAACAAACAGGGACTTGCTTTTTATTTTTACACATATTTGGCCATATCTCTCTGAGTAACAAAGCAACATTTGTAAGGAATTTTGTTTTACCCCTTGATTTGACTAAAAAAAGTGCAGCTGACATACATACATAAATTGCTCTTGTATGGTTCGAGAAATACTTTGTTATGCACAGTAGTAATGATTTTACCAAAGACTGTCCAAGTCATGTAAAACTAATGCTTCGAAGAAAAAATATTAAAAAAGTCATAAGAAGCCTATCGTTAAAACGCAGCAAACAGCAGAATTCATTTAAAAAACAAGCAAATTGGGTACATACAGAGTGGGTAAAAAAACAAAACATTTCCCAATCGTTACAACAAATTTTTTAAAATTTTTTTAATGGTATTGTACATGAGCAAAACAAAAACAACTACTTTCTAAATGAGAATGAGCGCAAATGAAACAATTAGCTTTTCGCTCTTGTGCTTGCTTTGTTATCAGTGTTGCCACAGCCTTTATTATTTTGTAACCTTGCTGCATGGAGTAGGATCGCCTTTTTTGCGAGGGGGATTCTTCGTCGGAAGGAGAGAGACCTGGCAAGGTCGACAGAACCGTAGGGTCCAACTGGTCCGGCATATAAGGCTCCATCCTGAAGTAATGTCATAAATTGACGGTCCCAGGATGGAGCCTGGTGATATAGAGAAGGGTTTTAGCCGGTAGGCACGCAATAACTGCGTGGAGTCCGGCACGACGGGTGGCAACAACCACCTAAGTGCGTAAATGCATTTCCCCTCTCACCAAAAAAAAAAAAAAAAAAAAATTATTTTGTAACCAAACTTTAATAAAAAAGTAACCAAATTGGAAAAAAGTAACCAAAAATATTAAAACCATTCGTAAAACAATTTTTTGCTTTTTTTCAGTTTAACGTTCGCTTTTAAATTTACCAAAACTGATCAATTAGTTTACTAGAATGTGTAAAAAATTACTAACAAAAAATAATGCTACATGTTTCAGATTAAATTAAAATATGTATTGGGCTTCAAAACTGCACCTTGCGCTAATTGTGGTTGATCACGTTTATTGGATTAACTGGCCACTTGACCTACCTTGATCACGTATTGTATTGTAATATATTTTAAAGGAACTGTATCAATGGTTTTAAGAATTGTGCTGGACTTCAGTCTGACATTAACAAACCATTGTAAACTACGTATCAAGAACTATTTGTGGATGACGACGCTTCCCGAAAAAATAAACAACCATTTCATATATGTATAGAACATGTACTATATTTATTATTCCTTTAAAATATGCTATACTTATTAAATAGAAACTATATTTTTTAATCACATTTGAACATTTTGAGCAAGTGGACATTTTAATCAGAATATTACATTTCTAAGCAGTTTTCCTTTCATTAGTCGATTATACGGATACTACGCTAGTCAAAAAAGTATCACAGAAGTGTACCAACATAGTTATATATTGTGTCTTTAACCAATAAATAATCACAGGTTTACATCTGTTTTATTTTTTACTTCTACAATTGTCTTTAACTTTATGATACCATATATCCCAATAATGAACATTAAAGGAAATAAATATGTTTGTTGAAGAGGATTTATATTTATTAATACTTCGAGTATTCCTCTAAATAGTTAATTTTTTCTTCAAATCAGAAAAATTGTATAATTGTTCGACCTGTTTCCAAATTATCCAAATAATAAGCAAATACTTTTTTCAAGCTCAAGGTCAAGTTTATTTTCAATTTAACAATCAATATTTCGATATCCTTCGGATATCATCTTCAGGATTTCTAAAAATAATAATACAAAAATATATAATAGATAAAAATACACTGAAAACCACTGTTCCAATAAGAATTTGATGAAAAAATCAACAACAAAAACAATTATAAAAATACCGATCATATAACAATACAAAATGTAAACAAACTCACAATATCAGTAATAAAAATAAAACAACAATTCCATATTATAAAAATATAAACCAAAAAGAACTTTTTTTTTTCTTTGAGAAAAAATAACCAAAATAAGAAAAAAGTCCGCATGTACACATTGAAAAAAAGTAACCAATTTTGGTTAAAAATAACCAAAACGGCAACACTATTTGTTATTCCATTACATTCGTATAATTTGCTCTTTTTTCTCTTCTTCTTTCCTTTTTCTTCTCCATACTAGTCTCGTTTCTGGTGGAATAGACTGGAATGTAAGGAGCGGTTCCTGGAAGATGGACGTCTTGGAGGCAGGAACCTCTTATTTTTTTAAATTATAATTTAGAAATACCGCAAATTTTATTTTATAATTTTAGTCCTTCGCTGGGATTGAACCTTGATCGTTTGAATTTCTGTGCGAGCGTCTAACCACTATACCACGACATCACAATAATTGAATAACTCTTATTCTTTCAAATAAAATAAATCCCATAATAACGAAATGCAGAAGCAAACAATAAAATACGACGCAAAATAATTATTAAAGCAGTCATATTACGAACGTCTGCACGATTAATTTATGATTCCGCACATTTAATCAGTTTTTGATCACCTAAGGGAGTCTTAAAAGACTCGTTTTGGTGATTTTTGAATAAATAATCTTCCAATTGCTGACAGAGTCACAATAAGCCACATACGCATGCAGAATACTACAATAGTACTCTACAATTCTCTTCTGAACATATAATGCGAACAGGTTGCCCACAATCAGAGACTTTGCCTTATTCGAAGTATTCAATACATACATCCCAGATATTTTTGTAAATATTTACAAAATTTAAATTTTTAAGAAAATGCGTTTTTTCATATGTCATTTGCTTTTAATTTAAACATTTTATTATTTTAAATCATTGTGTAGTTTCTTTTACCTCCTATTTAGATTAATTGTGAATAAAGTCTAAACCCAAGATCTCTTTTTTTCATACATAAAGAACGACCTTAAGCTTTCAATTATTGTAATTCAAAATTATGAAAAGTTCTAAAACATGAATTCACATGCTGACAAAGACTATTAATTGGTGGCATTTTATTTAACGTCACGGCCATCTTAGATGCAATGACTACGATTGGCATATTTATTTCAAAAATCAGTTTCGAACGTCTGCGAATATGCCAGTCTGTCGCCGGTGGCTAAGTTGTCCAGTAGTAAGTGTTAACTGATCTCTTAAAGTTAAACGCACTTGTTGACGGTAATTTAAACTGAACCAAACGAGTTTCAATTAAAATGAAATTCTATACAAGAACAATAAAGTATATATACATACATATGTATGTACACATGTATATGTATATGAAATGATTGAGTGAATGCCGAATGCAATATAATAGCAGAGTACATATTGCGATAATTTGGCTTTTGTCTGGTTCTTATTTTTTTTTTGGAAAATAGATTTATAGTTCGATAGATCCTTAAATATTCAACAACCATGTAAAATGTATAGAATGTACAGAGATCACTTACTCAGCTAAACCACCACACCATCACCGCCAGCTAAGTAGAGTGGCTAGCTGACTAAGTAGTTCTACTTGATTGTTTGGTTTGATTTTTAGTTTTTACTCGATTCGATTTGCCTACAACTTGTCTTTACATATTTATTTAAGCCTGGCGCTTATCATTTGAACATCTTTTATCGTGTTTATTTATGCACTATTTGTCTGTTAGACGATGTTTATCACATAAAGATGATACTCGCACACAGAATAACTTTTAGAGAAGTGGAGATTCTTCTGTTGTCGTCATCATCACTTGTGTCATCGCTGTCGCCTGAAAAGATGTTTTCATAATTTGTTATTTTCTGTTTTTCTTTTACTTTTATTTTAGCTTAAAGAGAATTTTTTTCTGCTGCTTTTTTTTTTTTTTTTTTTGTCTATTTGAAATTTAAATTTTTTTATTATTTATTTAAGGATTTATTTTTGCGTGCCATCGCGTGTTAGAAAAATTTAATTGCAGCTTGTTAACTGTCTTACATGTGTTGTTTTCTTGCAATTTTTTTTATTTTTATTTTTCTTATCTATAAATAAACTCTACACTGATCGATCTAATGGACCGACATTCGTTTGACCATACGCCAAGCACTTGAAAGAAAAAAGAACTCAAGCTTTATGCCACCCATTGACTTAATGCTTTAAAGTGTGTTGCTGGACTTTTGTTTAATGAAAACTACAAGTAATGCATTAATTTATGGTGTTTATTGTTGGCATTGTTATAGCTCTCTGTTATTTGTTCAACAAATAAACACATTCCATTTATAATATATACTATACACATATCAGTTTTTTTTTTAATATTTTTCTGAAACGGTCAATTCAGACTAATTGATACTCTACAAAGTAAGCCTAATACTGACCAGGATGGTCGGGGATAGAAGACGATGGCCTGAGTAGATTCCGAACAACTAGACAGGGTTTAACGTGCGTACCTGTCATGGGACTCACCACACGCCGCCCGTTGCCAGGGCCACCCAGTGCCGGTGCCCTCTAGTCTCAATCATGCTCGAAGACACGTCGCTCAGAAAAGAGCCCATAGCACCAATTTAGCAATTTAGCACCACCACTGCCTGGATAGTGATATCCCCCTTGTTGAGGGGTTTCTACCTAGCACTACCACAGCCACTACGAGTACTCCCCGATGACCTGCACGCAAACCATCAAGTCGGTTTGCCTCATTTCCCGCATGCAGGGAAGCCCAGGCATAACCGGGGGCTTCTTGATGCCCGTAGTAAGAGATTAGAGTAGGTTTCTCTGGTCAGTCCCTGAGATGGTCATTATTTAAAAATTACCATCCTCTCTGCCTATAACGAGTGCCAGGCCACCCAGAATTAGGGAAACTCCATATTCCCTGGAGAAAACAGGCCCCTGGTGTGAAGTAATCACTAGCAACCTTTACTGTATCCCCAAGGGGAGGTAGATTCCAAACAGTTAAAATGAATTTACGAAAGTGAAACGATGTTCGCACTGAGCACTCGAAGCTTTGGGTATATTTAAACTGGAGGGCTGCACATTTTGTGGTATAATCAGGGGGCAAATTACGGCATTCGATATCGAACGAAATTTGTATGAACATTGTTTTTAAATTGTATGCAATTTCGCTCGATATCGAATGCCGTAATTTGCCTCCAGATCTTTGCACGAGATTTTGTCAGTGACAAAATACCAATAGGCCAACTTTCTGGCTTAGCTATAAGGAAGGATATGGGCACGTGTTCAAAATTGAATTCGTTGTACAAACGAATTGTTTCCCCAACAACTTCAATAGAAGGTAATTTTCTTATAAATTGCGAATGTTTTCAAAGACAATTTGTAGTGCGGGAGCTTATGTGCTCTATCCGTCATTTTATATATTTCGACTTAATGATGCCATTTGAGGTTTTTGACACCATCGTCTATTTATCTCCGACGCTGGACAAGATATCCGAAAACAGATTGCAGACTTGAAAAATTTGTGGTTGAAAACCTAAAGTGGCATCATTAACTCGAGATATATATAGAAAATATGAAATGGCGGATAGAGCACATAAACTCCCGCACAACGAAATGACAAAATAAATAGCTTTAGTCTAGTCATCGCTGCATTAAAACCTTTTAGATAAAAGTCCGGTTATAGTGAAAATTTAAAATGCATACTACGGGTATATGTACAGATAACAGGTAACAGCGGTAACAGTTAATAATCGTCCACGGGGAAGGTATACTACTTTGTTTTTTTTTTTTTTAATAATTTTTGATTAAATGAAAGGGAATGGATCTTTTAGTGATAAATGTTTTATTTAATGTCGGCAATTATGTATGGAGTACAATATCAGATAAATGTTCGCCTCTGTTAGCGTCACATATGCAAGCCCTTTTGAGCACATTTATTTTACATTTACACACTTCTTAGGGGGTATTTCATTGATTTTATCACGAATATTTTGTTTGAGTAGCTCCAGTGTTTCTGGTTTATTGGCATAAACCTTGCTGTTTCCGATATCCCTACACCCTAAATAGATAAATGGGGGAATTTATTATTTAAACAGCAGTAGCGTAGTGAGTTATCGTAAAATGCTCACAGCAACTTTAAAACACCAGCTGCTTATTTGGCAAAACATTTGCCAGTAACAAATTTTAAACCGTAAGTATTTATTGACATTCCACTCTATTCCACCTCAAAATTTGACAGCGAATGCTCACGAGAAAAGCGCCACCTATTGGAAAATAGCAGATAACAGCTAAAAACTTAATTAGCGAAGACACTCATCGCAATCAACATGCCACCATGGCGCAATTGCTGTTGATCAGTCAAGGATGAAGGTATAACACTGACCATTGAATGACCAATTCACCGCCAATTTGTCTCATTCCTAAGACATTTAATAATATAATAAAAACAAAATATAATTTCTGTTGTCATAATGTACTAACCTTTCCACAAAAATTTCAATACAATGCCCAGCATTTAGTAGGGCTTTACCCCTGAGTATTGGTCTCAATAAAAAAAAAGAAAATTGTTGCAAGAGATATATACTCGTACATATAATGGTCTTAATAAATTTCCAAAGATGAATTAATAAAATCCGACAAAAAACAGACAGTGAGAAAAGAAAAATTTAATAAGCTGCACTCAACAGTGTAACAAACATGAGAATGCTTACATTCTACCTCTAATACAGTGTAGTGTACAGGGTATACTACATATTTATATATTTATTTTTATGTGATAATTATTACAACAATTTGTTTATTTTAAACGTGTCCACATTCATAGCAAATACGGATTTCAATTGCATATCAAAAGAAAAAATGAAAATATTAACCTCTAGCACTATATGAGTAGATATAGAAATATTAACATTCGAATGATTGGCAGAAAGCAGACACACATAAATTTAGGAAAAAAGAGTGTTGAAGTAAACGGATTCAAATATATGGTGTTCAGATCATAATACTCGTAAATTAATTAAATATTTAGAAATGACAGGCAGGTATCCGTAAAAGACTCCTATGCAGAAGTGTATTGTAATTTAGAATGCTGGTAAATGATATTATTAAAGAGATGAATGCACTATTTTCTCAAGTACTTTGTAATATAATCCTTTTCTTTTTAGTTATATTGATTTGTAATTTTTGTTTTTTTTTTTATCAAAAGCCTTGAACTTTTAGTTTGTCTTCCAAAAATCGCAGCAATAGATAAAAATTCATGTTAGCAACCTTAAAACGTGTTAAGCCACTTTAGAAGTGGCAAAAGATTTGGAATTGAGCTTAAAGAACAAGAAAAATTGTTGATTAAATACATTTTGCTTAAAAAAAACTGTGTTGCATATTATTGTAAAACGCTTTCAATTCCATCATGCTTTAGACACTATTAAACATAAGTATTTTCTAGCAATTTATTTGGTTTATGTCATTTAGTTATAATCCATAGAGTTAATTATTTCAAAACTAAAGTGTCTTCAAGAAACAATGGTTGTTCCCTATATTTTTAACATAACTCAAAAATATTTAAAAAAATATTTTTCTTTCTATCTGCAATATGCGTATATAAAGGGTGGTTCAACTTTAACGCACAATTTTGGCTGTAAGTCCCACCTTATCGTTAAGTTTTTTGTCCAATAGTCTTTTTTTAATATTTTAATTTAAGCGGCTTTTTGTCGATGAGACAAGTTGCGGTCAATTTGACCACCCAGTGTTGTACTCTCACCCTTAAATGATCAACAGCCAATTGCCCCATCTGTCGGTGGAGGCTGATTGTGAGTGGTGAGCGTCTTGACTAAGTAAGTTGGCATCGTTTCTGATGCCAATGCCAAAGGTGGAATAGAGTGGAATGTCAGGAGCGATTTCCTAAAGATAGAATCTCAGATTGGGGGGTGGTGTTGCTGTATCTCTTAATTTTAAATTATAATATTGAAAAGTCTGTAAATATTATTTAATCATGTTTCTTTCTTTCGCTGAGATTTTGACCTGGGCTGTTTTAACTTTTTTGAGAGCACTCTAACCACTATACCACGACCCTCCCCCCTCTCTTTTAACATTTCTTTTTTTCAGTGTTTGACAATTTCAGCCATTGAGAATTAAAAAGTGAAACAATGTATTAAGATTGCTGAAGTCTTTACCAAGATGGGTCAGATTTGGTCAATCGTCCAGCATATCGTCGTGCGGGAGTTTAAGTGCTCTATATGCCATTTTTTAAATCTCGAGTTAATGATGCTAATTTAGGTTTTTGACACCAAAATTTTTAAAATCTGCAATCCGTTTTCGGCTATTTATCTCCGAACCATGACGAGATATCCTAAAACGGATTGCAGACTTGAAAAATTTGGGGTCGTAAACCGAAAGTGGCATCATTAACTCGAGATATATAAAAAATATGAAATGGCGGATAGAGCATTTAAACTCCCACACGACGATATGTTTTTCCTGCCAATTACAATATCGGTAAGCTTAAATCAAATGTCCACAAATACTACTTATCAGAATATGTGCTGTTTATGGTGACGAAGCCTTAAAAGAACCGCAGTGTCAAAATTGGTTTGCCAAATTTCGTTCTGGTGATTTTTCACTGACAGATGATAAACGCTCCGGTCGTCCAGTTGAAGTGGACGATGACCAAATCAAAGCGTGAGATTGCAAGGAAGCTTCATGTATCACATACTTACATGCATTGAAAATCGCGTAAAGCAACTTGGCTATGTACGAAAACTTTATGTATGGGTTCCTCATGAACTGAAAGAAATTCATTTAACACAACGCATTCACATCTGCGATTTGTTAACTAAACGTAATGAAAACGATCCATTTTTAAAACGATTGATAACTGGTGATGAAAAATGGGTTCTTTACAACAATGTCAATCGGAAAAGATCGTTGAGCAAGCCAGGTGAACCAGTGCAAACAACATCAAAAGTTGATATTCATCAAAAGATCAGTTTGGTGGGATTACAAAGGAATTGTCTACTTCGAACTTTTACCATCCAAATCGAACGATAAACTCAGATGTCTGCTCGTACATTGAACAACTAACAAAATTGAACAATGCAGTTGAAGAAAAGCGGCCCGAATTGGCAAATCGAAAAGGTGTTGTATTCCATCATGACAATGCAAGGCCACACACATCTTTGGCCACTCGGCAAAAATTATTGGAGTTTGGTTGGGATGTTTTGCAACATCCACCATTAGTCTAGACCTTGCACCATCTGATTACTTTTTATTTCGATCTTTGCAAAACTCCTTGAATGGTAAAAATTTCAATAATGATGATGATAATGTCAAATCGTACCTTGTTCAGTTTTTTTCCCATAAAAACCAAAAGTTTTATGAACGTGGAATTATGATGCCGCCTGAAAGATGGCAAGAGGTCATTGCTCAAAATGGGCAATACATTACATAATAAAGTTATTTCGTTCCATGAAAAAATTTACTTTTACTTAGTTGCCATAGATAATTCTCTAAAAAAAATTCCTTTTTGAAATTCACACCTTGATTTTTGCTTTTTTTGGACCACCCTTTATATAGTCATAGAACTTGTAATTATCCCATGTTTTAACCGCCACATAGAGAAAGATTTAAAAAAAAATGTTAAAAAGTTTCTTAAACAGCTTCCATTAACATTCTTGTTAATTGTTGTGTAAATTTTTTCCCTTCTCTGCACTTGCTATAACTCTTTAGGACTGGTAGCTCTTGTGGTGGCCTTAAAAACTTGCCTAAATGGCTAATGCAATAATAAATGTTCTTTTTCGATTTTGTATTTTATTTTTGTATTTTTTTTGTTTTGATGTTTCATACCAAATATGTTTGCTGTTCATTGATACAGTGTACTTGTATTTATTTTATGTAAACATTTTATGGTTACAAGTATTTACCATTAATTTAAGTATGTTTCTCTAGTATTTCTTTTGTTATTCTTTTTGTTGCCTTTTCTTATTCATAAGACCAGAAGTCTTTGTTCAAATATGTGACTACACTTACAATATATTTGTATATAAACGATGGCATCTATTTACCAACAAGCATGCCTATATTATATAAGTGTAAAGGGGGCATATAATACATTTGAATATATGTAATATGTACATGAGTATTCTAATAACTGTGTACCGCTTTAAAAGTTGTTTAATATGCGTTTTGACGTTTTTCTTTTTTTTATTATTTCTTTTTGCCATACAATACCAGTTTAGGTTTAAAAAAGTTTACGTCTTAAGTCTTTCATTTTGTAAGGAATCTATACGCATGGCGTTAATGACAACTGTATAGGGATTTAACGTGCGCACCTGTCCGTAGACTTAATCACACGCCGTCCGTTGCCGGAGCGGATTGATTTTTTGTCAGTTACAGCGTTCTTTAATTCTCTCGTCGATATGAAAACCTTTCTAGCCTATTTATTAAAATAATGATAAGGAGTTTATTATTAGGCAACATATTGTATAATAAAGAAAAGAAGAAAATATATAAATCTCAAGTCAATATTAAAAAAGTGGGTATTATTTTTAACATAAAAAATAATGGCATTACTTCAATTTAAATGAAATATTTTATATTTTTATATTTTTCCATAATAAATTTGCCACGTCTCTACTTCATAACTTCACAAATATGAGCTGTCAAGACTAATGTTTACCAAAATGACGGCAAAATGAAATAGTATACCTTCCCAGCGGACACAAGTAAGCATCAACAGGAAATATTGCCACTGGCAATACATGCATATCTAGCCATTACAATTTTTTTTAGAGTTACGGTCTAGGTTCTTACAGCACCTATATTGTGTGCGTTACTTTTAATCAATGAGTACCGGAACTTAGAGCTTAACGTTGAACTCAAACGACAGACTTGGAAAGCTTGTTCATGGCAATCAGTAACTCTCAGGGTTTTTGCAAGAAGACTGCTAATAAGCGGTCGTCTAATGAAATAATTTTTTTTCGTATTGCTTTTCTACAAGATATCAGCAAAGGCCAATATTAATAGGAGGTTTAAATACTTCTAAAACTCTGAGCTGTGTAGTCTTTTTGGAGGTCTCAACGGATAACTTGATAACTCTTGCCATTTATTACTCTTTTTTATTTTATTAAAGCAAATGAATTCCCATTAATTCCCACTAAATAATTTCATTATTTTGGATAATTTCTGTTAAACAAATACAATATAATGATAATTATGTAGATAGAAACTGTAGATATGAATGACTGTCAAATGTAGTTCAAATCTATAATTTTATTTTTTTATATTATTTCATTATTACAATATTTTAATTTTATTTTATTTTATTTTTTATTTTTTTGGAAAATTAAATGTGTTCAAAAGAAAAAGAAATAAAAGAAAAAATAAAATATGTTAATGGTAAATTAATGCAAATTTTATGAATTTTTTAAAACCATAAAATTATGGCTTTTTTTCAAAATCATTTTTTTGTTTTAAATATTTGCAATTCATAGAAGGCAATCATTGAATGTGATGTGAGAGCAGAAAATAACAAAAAAAAAAATACTCGTATGTACTTGTGTATTATAAAAGATAAAATTAAATTACAATCCATATACGAGTATAACTATCGTCTAAATGATTATTTTTCTCGATTAATATTTTTTTTTCATTTCTGTTAGCAGTATTAATATCAAAGTGGATAAAGCCGCAAAATCCATATTGTACTTTTAAATATTATTAACCATGAAAACAATTGGCCAGTTAAGTTAAGAAATAACACCAACAACAATAACAGATTAAGCATATAACGGTAAAATGTTTTTAAAAAAATAAAATATTAAATGCTAATGCATAACATTATTGTACTCATTTTCTTCATTTGATATTTTGATATTCATAAACACAGCAACCGTCAAATGAGCAATAAATGATCATTGTATCCCCATAGTTAAGCAGACAGAATGATAGACAAATAGTTTTAAAAATGTATGAAGGGGAGTCAGTTAAGACTTTAATATGATCCGCACTATTGCAATATAATTAACGTCATCAATTGCCAATCATAACAATGGTCAGCCAACTAAAGTTTCTAACACACAGTTATCTGGAGACAGACATTTAGTCGGTGAGACAGCTAGCCACTGCTTTAATGTACATACAATACATATGCATGCACTCATTCGTATGTGTTTTTGTTGCAAATTTAACTCGATCGAGACATTTCAACAAAAAACTCACTCTGTTTTTTTTTTAACTGAACACAGCAGGAGTTGCTTGTTTCTGTTGTGCTATTTCATTTATTGTAGTTTCTTTCATATTTCGGTTTTTTATTTTTCTATTATTTTTGTATTATTTTCTAACCAAAACAATGTTTAGTCGCACTCTGTTACATGCGGCCAAACACTTATGAAATATTTAAAAATTAACATACACTGAGATCTCTATACCTTTCACACATTTATAAAATAAATTTTGTAATGAAAAGCGAATAAAAAAAAACAACAAAATAAACAAAATACATATTTAATAATATTTTCATTAATATTAATAATAAAAGTAAAAAAAAAATAATTTTTTTACTTATTGCCATTCGTATCTGAAATAAAAATGTATGAATTTTTTTATATAAAGTGAGAACGAATATTTAGGAACTCTATCAATGAAAGTAATATTTCCAATTTGTTTAAAACAAAAGATAAATTGGATTTTACTTCAATTCAGCACAACTGTATTCGTTATTACTCGTATGTGTTAACTTTATTATTTATGTTTTAAGTGTTAGGTAGACTCACAGGAACTCGTTCAGCCACGCTGTTACGAGTGCATACACACGTCGTGCGGGAGTTGATGTGCTCTATCCGCCATTTTATATTTTTTATATATCTCGAGTTAATGATGTCACTTTAGGTTTTAGATCTCAAATTTTCCAAGTCTGCTATTTATCTCTGAAAGTGGACGAGATATTCGAAAACGGATGGCAGATTTTAAAAATTTTGGTTCCAAAAACCTAAAGTGGCATCATTAACTTGAGATATATAAAATGGCGGATAGAGCAAATAAACTCCCACACAGGTTAAGTTCGGATAATGTGCAGGTTAAGCCCACAGTATGAGAAGGCAGTCAAGAAATTTTGTTTCTTATTAATTGGTTGCCTAAATAAACACACTGTCGGAAGGGAAAGTATAATACTAATTTAACCCTTGTGTCTAGAACCAAAAAAATGACGTTATGTATACAATCAGCATACCCGGGTATGCTGGTTGTATATATAAGGGAACTTGCATAGATTGACCAATTTTTTTTTTTTTTTTTTTTGTTCTTAACATTAAATTGCAGCCCTTGAAGCCCATTTCGTAAAAAAAGAACGCCGTAGTTGTTCCAATACAGGGCCAACTAGTAAATCAGCAAATCTTAGTATTATAGATACGTTCAAATTAACAATGTCTGAGGAAAGGTGTGACATAATAATTAGAGAAACAAATAGAAAAGCAAGGCAGAGTTACGAACGTAAGCAAAAAGGCATATGGAGGTCCCTCACATTATTAGAATTGGATGCCTATGTCGGAATACTATTACTAGCTGGCGTCACACATTCAAAATTCGTCCATGCAACTGACTTATGGAAAACTAATTCCCATCCCTTGTATCGTGCATCGATGAGTATTCCACGATTTTGGGCAATAAGCCGTTATATATATAAGATTTGATAATGGCAATACACGGGAATATCGCAAGGAAAGTGATAAAGCAGGAGCTATATGAGACATATTCCTGATGTTAAACAGAAACCTACAAAACAACTATGTATGTATCAGGAGCCAACATCACGGTTGATGAACAGCTTTTTCTCTAACGAGGTAGAACTGGATTCACCCGAAATATTTCTTCAAAGACGGCAAAATATGTGATAAAGGTCTACATCTTATCCACTATGTGGACAGATATATACAGATATGGCGCCTTCTGGAGAAAGGGAAAAAAATCAGGATGATCGAGTCGTTAAAGATTTGTGCTGCAAGTTTTTTCGTGGAAGTGGAAGAAACATCGCGTGTGACAATTTTTTTACAAGTTACAATTTGGCCTCTTCCTTGATGTTCGACTATAATTTGTCTATCTTCGGTACTGTCAACAAAAGACAAACATTTGTTCCGGCTGAATTTTCTAATCCAAAACGGTAGAGAAGTAGAATCTTCAGTCTTTAGATTTAGCAACAACATTAGTATGTGCTCATATATTTCCAAAGAAAAACAAGTCCGTTGTGCTTTTATCCAAAATCGCATTACAATTCCGAAGTTGAAGGTGCAAAACGAAACCCAGTTATGATATTGTATTACAATACAAGTAAAGGTGGAGTTGACAATATGGACAAATGCCTTGGTGAATATACGACAAAAAGGAGAACAAATATATGGCCCTTACCGTTTTTTTATAATATTATTTGACGTTGCAGCATTTGCGGTTTTGTCATTAACATTGACAATAATCCCAGTCTTAAATCCCCAACAAACAGAAGAAAACGATTTCTTCAAAAACTTAGTGAACAATTATCTACGAATGAAATTCAGATCCGTTCACAAAATTTTCAAATTATGAAACATTTTTCAGCACGCAGTGGAGTGGAGTGTATTTTTGGCCAAACAGTAAAATCAAATAATGATTCAGTATGTGTTCAAGAAGAAAGTGACGCCAAGAGAAGATCTACAAGAAAAGCCTGCAAAGAATGTCAAAAACCGGTATGTGCGGAACAGTCGCAGAATGTAAGCATTTGTCATACATACTCAAACTAAATAAGAAAATTTTGTAAAAAAAAACTACACTTAACTAAGATTTACTTATCTCTATTCTTTTTTATAAAAGAGATGTAATTTTTTACTGATATGTATGAAATGAAAAATTGAATTGAATGTAATAAAATTAAACCTACATAACACTATGTATATATTTTTGCATTTTTAATCCAAAATTTATTTGACTTGTTTTATGCATACCCTGGTATGTCAGTTGTATGGTTGAAGGGTAGTTCTCAAAAACTGCTCGTAGATTTTATTCACAAATATAAAACAATTTATTTATATTTTTAAATATTAAAAAACAATATTCTAGGAATATATTCAAAATTTCAAGTTGATAGCTCATTTGGTGACGAAAATATATCAAATTGAAAATGAGAAACATACCCGGGTAGGTGGTTGTAGACATAAAGGTTAATATTTGGTAGTCATGAAGTAGAGACGTAGCAAATTTATTATGGGAAAATATTCGGTAAATCAACGTGCTTTAATCGTTAAAACATTTTATCAAAATCAATCATCAATTACTGGGGCGATGAGAAAGTTGCTTAAAATTTTTGGAAAAAAACCAGCCAACAAGACGCACTATTTATCGTGTAGTGAATGATTTCGAAAAAAGAAGGACTATAGCTGATAGCCCCAAGCATGGACTACAACGTGCTGCAAGTTCAGCTGAAAAAATTACGGCTGTTCAAGAAAGTATTCAAAACAATCCATCAACCACAGTTCGACGCCGTGCTCAGGGGTGTGGCCACAATTTTGCAGAAAGATTTTCATCTGTTTCCATTTAAGATTCAGTTGACACAAGAGACGTACATACGCCAATAGGATGTTACAGGCCGCCTATGATAACCCCGACCTACGCAGAGTAATTCGATACTGTTATATGGTAGCAAAGTTTTGGGAGAAGCACTGAGGTGGTTAAAGAACAAGCGCAGGGTGATGGAAGCAGTGTTGCAAGCGGCGGCATTAAGAGTTGCCTCAGCCTACCGCACAATCTCGGGTTAAGCAATCTTCGTGATCAGCGGCGAGATACCGTTTCACCTTCTGGCAAGCGAGCAATGGAGTACGGCGGCAGCTGGAAGATGGACAGCGAGACTTATGCCAAGCAATGAGATATGGCTTGCATTTACTGCTACGCAACAAGCGACGATGATGAGAATACTTTCTTCGAGTTACAGAAAATTAGGCATTTCAGTCCTGACGCGAAAAGAAGAAAAACTGTTTTTTATAGAAGGTATCACGCCTACTTGTCCAACTTCACCCAAGATATACACAAATTAATATTTAATTTGGATAGGAGGTACTTGTCCAATTCCGACCACTTACTGCCTCATGATTTACTTGGCCTTGAAGCCATGAATTACCTCATATCAAACATTTTTCTACATTTACATCTTAGAACTGTAAATAAAATTTATAAAATTCTTTAAATCGTGGCTAAGGTACGGGCAAATGTCAAAGACAAAATATCTGTAAATAACTCGTAACTGCGTCTGTATTATCCAAAATAAAGGACTGCACTCATATATAGCAAAAATACATGAGTTGTGTGGTAAAAAGTTTCTGTTTAACATTTAAATTTGTTGAAGTGAAATGTTAAAATGTGTTTCCTGGTATTATCCATCAGGTTGTAATGTTATTATTATTATCCGGTTTAGACCCAGCACAAATGTAAGACACTGCGACCTATAAGATCTATTATGTCCCTTTGAGTCTACTGTTTGTTTAACAGACCAACTGCCTTCCTTACGAACACCAGCAGGTCCGAAACTTTTGTGGTGGATATATCCGCCAGTGAGACCATACGTCTCCCTAAATACATCCATCTAAATCTATCAAGAGCCAAACATTCACACAATGTTAAATGTGAAATGTTAAAATGTGTTTCCTGGTATTATCCATCAGGTTGTTATGTTACTACTTATAAAAAAAAGATTGAGGGTGTTTCTACCAGTAGGGTATTTCTAAACACTTGAATTAAAAACATAAAAAGAAATCTTTTTTTTTCTCAAAAAAACGTGTACAGTTAATCATATAAATTAATGTTAAATTATAAATGTAGAAAAAAAAAACTGAATGTGAAACACATTCTATACAATAAATAAAAAACAATATTATTAATAATTTTATATAAATATTTATTCATATTTTCAAATGCATATGCTTGTTAGAATGGTAAAATGGACAAAAAATATTTTGCAATTAGAAACATAAAACTGGCTAAAGTTCAAAGTCACTGTGTGGCAGGCATGTGCAGAAATCAAAAATCTAAAAACACAAAATCACTCTTAAAAGATAATACAAAAAGTAAATTAAAAATATTTTTAAACAAATTGAAAAGAATTTTTTTTTTTCTTTTCTTTTATTTAAAATTATTTTTAAACCAATGCACGTGTATAACTGTTGTTGTTGTTGTTGTTGTTGTTGTTGTTGTTGTTAATGCTGTAGCAATTGCATGAAATTGATTTCATTTTAAAGATAAAAACTTATTAACAAATTGAATTGAAAGAAATATGTTCATAATTAGTTTCAACTGCAATTATTTGGCAAAAAGCAAAAAAAAAAAAAATTATTAATTCTGTTATCAAGGAAATAATTAAATGGTGCTGAAAAAATTAATTAACTATTCATTTTTATCTGTACAAGAAAAAAAAACAAATGTTTTAAAATCATTTTTAGCCAAAAGAGATAAAAAAAAAGTTCATATATACATACATACATACATACATACATACATACATACATACATACATACATACATACATACATACATACATACATACATACATACATACATACATACATACATACATACATACATACATACATACATACATACATACATACATACATACATACATACATACATACATACATACATACATACATACATACATAATTGACCAATGCAACCCTGTGACAGAGTTACGGCTTAGCTTCTCGCAGCACTCATGTTGTGTGTGTTAATTTTTATCCATGAGTACCGGGACTTACAGTTTAATGTCGACTCCGAACGACAGATTTGAGATGCTTTTTCATGGCAATCAGTTACTCTCAGATCTTTTACCCGAAGACTGCTGAGAAGTAGTCGCCAAAAGAAATAATTTTTTCTATATTTCTTTTCTACTCATATAGTGTTTTTATAATATTTACCACAACCATACTGTACATCGTCATAGCTGGTTCATGTACACTTGTTGCACATTAGATTTCAATTCATTTCTAACTTAAGCCATGAATTTAGCCTGCTTTTACACATCAAACACAGGGTCTCTATCATTCCGCCTGCATATGCGCTTATTAAGAATATGTAGCAATTCAGAACTTTTACTACAATTTAACAGAATGTACGGATAGTTTCCATTTAAATTTTTTAAACGTTGCAAAAACAAGTCGTAAAGACTGTAGAGTGGATATTAAGTATATATCAAATATGCATTGGAGGGTTCTGTTACACTCTGTTTCAGGTAAATATCGTCAATGGAATTAAAGAACGCTGTAACTGACAAAACCTTAAATGTTCACCAGAGCCAAAAAAACCTGTATGAAAGTAGAACAAAGACACTGATATTTTTCAAAATGCAGACGGCGTAAGTGAATTTATTTTCACGGTAGAAATTTGGGACCGGGACCGGCACCAATCGACGCGTATTTTTTTTTTTATAAAAATGATGCAAAAAAACGTATTTTCGATTTTGTGTCAGTTACAGCATTCTTTAATTCTTGCGACGATATGGTGGTTGTGGAAGGAATTTAGATGAAATGGTCAGAAGTGATCCACTTGCATTTCCAACAATATCGTTAAGCGCTCTAGTAGTTAAACGATGATTTTTCAGCTTCTTTAATGCATTCTTGACCTTCTTTGAATAATTTGTGCCCATCAAAAACACTTGCTCTTGAGAGTAACTTGACACCCAAGGCGTTTTGCCACATTTTGAACGTTTCGTCTGCGAAATTTTACTTCGCACAAAAAATTTAATGATACTCTTGTGTTGAATAATTTCAGACATAAAAATTGAAGAAACAACTTTTATTTGTTCTCAGGCATAAGTGTAATTACTGCACCAATTCACCAATTGACGTCCATAAATGTGGTGCCAACATAAAAATGTGTTGGAATTGAATCTAACTTACATTTGTACACAGTATTATATATTTGTGCATATATTAATAAAAAATAAAATAAAAAGTTGTCCAACTCCCTCTCCCCCTTTTTTTGGGACAAAAAGCCGTCCCCTGACATTCCACTCTATCCACCTTGGCATTAACACCACTACAAATAAACAAGGCAAAGCTCCACCTACTGGAAAGTAGTGGATGAAAGCTACATACTTAAGCAGAGATCCTCACCACTTCACTATACACAGTCAACATAGAAACGTCGTCTTAACAAAGACTTCACTGAACTTTGAAGTGATCATCGCCATAGTCTGTAACGTAAAAGAGGGCAAAAAAAGGCGATTAAGAAAAAAATAAAAACATACTCAATCTATCTTTGACTTCTATTTCAATACAATGCAAAGCATGAGTAGAAGTTCACTTCCCTGTGTAGTAGTCTTAGAAAAGAAAAAAAATATTTAGTAAAAATATAAATGCAGTTTCAGATGCCGTGGTCTAGTGGTTAGTGTCTTGCCTTACTAAGAATATAGCTCAGGGATCAAACCTCAGCTCTAACATCTTGAAAAAAAAGAAATATAAAAAAAATATATTTCTTTCGGCGACTACCTGATTGCCATGAAAAAAGTTTCTCAAATCTGTCGTTCGGAATCGACTTTAAACTGTTGGTACTCATGAAGAAAAATTGGCACACACAACCTGAGTGCTGCGAGAAGCTAGACCTTAACTCTGAAACAGGGTGGTAATGGCCAATTATGTATGTATAAATGCAGTTTGTATGTGAGATAGGCTTTCAAATTGTTTAAGTTTCATTTTAACAAAAGGTTATTTTAAAAAAAAAAAATTTTTTTTTTTGTTTAATAAAAAAAATTCTTTTTAAGTTAAACAAAAAAATTTGCAAGCTTAACATTTTCTTGGCGTAATAAGTTATAAAATATTTTATAAAAGTTTTGCATAATAAGAAACAAAAAAGGAATTTTTTTTTTTGTGATTCGCTATGGTATTTGAGCAAATATGGCAATAAACATATGTAAACATTTGTTTCATGACATTTCCATACAATATAAATAAAAGAAAAATAATAATAACAACGACAACATCAGTAGCGATTGCAATTGCATTGGCAACGAAATATTGTACATTTAAAGCTAGTCTTGTTTGTGTCTTAAGTCTTTTGTTTTTCTTTTCAATTTATAATTTTTTAATAGAAATTACCATATTACTGTTTTACACTTCACTGGAGATGAAAAAATATAAAGCTGGCTTTTCAAAAAACCAACATATAAATATATTACGAGTAATTTTAAGGACAAAGTTTTCTCTGTATAGGAAAATTATAATGCAACACTTTAAACAAACTGTCAAATAAACTGTCCTTGATAATAGCAAACAACACATATTCGTGAGTCATTGGCCATATAGTTTAACATTGAAATGAATTGGAAAACATTGGCACTTTAGGATAAATAAATTGTAAACAAAAACATGTTTATTTAAAGAGAAGAACAGATTAAATGCTACATCTGGTCAGAAGCAAAAAAAAAATTTTTTTTTTTCCAAAATTTGTTTTTTGTAGTGCTAGATGGCATAGTTTGAGCTCTCGCTTACAACACAAAGTTGCACAAGTTCAGAAACAATAAATTTGCGGTTTTCACGGTTTTAATTTAAAAAATAAGAGGTTCCACCACCTCAAGGAATGCATCAATCCATCCATCCATCCGCCCCCTGACATTTCACTCTATGTATTTTTGTCATTGGCACCAAAACGAATGATCAGCAGAAAGCGCTACCTACTAGGAAGTAGTAGATGACAGTGACCTTTTTAAGCAAAGATCCTCATCACTTTACAATGTACAGTGAAAATAGAAACGTCGCACAATGGGATTTGTTTTTACAGTGTTTGGCAAAAAATATAAGGAGTGCTCCTAGAATGTTGAAATTTTGCTCTGAGACTTTGGTTATTAAGAAAAATATAAAGTTTCAACAAAATTGGCCACGTCCACTACCCACCATAAAAGCCAAAACTTATTTTTGGCCCAAAGTTTTTGAAATTTGGCACAGAGCCTTTATTACCTCAATTAACGCCCACCACTCAGCGCCAATATAACCCATATCATGTTTTTTCCCACAAATGTTTGTTTCTTTACAGAAACTAATTAAATTTTATATTAATTTTAATTTTTTTAATTAAAAATTGCACGAATTTTGAGACAAGTTTTATGATTTTATAAAAGACTAGCTGAACCCGGTGTGCTTTGCTACCCCCCTCATTATAAAATAAAAATAAAAGTATTTATATATTTACAAAAATGTATTTATTTAATTTGCTCAGCCCACTTTTCTTTTGATACGTAGTTCTATTCATGCCAATACCATATATAGCAAATACTGCCGTCGTTGGTCAAAAAATGCCCAAAATATGACGATTTTAAATTTTGGGTTATATGGGCAGTGCCGCGCCCCTTTGTCCAATCAAAACTTCATATAGCCTGTGAAGTAGAAGACGTTAACAGTATTAAGACAATATACTACCAAATAAAAATAATTCCGTTGGAAGGAACAAATTTGTACAGAGAACAAAAATTTTAAAACTTTCCAACAAAACTTCGGAGTGAAAAAAGGCTTGAAAGGGGGCGTGGCATAAGAAATGTTTATGTGTATAAAATTTGAAGTAAATCTGTTAAAAACTATATGGAAGCAACTACATAATTTTAAAAAAGTGGGCGTAAAAGTGGCCGTGGTCGAAAACAAGTACCCTATTAATCATGCCAGAGTACCAGTTAAATGCTGTGAAAATTTCAGGAAGATCGGTGCAGAGGTTTGGTCCCCTATAAGGCACAAACAAACTAACAAACAAACAAATAAACAAACACACATTCCATTTTATATATTTAGATTATTAATTACAGTGACAACTTTTTTTATGGCATTGATGCCCAAGGTAGTAGTATTGGTGAGACAAAATAAAATAAGACACAGAAGTTCTGCAAGTGTACTTTGTCTCTCCCACACAACATGCTGATTTCCTATTGGTTGATTGACGATCAAACAAAAGAGCGTAAGTATACGTGTGAGTTTAATTTGCTGATATCAGCCACTACTGGGCATCTTTGTTTTATGAAGTCTTACCTTTCATTTTATTATAGCGGGAGCACCTAGCACCATTTTTTTCTTCCAAGGCACTTTGCAATCACGGCACATTATATAACAAATTTTATTTTATCATATCTTTTAAACCATATAAGCGAACTTTATAATTCTTTTTAATTTCGCAAAAAGTCTATATGTGAAAAAAATCCCAATAACCTTATCTTATTGTACAAACACTATAGAAGTGCGTAAACAGTTTTAAATATTTTGGACTAAAATTCACATTTGACTTTATTTCATTATTTCAAAGGCAAATAAACATTGTTTTTGGGATACAATTTATGGACTCTTCATACTGAAACAATTTTCTGCAGAACTATATCATTACATTTTTAAATTTTATGTGTCGAAAAAATAATTTATTAAAAAAAATCCCACTGTGCATCGTCTCTATCCAACGACAAATGGGGCAATTGCTGTTGATCATTCAAGGGTGAGGGTAAAACACTACCCTTTGAAGTAGTCATCATCCTACTGACTAACGTAAGAAAAAGGAGCTTAATAGAAAACAAATCTTTGACTTCGTTTTCAATACAAGGCACAGCATTACTACGGGTTTACATCCCCGAATATTGGTCTTAGAAAAAGAAAATCAATTCCCATTCCTTTCAATTTCATATGCTATTGATTAGAATTTCACAACCTTTTTTTTAATTAATAATGTAGTTTCAGTTTAAAAGAATTAAGGAAAGAAAACAGAAATGGCAAAATGAAAAAGGTTTTTTTCATAAAATGGCAGAATTTTGTTTGGTAGCGTGTTAAGTTGTTAAGTTGCAAGAAATGTAAAAAGATAAAAACGTATTTTTTTTTTCTTTACTTTCAGCAAAAATTGCTTCAACGTATGCGTTGCTGATAATAAACCAGCTCAACCCAAAACAATGTTTAAGTTCAAAATTATCATTTTTATAGCAGTTTTTTTAGTTTCATATGCGAGTAAATCTGATATTTTAACTTAAACATTTTATTAAATAGCCCATTTACATCAAATTTAAATCTAATAGATAAGATTTGAAATCTGGCTCGAAATCTAGATCGTTTACATGACATATTTTGACATTTAGCAAAACATATCATTTTCAGAACGGTGTGGTGTAAAAGAGCTGTAGGGGAAAAACTTATATGGGGGCTTAACAAATATAATCGGTGTTTTTTATAAAGTGCCACAAGTTTAAATCGTAATAAAGCAATGAAATATATTTTTAATATCAATATAACGGGTTTTTTTGAAAAGAAAATTTTATGAAATTAATGTTTAGATAGTATTGTAGTCACCGTGGTCTAGTGGTAAGTGTGTTGGCTTACTAAGACATGAGCCCTTGGTTCGACACCCAGCTCCGATATCTTAAAAGAAATATCAAAAAATATTTCTTTCGACGACTACCTCTCAGCAGTCTTCTGGCAAAAGCTCTGAGAGTAATTAATTGCCATGAACAAGCTTCTCAAGTCAGTCGTTCTATACAAAACACCTTTCACATGTGGGCACTTCTTTTTTTATGCTTTCGCGGAGGTAGTCACCTCGCATGATATGTCGGACTCGCCCAAAAGGGTATACCGACTAAAAACCCCCCTTATCACCTCACCAGGGGAAGAATACCACCTCGGAACCACATTCGTATTATTTCACAAATATCCCTTTTCTTGATTCAAGGAAAAAATTAATTTAATTTAAGGAATAAAAATTCTCTCCCTCTCTCTTTTATATTTAATTCAAGTCTTGCGGTACTATGGGACACCCTTTATCTTGTATATACACGAATGTACATACTACGTACAGGGTGTTTTTTTTTTAGAGGTATAGAACTTCGAATTGAAATAAAGCACAAGAAAATCGTTTTAATGTCCATCAATTTGGCTTTATTGGAAGAATAATTTTATGCCATTAATGTTTAAATATGATTTCGGGCATGTGGCCGCCGCGGCTAGCTCGAATAAAGCCAATTCTACAGGTCCAATTTTCAACAACTTTTTCGAGCATATGGGGCCGTATGTTGGCAATAACGCCACGAATGTTAGCTTCCAAGTCCCCTAACGTTTCTGGTTTGTTGGCGTAGACGAGCGACTTCACATATCCCCAAAGAAAATAATCCAATGGTGTCAAATCACACGATCTTGGTGGCCAATTGACAGGTCCATTCCGCGAAATTATGCGCTCATCGAATGTTTCCTTCAATAAATCGATTGTGACGTGCGCTGTGTGGCATGTAGCGCCGTCTTGTTGGAACCACAACTCATCCACATTCATGCCATCCAATTCGGGAACAAAATAGTCGGTTATCATGGCTCTATACCGGTCTCCATTAACGGTAACTGACTCTCCAGCATTATTTCGGAAGAAGTATGGCCCAATGACTCCACCAGCCCATAGAGCACACCAAACAGTCAGTTTTTGTGGATGTAATGGCGTCTCAAGGGTCTCATGTGGATTCTCTTCATTCCAAATGCCGCAATTTTGCTTGTTGACGTAGCCATTCAACCAAAAATGACCCTCATCACTGAACAAAATTTTGCGATGAAAATCAGCATCGAGATCAATCTCATTTTCGGCCCATACACCAAAATCATGACGCATTGCATGTTCTCGCGGCTTTAATTCTTGCACAAGCTGGATCTTGTAAGGTCGCAAGCCAAGATCTTTGCGCAAAATCTTCCATAAAGTTGATGGACAAAGCTCCAATTGCTGTGCACGGTGGCGAATCGATTCATTCGGGTTCTCTTCAACACTTTGCTCTACAGCGGCAATTGTTTCTTCGGTGCGCACTGTTCGACGTCTCTGCGGATGCGTATTATCACATAGAGTAAACGTAGTGCGAAAACGATCCATGGTTAACTGAATTAATTGCTCTGATGGACGATTATGTCGACCATAAAATGGACGGAGCTTGCAGTAAACTTCGCGAACTGAACCATTATTTTCGAAATAAATTTGCACGATTTGCAAGCGTTGTTCTTTTGTCAACCTGTTCATGATGAAATGTCGAACCAAACTAAATATTAATCACTTGACAGCTGACAAAATGGCCGCCAGTTAAAAAAGTGATGCCAACTTAAAGTTCTATACCTAAATAAAAAACACCCTTTACATATATTGTAAATAATTTGTTTTTTTCTTTTCGTTTTGTCTTTTTTGTAACCCACCATTTTACAATAATTTTTAGTGTTTTTTAAGTATTTTCTTATTTAAATATTTTAGAATTTGCCAATAAATGGATAGCAATTGCTAGTTCGTTTACATGTAAATAGGAAGGTTGAATTAAACATTTTCAAGTATTTCGTTTATTGTCTGTTATTTTCAAATTTTGTTTTTGTTTTTTTTTATTCCTTAAGTTGTCACCATGACATATGACACCAAACCTAAAAAGAAATAAAATAAAAATTTTTAAATATTTGTAGAAATCGAAATTTTTATAGAAATACTTAAAACAATGACATACAAATTCCATTTGAAAAATTGTTAACAATTTGAAACCCAAAGAGAGAAAAACAAATAATACCGTAAAATATTCTTTCAAGTACTGTAATGGCATATTGCAGAATGGATTTTGCGAATTAACACTCAATGATTTATTTCATTGAAAATTTGTGGTTGTAATTTTTTTGTAGTTTTTTTTCTATTTTTCTATTTTATTACCAATTTTTTTTTATAACAATCTACATATAAACAAAGAGTATAAATAGTAATAAAATTAATGGTGATTTTTCAAAATGACATTTTGACTATTGTCAAGATCAGATCAACAAGACAATAAGAAACAATAAAAAAGCGGCTCTTTTTATTTGAAATACAAAAGAAAAAACACAAAACAAAACAAAACAAACCTTAAGTAGACTAATTTTAATTGGTTTTAAATATAGTTTTTGTAAAAATATGGTAAATAAATGCAAAAGTTAGGCCAAAAGCAAAAATCATTACAACCACACACAGCAGTTTTTGCCTGACTTAGAACAGCAACTAATAAAAAAAAAGCAATAAAATATACAATTTTGTCTAACAGACTACTTTAGAGGCAAGTAAATAAATTTAAAAAAACTGTATATAAAAAAGATTTTTTGTTTCTTTTAAATGATAGAAACCTTGGCCTATATAAAATCATAAATCAAGAATGTTTTGCCATTTAGAAGTCAAATTGATTATCTTCTAACTAAAATATAAACTTGACCTCTCCAGTTGATTAAACTTTGTCAATGTTTTTCTGCTTCTTCGTCTTTGCAATCTTTTTTGTTATTGCAATGACTCATATTTTTTAAAAGCTCTTTGCCAAAAATGCTACAAAAACATAAAACATTAAAGGTTTGTTTCTTAAATCTTTTTTTTTGCTTTAAATGTGACTTTTATTGGGTTTTATGGTTGATAAATGTTTATTTAAAAGAAAAAACAAAAAAAAAAAACAAAAAACATTTACAATTATTTAATGACATTAGATTAATGTTGTTCAAGGTATTTTTATTATTATAAAAAAATTTTTTTTTGATGATAAAGAAATAAAAATTAATTTCTAAATGCCAAATATACAAATGAGAAGCACTATTTAATGAGTATCTCAACGGGATGAGACATTTTAAAAGAATTTAACCGGAAATTTTAATTATTGAAATATGAATACTCAAAACTCATCCTCTGGAGATGCTCACCACTTATCACCACATCCAACGACAGATGGAACAATTTATTTATTTTTATTTATTTATTGTTGTTGATGATTCAAAGGTGAATGTATAGCACTGGCGTTTGAGTGATCAAATGCCAGCAACTTGTCTTATCGAACAAAAGGCGCTTCAGAATAAAAAATCTATCTTCTACATACTTTCACATTCCAGTACAATGCTGCACATCATGAGTAGGGGTTTACTCCTGAGTATTGGTCTAAAAAAATAAAAAAGGTCGACACTTTTGTCAGACCAAACCTTTGGGATTTATTATCGGTTCGGATAGTGCTTAAAATGCCAAATAGCAAACCCAAACAAACAATCCTCCTTTATATAGTTTGTTTACCAGAACCTCCAGACCATGCAGTCTTTAAGATATAACCAGATTCAGATGTGAAAAAACAGAGGCGAAAACATGTTGCCGAAGCCTTTTCTTAGTAATTTTACAAAATTAGTTTTTTTTAGAAATTTTTGCCAGAAATTCCCACAAAAGTGTAAAACAAAATTTTCAATCGTTTCTCAATTTTTCTGTAAGTAAATGTAAGAAAACATACAACATGGAACTTCGCAGTGTACTTGTTGAAACTAACAAAACCATGTTTGGATGTATCGATTTTATAGTCTCGTCGTGTACTGAAATTTTAGCTAAAACTTTTTTTGCGGAGAACATATAATTGTTCTCACTGCTACAACACGGAAATCAATAGGGATTTTCTCATGAGAAAAAAGAGCATCTACAATAAATCTCAAAATTGCTAAAATGCTAACACTTGTCTTAAAGCATTTACCGAGCAATTTAAATAGTATAGCGTTATATTTCCTCGTTAAAAACTAATAAATTCCATTAATAAAAATTCATTCGAAGTGTAGACATAACTAAAACAAAATAATTATTTCCATAAAAAATTAACGAACGTAATTGATTGTCTGATTGTCCTGCATTTCGTTGGTTATTATTTAAATTATCTGGTTTAGTTAACAACGTCAAATCGTATGAAATTGGTGGTCAAATGGCGTTCCCAATTCAAAAAGGTAAACAACCGGAAAATTCTCATTAGCAATAATGCCAAAAGCGACCGTACAGTGTGATTCGCAATACCGTCTTGTAGAAATCACATATATTTTAATTCATAATCTTCAACTGTAGGCCAAAAAAATCGTGTCGCACCAAGCAGTCACTATCTGAGGTTCCTTAGACTTAAATATATTCTTTTTTAACGAGATCAATACTTAGGTGATGACCCCTACTTATGTAGTACATTGCATTGTGCAAGCGTTAGGAAACTATACTATGAGAACGGCCATACATAAGAGTTGTATTTCGTCCTAGGTCAGATAAGGGTCTTAAAAATATTGAGAAGATCAGATTGAATGAAGTAATCCTTGCACCGTTTTAAAAAACCGAGATACTAAAAAATGTGATCATTCCAAAGGTCATCACAGTTAATTATCATGCCCAGAACACCAAGAGCCCCTGTCTTCTCAATACTTACTCACACTACACACTGTCACAGAAGACAACATTGAGTCTTGCGCGCATTAAATTCCACCCTGTTCACAAGACCCAACTTAAAGATGATTTGCAGGTCATTTGTAAGTGTGAGTGAGTGTTCATATTCCGCCTTCTCACCTCGATCTTCAAAAAGCTCGGTCTATGATCAAATGAATATGAATGACAAATCTTGTCCTGTCATTTGCAAAACGGAGGATATGATTTAAAGTTAAAATGAGAATAACATTAAGAAAAATTAAATCCAGAGTGGGAGACACAACAGAGCTTTGGAAGAGATATCGTCTATAACTACTCCTGTGACAATGACTTGTGAAAAATCAGCGCCGAAGAAGAAAAAAACTTTGTTCGAAATCTAAGCATATCGAAAGTTAGCATAGTGGAAATAAAAAATTTAAATTATCCGCCAAATTTACACTAACAAAAGCAATTTTTTTCGGCACACACCTGCAACGCCTTTCATCGCTTTAAATTTTTTTGTAATCAAGACAATTTCTGGCATAGAATATCTATTATGATACGTTTGAATCACCATTTAAGTACTTATAAAGTTTTAAATATTTTCACGTATTCTTTTGTTATCAAACAATTCATATTCTGTGCCTCATATTTCAAAATTATTTACACAAATTTATTTACATTCAAAACTATTTACACAATAGGAAAACCATTATAAAACACACACAAAAAACCAAAAAATAATTAGTAGCTGTTAATAATAGTATACGAATGTGGATAAATTACTTTGCAGTATTTACTTTGTATAATTTTCATTAGTTTTATTCAAGTTGCTTTACCACATATGTCATTTAATATATTAATAATTATGTACATATTTTTTCAGTCTAAATAAAAACCTCGTCTTAACAGTAGCCAGATAAATTTCCTTCAGCTGGAATAGATGCAATGAAATTGCGTACAAAGTCGATTTCTAAGTTGTTCCAGATATTTATTATTTCATTAATAGTCTCCTATCGTTTTCGGTTCATTTGGATAGTTCCCTGCCTTTTTACGAATGAATGCCCATACATTCTCTATTATGGAGTGGCCATGGATTTAAAAACGTTGTTGGTAACCATGATTTGTGGCATGGAGCATTATCATGCTGAAAAATCCAATTTTCATCAGGAAATCATCTCTAAGCCGAAGGAAAAGCATGGTCATTCAAAATATCTAGATTTCCTGCCTGGTTTAGAGTGTCTTGTATTGGTAATATATCTCCTAATCCATTATTATTAATTATTTCGAGCATTAAAAAATGGGGATATTCCTTTTAAGTTAGTTCCTACGACATCAGATTTAATTTCTATTTTAAATAAAATTTTTTGAACAAATAACCAAAAGTTTAAATGTATAAATGTATAGAGTTGTAGTTAAGATTAAAACTTTGATAAATTTTAAAACAGAGCGCCAAAGCAGATGCCACGGTATTTATCTGGTAAATTATTTGATCAGTAACAACGTGAATAGCATTGATATTATACAAATTTTTTTGATAAGAGGAAAAGATGGTTGACCATTGTACAAATCTAATCTGATGTCTTCTTCAACAATCTTGCTGGTGCATATTTGAGAATCAGTAATTGTTGATGGTCTTTCAATCTTCCAAAATAGCATCCTTTTAGTCTGAAAAATATAAAATATTATCAGTATAACAAATATATGTATTTTAAAGTAGTTTAATATTACTTTGATTTAAATTACTCCATTTCTCCTTGGCCTCGGTTCAAAATGTTTTAAACTTAATTTCTTTCAAGTTAAAGTTTATGTATATGGGCAACACTTCAGTAAACTTTGCCCAATTCATAAAAAAAAAATTTTTTTGTCTGGGAAAAGCCTTTCAAAATCCACAGATATCTAAAAATTTATAAAAAAAACTGTATAATAAGTTGTCATAATTTATGCTTTTTACAAATTTAATCTCATTTTGGAAAGTTTATGATTTGAAGGTCAAAAACAAATCGGTAACCGCTTTTACAAAATTTTACTCAGAACCTTGTGTTTGAACCAAAATGGAATAACTAAATAATACTACTAATTTTGCTTATATTCTATATATTGTATTATGACATAATGCTTTTTAGTCAATAAAAATATTGATAATTATATTATTTATTAAAATCTTTTTTATATTTTCAATACTTACCAAATTTTATTAATTTTTAGTTGTAAAATATGTTTTTTTTCACTTATTGATTAAAACGTTTTGTTACTTTGAAAACAAAATATAATATATATATCTATCCGCGATTACTTTGATTTTTTTTTTTATTTATTACACATCAAAAAAAATTTCTCATACTGAAGAAACGTTATTTGTAGTTAAAGAGTTTCAGTTTTACTTTAGACAAGAAACAACCGAATATTTTAACCGAACGGAAAATTCGTTACTTTTTTCGGGTAGATTTTTAAATAACTGCTTAAAATGTTAAAAAATAAATTTGTTTGTACAATAAATGTTTTTTCGTTAATTTTTAACTGTACGGAAAACTTTTTGAATAACATGCAATCAGTTACTGTAAAAATTGGTTTAGTGTAGGTTTCTTTCTTCTTTACTAAATTGTAGACTGTTTTCCGACATATTCCGTACTATTTTCCCAAATATGATGCCGAGGAAGCCATTCCAAACTTCGTTGCGATCTCAACTCGCGTTTCGACGGGAATTTCCTTTATTTTCACCATTTTAAATGTTTTTTTTTTTTTTTTTTTTTAGCGCCTTATCTATAAATATTTATTTCTATGCAATATACTATATACATTTGCTAACTATCAAAACAAATGAGTTTTTTTTAAATTTGCTGCGTCTTTAACTTAATTTCACGAATGTGTATGAAAATACTTTTGACAGAGAAAATAAGTGTGTAAATAATTTGGAAAAGTAAGGTGTAGACATATTTTGTAATTTAAATCAACAGCCGCCAAGTTTTTTGCTAAAAATTTTTAACTAGCATAAACTGTACATTTTAGGGATTAAAATTGAATAGATTTCATCTGAAAATTTATTCGAAAAGCTCAAACATTTTTTTTTATTTCTAAGCAGACTAAAAATTTTAATTTGTGTAAATACGAGTATACATGACTGTGTCTGTATGTTTAATTCATGAATTTTATTTTACAATTAAAATATATTTCTTTCCTATTCACAGGGCATAGAAAACCTAAGTTTCTGACATAATTTTTACTTTTAAAATGATAAACGTCTGCCATTCAAATTAGACAAAAATAAAACAGAGACACAAACATAACATGACATTTTACAGATTCTTATTATAACTTCTGTTTTTTTTTTTTGTTTGCAATTTTAATTTTATTTAAATGTTAAATGTTATCAGCCTACACTTATTAAATACAAAAAAACGCATAACACTGTGTGTATGAGAAAATCTTGGAAAAACCACAACTTCCCAGAATAATTCGAAACATAAAAGAAAATTTAAATCTGAAAAGGTTAAAAGTTTAACATTTTCTAGTTTACTTGTGTACCGATGCGTTAATCCTTAACTTGTTCTCTTTTTGGCCTCATATTTCTGGATCATTTAAAAGACGAGGACAAGAAATGTAAAAACAGAACAAAGTTGTGTCCAAGAAATGTTTTTTTTTTTGTTTTCTTTTTTCAATATTTACACGTACATATCACCTCTTGGTGTTTAAATGGCTGGCTGTATAGTACAAACTGCTTAGTCGAATGGGATTTTTGGCATAGAAAACAAGTGTAAGTTTTTCTTATTTTTCCATCTCCATTTTTGTTTTATTTATTAGCTTTTTATTGTTGTTGTTGTTATTGTTGTATTTTGTTGTACATTTTATTTCTTGTACGTGTTGTTATGTTTACATTACTTTTAAGAACTTCCTTTTTTTCTGTTTAAACAAACGAGACGTTGTATGAGTTTATTTTTATTTTTATTTTTAATATTATTTATGTGTTAAGGATTGTGTTTTTAACACAAAAATAAGCACACACACAAAAAAAAACCACTAAAATAAGAAGAAACAGCAGAATTTTTTAATAAAAATTATTTTATTTATCAAAGCGCAAGATTCTAACATTTTTGTACGTACTCGTACAACAATAAACACATGTATGTGCCGTGTTTTTAGCAATTGTAAGTTTTACTCCAAATGAAGTCGCAAAAAATGGAGGGGGAAAGAATACAAAAAACTGTTTTATTCACTACACATGTAAAATCTATTGTAGCGTTGCACAGTGCACCCATTTCATATAACGAGCGGCCAAAAATAGAAGGAGTTATCGTAGAGTTTTTAAATTTCGTACATTTTCGTAGAATATCTAAATTAGGAAAAATACAAATTTTTAGTATAATTGGGCGAAGGACACGCCCACCGCCTAGATGTGGTGTACTTACAACAACTGTTGTTCTATACATTCATATAAAGAAGACAGTATAAAAATTTACAAATGTCATACACGTAAAAATTAGCAATTTATATGAAGATTTTTTCTGAAATTGCAACAAGGATCTTAAATTCTGTTAAATATCCTTCAGGTGAAAAACTTACATTTCTTTCAAAATTTGTTTGATTTCTTTGAACTACAATTGTCTTCCGGTATTATACCTACTTACATAATATAATAGATGTTACACATGCGAAATTATATTTTTTTTATTCTTTTTTTAGATAGTTGTCATTAGTTTACATTATTCAAACGAATAAAGTCCATTGAGGCTCCATAACTTTGATAATAAGTAAATTTAAAATAAAGATACAATTTCTGAAACTTACTTTAACAAAAATAGACAAAAAGCAAATTTCTTTGTCCCTTTTTTTCTTTTAATAAAGCTTAAACAAGCTTATTTTAACTTAACTGTAAGTATGAATCACTTAAACTATCGTATTCGGTATCACTTATTTCATTTTCGCTTGAATTTAAACAGTTTATATCATACATACATACATAACATAACTGGCCTTTACAACCCTGTGTCAGGATTACGGCCTAGCTTCTCGCAGCACTCATGTTGTGTGTGTAAATTTCTATCCATGAGTACCGGGACCTACAGTTTAATGTCGACTCCGAACGACAGACTTGAGAAGCTCTTTCATGGCAATTAATTACTCTCAGAGCTTTTGCCAGAAGACTGCTGAGAGGTAGTCGCCGAAAGAAATATTTTTTTCATATTTCTTTTTTCAAGATGTCGGTGCTGAGATTTGAACCCGGCACTATCGTCTTAGTAAGCCAACACACTAACCACTAGACCACGGCGACTACAATTATATCAGTTTATATCAGAAAGGTTTTTATTATTATAATTTTGTCTTAAAATAGATATGGTTCTGTCATCAAAATCATTCTTTCAATTAGGTCTATATTAGGGGATTCACGACTTATTTTCCTAGTATAATTTAATTGTGTATTTCTAAAAATTTTATGATTTGCTTCCAAAGCTTCTTCAGATAGCATCCCTATAGGTATATTTAAATGCTTTATAAATTCTGCTCCATGGACTAAAACTTTATGGACTGTTGGTGGCATATAAAACCAAGAATATTTTTCTATATATAATTTCCATTATTCGTTAAGAAATTTTTGAAAGCTTTGTATGTTAATTTTTTTTTTTTTCACTGGTAACAGTTTTTAAAATGAAGGAAAAATTTTGTATAAGGAAAGGATCAATTCCTATTATTTTACAGGATATTTCAACGTTTTTAAAGAATCTTCTGACAGTATTGCCATCGCTTGTGGTACCATAACCGGTTTTTACTTTGTCTACTTTAATACAGAAAACAGTCTTTGTGCTCAGAATTAACAACATAATTTTGTATATTCTAAATGACAAGTTCATATCTAATAAAAGTGCTAACGATTTGTCCAGAGAAATAGATGTATTCTTCTCCCGAGTAAGAACTTTATTGTAGGCTTTCTCTAACAGATTTTGATTTGTTGATCACACCAGTTCAGCAACTTTTCTCCTTTTAGTACGTTCAGAACAATCATTAAACTCTACTATTGGCCTACCTTTCTTACTGGTACTAGGAACCTATAAATCCAAAGATTTTTTCTTAAAATAAAAAGAAGATAATCTCTTTACTCATTTGCAAAGAAATATGAACCCAGCCATGTACCATTTTTTTCTTCAAACTTTTTCTTAATATAATAACTTTCAATTTAGTTTCTATTTTAAATAATATGAAATGATTTCTTTTATCTTTTTTCACTTAGTTTTATTTCAGAATTATTTTCTATATAACTTATTGCTGCAGATTTTGCATCACAAAATTTTTTGTGCCTAAGCCAGATATCAAAAAAAGCACAAATTTTAATACGTCTTGGCACTAAAAATTGTAAATATAAATCAAAGTTGGACGAAGTTGGAAATGAAACCAATTTTGTTTAAATGTACTTACTTGTAGAAGTATTATATTAAAATATGGAAAAAGTATTTTTTGGTATTTTTTTTTAATTGTCCACTAAAGTTGTAATATTCACAATAATTGATATGTTTCTATTTGTTTGCTTTCTTTGTAACGGTAAATCGCATATGAGTTACAAATTGTAAAAAAAAGTATTGTTTTAATAACATACCTGTGTTACAATTATATTTTGGACTAAATTTTACTACTATATCAAAACTATTTTTAAAACCAATTCTTTGAAGTTTATATACTTTTCTATCATTTTTTCAAATAATGGCATACTTAACTACAACCTTCAACTTTAAATCATCATATCTTTTTTAAAAGTCAATATTATTTAAAAATTATTTTTGATTTAGTCAATTCAGAATGCTAGTAATAACATCAGATAGTGCTTTTCTTTTTATTCAGTATTTATTTTTTTTTATTTTTGGCCGCCCTCGTTACAGTGTGCGTCGTATACCCTACTTTAAGCTATAAAAAGTTAGAAATAAAAATGCCATTATATGTATTTCCATGATTTGATTTAAATTCTGTATAATAGCAAGAAACTACAACCTATGCGATCTACTGTGACCAATATTTCAATGAAGTAAAACTACTCGTTATCAATAGTAATTTTTGACCAAATCACCAAAAGTAGAAATCGGATACAAGATCACTCTTCCTCCAAAGACAGTCGCAAGTGTCAAGTACACTCAAGAAATAAGATATGCACAGATTCAAAATCGTGTATGCATTGATGACTTTTTATTCTTTTATTAAATACTGTATCATCATAAAGAGTTGTTCAACTGAAACCCATGAGAATTATGGTAAATGCTGGTCAAATGCTCACATGGGCTTCGGTGGCATATCTCCATCAATGACTATGAGACATACTCGAAATTGATGTTCAATCTCGATAATAAGCTGTATAGCTCTTGAATTGTTTTTGGCTTATTGATATACACCTTTCCGTTTAACATCGCCATGGCATATCTCATATAACATGGCCATAGAATTTCTAGCGCATTAGAACCACTCTTCGTTAGTAGTGTGGCAAGTTGAGTTTCACATTTCGTTTACAAAAAATCCTCTGTCATTTGGTGAAAGAGAACAACATTCACGGAAACTGCTTGACCGAACTCATTTTCAAATAATAACGGCGCAAGCTTATAAACCGCACAAAGAAACAGCCTTTGTAGATGCAATTATTTTCAATAATCCCTCCTGGACTCTCATTTGTCCAAATGAGGCAATTCTGTTTGTTAACGACTCCTATCCTGAAATGAAAGTCTGCCTCATTGCTGAAAATGATTTCTAAAATCATTATTCACTTCTGTCTGTTCATACTTGAAATGCTGTTTGGGGTCAAATTCGAATCTTTATTCAAAATTCGCATCATTGAAGTTCGGGAGATGTTCACGACGAATCAAGAATAAAGACTGGGCACACAATTTAACTGATTGTGAACATATCGTCGATGGAATTAAAGAACGCTGTAACTTACAAGACCTTAAATGTTCACCAGAGCCAAAGAAAGTGTAACAAAGATACTGATATTTTTCAAAACGCAGACGGCGTAAGTGAATTTATTTTCATCGTAGAATCTGGGACCTGGACCAATCGTCGCGTATTTGTTTGCTGATGAAAATGATGCAAAAAACGTATTTTAGATTTTTTGTCAGTTACAGCGTTCTTTAATTCTTGCGACGATATATTCCCGCAAGACATTTTTAATGGAATGCCCAGTTTTATTAAAAGGATTTAACAATCACAACGTGCTGCTCAACTGTGTACCTCTCCACGGTTGATTGTGTCTGAAATTTTATAAAGAAAACTGAGCCAAAAACTTGAGGTAAAAACGTCGAGCTCAAACTAACTTTTAATTTGTGAATTTAAAGACACACGTACATACATAATTGACCATTATAACCCTGTTTCAGAGTTATAGCCTACCTTCTCGCAGCACCCATGTTGTGTGAGTCAATTTTTATGAATGAGTATCGTCAACTACGGCCGACAGCCTTGAAGAATTTGTTCATGGCAATCAGGTAGGTTTTTGAATTTGCACTGAATTATTTCCTAGTCACTTGAAAATCATCAGTCGAAAAGTTTTAACAAATGGGCGTGGCAGGTGTTGTTAAGCCGATTGGGCTTTCACTAATAAAATGCTTAAAATGAAAATAAAATACAATTTAATTTAAATTGCTTTCAAACTTTTTTATGTCTACTCGTACAAGTTAAAAGGCGTTTATTTAGTTTTTTATCTTACCTGTACCGTAACGCAATATATTTAATATTAAGCCAACGTTATGCGCTGTGACATAACTTGTCATGTCATGACCGTCTGACGATTTTTAAAATATTTTGAATTTAATTATCTTTCCTTTTCATTATGTTTTAGTACAAAGCGCTTCACAAAGTCGTTTTGATTTGTTTATATGATTTGATTTGTTCATGTATTGTAGTTGTTTCCTTATACTCGTCTGCTTCAAATAACAAAACGTGCAAATTGCATTTGTTTCTATAATGTGTGACCCAATCTTTAAAAATCAACAATCTTTAAAAAAAACCTAAGAATTCTAACAAAGATTAACAAAAAAAAAAAAAAAACTTAAAAAAAGAAATGATGTTCGTTTATGTACTACACAGCAACACATGATTCATTGATAAATTTATGGGTGGTTTGAGTTACTGAGATACTCAACCAAATAGTTAAAAAAAAAATTTCAAT